>JARFJB010002222.1:0-187500 GCA_036346205.1 Vesta saturnalis
CCTGCAAGACTGGTGCCAGAACTTTAGTTACTTGTTCACATGTGGCAGCTGTACTATGGTTTTTAGGATACGCTAGGTATCAAAAGCTAATCAAATATCCTTCTACAAATGTTTTAAATCATATACTAAATGCAAATAATGTGGAGGTGATAGACATTTAACATTTGATTATGCAACTTTTTGATTTCTATGACAATGGTTATATCAAGACCAAAAATTATTTACTGTTTTCTGCCTCATCAGTTCAGTTAACTGATATCTTATTAAGCTTAGATATTTTTAATATATTAAAATACGTTCATTAACGTTTCTACATAAACATTTCTTATTTCCAATGACTGTTCAAAGCGGTAGTGATGATGGAGGTAGACCTGCGAAACCGGTCTGTCGATGGTGTGAACAGTGAAGACACTAGTATCTTAAAGAATTTTCTTTTCTTAGTTTTGCAAAATAAAGATGAACTTCGACAAGCGCCTTCTTTATCAAAAGATTCTACTGAAAACTTTATTAGACAATAGTGAGCATAATAAATGAAGCACATCTAACCTTTGTATCTGTCAATCTCCAAAAGCTTTGTATTTCGCAACGACATCCAATTGCAAGGGATTTTTTATGTTAACGGTTTTTTCCGTACCTATATGAAGTTTAAGATATCGCTTTGGTCCTTTGTACTTGGACACCCAGTATCAGTATAAACACATCGTGACTATTATGTAGGTATATACAGCTAGCAAATAGTTTATTTTAATATAGACATTTCAATTAAGTTATCAGAAAATTAACTAGGAATTATAATAATACTCAATTAAATCTATTAACAAAACACTCTGTATAACGGACGTCTAGGGGACTTAACATATAATATGATATATATATATATATATATATATATATATATATATATATATATATATATATATATATTTAACTTCCATTCACCAAAATATCAAAACAATACCACCGTATAATTCTTTTCAGATACATATATTTGGTCTCACCCTGTATATCAGGTGTATGTACAAAAATAATGAAAGTAAAGAAAAGGTTGTAACCAGTAGCACAAAAATAACATTTCACTAAGTTTTGCGTTAATATTGGCAAAATGTCCATTTTATGATATATTGAAAGTATCAAATAGTGATATTGCAGACCCAAAAACTGTTGAGCTTTGAGCTTCCGGGCAATGAAGGCATTTGATCAATTGGTCAAGTTCTAGAACATATCAAAATTTGGTTAAATTCTGACCGAAAGGTATTTTACATTTAAAACGTGCCCCCTCCTTTGACATTTAAGTCAGAATTTCTTATTATTATTTAAATACGAAATAATATAAATGATCAAATATATTTTAATTTTTGATTTCGATAGCACAAAATATATTAAGTGTGGGACGTTTGATCGCTAAGCACCTTCATAACAGGTCTCGACAAATAACTTTTTTCTCAGCCTGCTATAAGGTAATTTCCGATGTTATATCGTAATGTACAGATGCGAACAGAAAAATCTGGGGCACCCAAAATTTTAGTTGTGTGAATTGTGGTGTGAAATATAAATGCCATATCTGAAATCCTTGTCAATATAAAAATTGTAAACTATAGACGTAGAGTGCCTGGATTTGTCAGCAAGATGTGAGGACATGACAGACGCGCTGTCAATGTCAGTTTCATGCCAAGCCAATTCTGAACTGTATGGGTAGAGTGCCTGGATTAATTATCCCAGGTTTTTTTGCTCGCCACTGCACTATAATACTTTATTTGGTTAATATACCTGAATCACTCTAGAAAAGTCCCGTAAATTAAATAAATAGTGTGACTTTGTAGGAGTTGGTAGTAAATTTTTTCTACTAAGTTTATAAACATCTAAAGTAGCAAAAACGATTTCATTTACGCATACTTCAAACTCGTGGGGAAATCCTCTAAAAAATTAAGATAGTGATTATTTATAAAAATTAAAAAGTATGTAAAGTTGATATAAAAAATATATACCTAGCATCTAGATGCCAACTCAAAATCTTAGTAAATATATTAACCATTACAGCATCGCTAAATTCATCTATGCAGACGTGATTAAAATGTCTTGCAAATCTTGGCGTAACAGTATTTCCACTTCCAGGTGGACCCATAGCGCACATGAACTACAAGGAAATTAATTTAAGCTATTTAACAATCTAAGTATGTGATTGTTCAAAAGTAAAATACGATACCCTGGTGTAGCTCATAATCTCTGTTTTCCGTTTAATGCACCTATCAAGTGTATGTATGGTAAGTAACCACAAAGTGACGACAATTGCAAATGACTAGTATAACAGTCATAAATGACTACAAAAACCGTACACATTAATATTAGCTTTCGACTCCTCAAAAGGCTAGTGATGTTGTCAAACGTTCTATGTAGTCGTTTATTTTGTGATTTATTATTTTTTCACTTTCTGTACTCACGATAAATACATTTAACCAAGAGCAATAGTAGTTTAAATACTTTTATTGGGTTTTAATGGCGAATTTTTGGCTTTATGTTTACATAATTTGTACATTTTGATAACACAGTTATCAAAATAAAAACTAATAAAAATTTATCTAATTATAAGCAATTCTAAAAGAGTTTATTATTACTGAAAGCTATTATTTTAGATATGTATAATAATGGTGAAAGAACAATAGTAATTTGAGATTGAAAATTGGAAATACAAGCAACTTATTTATCTACCATTATACAGTTTCCTCTGTACATTTAATTATATGTTATTAACAAATTATACAAAACAATGCACAAATCGAGATTTACAAAGTGTTATTTTTTACTATTAAGAGATACATTACACATTGCAATTAAAAAATTACAAATTTTCAATTCCTCATAAATCTTCTGGTAAAAAAAACATATTCAGTCACAATATTACCATCACTCAAATTGATAAAAATTACTTATGTGTGTCCCAGTATAAAATGTTGTACAAGGGGGTATTAGAAACTGTTGTAGATGCTAGTCGGTTAAATGAAAGAAAAGTTGCGTATTTGTCTAGATTTATTTTATTTCAAAATCGATACCGTTGCGTAGATACAGGGAGAAAATCAAAAATGTACATCTTTGAATAACCGCAATTTTATTATGCTAATTAAGGTTACCAAATTTTCAATGTATACCTACCTAAGAGGATGCGGCGATTTTTAAAATGGTACAAAAAAAATTTACGCCTACTATGTTGCGACCAACAAAAGTCAACCTTTATATTGAATTTTTGCAATTCTAAAATATTCATTAGAAAAGCTCTTCAACCATGTGGATCATGTATATGCTCGGTCAAGATAAATAAGGAAAAATAACAAAGTTAAGCTTTCGTGGTAGTAGAATTTGATATGGCATAGACACAGATACAAGTATATATTATCAGACGCAGACACAGACACTCACTCAGACACGGACACACACGGGCACAGATACGGACACGGTCACGCACACGATCACGAATAAGAGCACTAGCACGAGCACGAGCAAGAGCACGAGCATGAGCACAAGTACAAGTACAAGCACAAGCACAATCACAAGCACGAGCACGAGCGCGAGCACGAGCACGATCACGAGCACAATCACAAGCAGAAGCACAAGCAATAGCACAGTTACAAGCACAAGAATAAGCACAAGCACAATCACGATCACAAACATTTAGCGGTGTAATCGAATAGATTTACTGTGGGATATAATCAACAGATACATCCCAAATCCTATCATTTTTGCCATTTAAAATGTGACAAGTTGCTTGTCAAAATTTTGCTTGCTTTTGCAATATAAATTATTAAGTCTAAAGCCTAGATAAAACCAATAGATGACTGTCTTCACGAGGAAAATTTGTGTAAAATGGCGTCCTCTTTAGGGACGAAGAAAGCACAATACGTTTGTGATTGGTCTTTCACTAACTATTTTGATTAGTCGCGTAAAAAGCGGATTATTTAAATCCTGATTGAATAACAATTATCACTTCCACATCCAACGAAGTACTTACTGTATCGCTAAAAATTTAAAATTTTATTTGCTCAATCGCTTTAAAACGTCCAAAACAAAATTTGAGCAAAAATCATGTGTGTGTTGTGTGTGTTGTGGGTGTGTGTGTGTGTGTGTGTGTGCGCTGTGCGCGTGGCGCTCACGGACGCGTGCGTGCTTCGTGTGGGTGGTGATGTGTGGATGGGTGTGGGTGGATGGGGCGTGTCCGTGTGCGTGCCGTTTGCGTGCGTGCGTGCGTGCGTATGTATTCCATAACTTTCGAAGGACTTCACATATCAACTTGATATTTGGCACGCATATAGACGTCAACTACCCAAAGCTACTGATTGTTTTGGGGTCAATGGATATGAGGAAAGGTAAAATTGAGATAAGTACCCTTTGCAAATATTTATTTTTTATATTTTTACTTTTAATATGTAATTGGTAACATAATTTTGAGTATTTTATCCCTATAGTTTTTCTGTACAACAAACGGTTTACAATATATTAGCAAAACCGCCACTTTAAAAAACAGGTTTTTCCTAAACATCTCCGAAACTACTTAACATATTCAAAAGTGGAAGGACCATTAGATATAAAATAAAATTTCTCAAAAAAGTATTTTTCAATTTTTCGAAAATTTGTGGTTTTCGAAATATTTACAAAACAATAGATTTTGGTACCTGTCCACATGATTTTTTTTAATTTTGGCATTATATAGAAAATCAAATTTCTGATCGCAAAGAATTATTGTAATTTTTTTAAGTTTATAGTTTTCGAGTTATTTACAAAAAAACGATTTTTAACATTTATGGTTTTTTGCTAATATCTCGAACTTAGTGTGAACACGATTTATCAAAAAGAGATTAAAATATTTTGACGGTATGTCAGTTTAAAAATAAATTTGAACAAATTATATTTTAGAATTTAGTAACAAATTTAACAACTTCACTTAATCATAGCTCCATTCTTCTCTTTCAGGAATGTTAATGATCTAGGCATAGATAGACGCAACCAGGTTTTGGCAATACTATTGTATTCAATTTTTCCATTCCATATTTATGGCATTTAAGTTGGTATAAATTGGTATAAATCAATTAATTGATCGAAATATTTTTGATGGGTATTGATAAGTAGACAGATGATAAGTATAACCGAATTTATGATTGAAAAATTTTCATTAAAATTTTTTTTTTAATTCAGCTGAATATGACTGATCATTTTACTTAATTAAAACAAAATGTAACCGTATTTTTCTGTAGAACAAATAGTGTAAATGTCATTTTGACAGCATAATTTAAATTTTTGATGTGGAAGTATTGATACAATTTGCAGCGTTTTTTTTAATAATAATAATAGGCACTTGTCATCCAATATAACAAATGTTTATTTGACATATGTTCTAATTTATAATTTCATTAAATCATGAGACTTAAAAAAGAATCTTTCAATTAAAACATAAATTAATTAGGTCTTCTGCTCGATTTGGAAAAACATGTTTGCTTGCTGTCGAATTCCAACAACTTTCAACTGCACAATAAATATTAACCATATACAATCATAAAACATAGAATTTCTTGTTACGACTGCTACAAACGAACAAACCTTTAAATTCACACGCTGCACTTCTGTAAGAAGAAGTCCACGTTAAAGATGAATACTAAAAAACACTAACCTAACCACAAAACTAAATGTGACGGGAAACAGTCGGCAATCGTACACAGTCGAATACAATCGAGCAGCGAGCACAGCATCACCTACAAAAAAGAAGAAACGAATATCCAGAATAGCCTATTCAAGAAAAGTTCCTATTTTTTCTTGTCTAGGGTCGAAAGCGTTTATCACATTTTAATAGTCAAAAATCGTACGCTGGGGCGTGAATAATGTCAAGATTATTTCTAGAATGACATTTAGTTGGGTTATAATTTTAAGTAAATTATACTCAAGTCTATCAATCTACGCCACCAATCACTAAATAGAGGGTTTTTTCAGCTATAAAACGTATGCAGCTGTTTTGTCTTGTAAAGCAGACACGTGGTATAAAGTGGAGCGATGCATATTAAAATAGAAATATGTCACATTTTCTTGCCTGTAATTGTCCGAGGGGATTTTGCCAATAGAATCGGAATGTGATTGATCAATATTACACATTTTGGAAGACGCGATTGGAGCAATTTGAATAGAAACAATTATAATATACAAAGGGGCAAGTTTTTACAGGTAAAATTTTCTCAAAAGGTTGTTGATATGGTAACATTCGAAAACCAGGGGATTTGTTAAGGGATATTACACAATAGCAACGATCTTGAGACAAAATTTTATTTGTATATGCTAATATGAGATTTAATCTATATGTTAGCTACATTATAAACTAAACATATCTGTCAAAGTTTTTTTTACGGTTTTTGCCTTAAGGATTTTGTCATTATTATCATAACGTACGTGGTTAATAATTGGAGGTTTGAAAAACACGGTTTGTGCGATTGGAATACGGGTAATAATCAATTATAATATAACTAAGATTGTTGATAATGTAACATGCCGAAACCAAAATCCTGAACCGGAGGCGTTGTTGAGATACACAAAAGCAAATATCTTACATGCAAAAAAACGGTCCCGGGGTGTGTTCTCCAAATAAAACTTTGTTAGAAGTGCTAGAATATTACTTTTTCCATAATGATGATGTAGAAAGTGTTAAAAATACATTTCTGAACAGAAATATCTGTCAAAATTTTTCAGAACGTGATTGGTCGATATTTTAAATTTTGGAAGACGTGATTGGTACAATTTGGGTGCGTAAATAGTCCATGTTATTATTACTATTCTTCTATTACATAATTATCAGGATAGCGGCCTCAATTATTTACATTAATGATATACAGCTCTACTCAGCAAACAAGATAGTTGGAGAGGGGATACCGGTGCTATAGTAGCTTTTAAGGTACAAGCCGAAAAAGAATATTTGGCAGCTTAATTTAAATGTGTATTGTTGGATACACATAAATGTATTGTGCGCTGCATAACCAGTGTAACTAATATTTTCTTGACAAAATCACAAAGGACAGATCTGTACACGGTGAACCAAGAATTTGATTGAAATAACGTTATTAAATTTAAAAACCTAAATATTAATATTAAATTTTTAGTAACAATATTAAGCTTTACAGAAACAGTTTTAAATATTTTAATTTAAGATCTACAATTCATTTTGATTATAATGTAATTACATTTTTATAGTTTATCAAATGAACTCATGAGTTATTTGTTTGGCAAAGTTTACCAACACAATCTAATTGTTTAGTTAAAATCAAAATAAACTGAATACATATTTAAACAATCGTAACGAAATTATATGAAAATCAAAACGTTTAAAATATCAAGGCAAAATTATTTTATGTTATTTTCTTAATCTTCAACTTCCGAACTTGTGTCACCTTTCGACAAACCAGTATTCATGGGCGTAGCCAGCGAAAGGCAGGGAGGGGCAACTGCCCCCCCCCCTGGAAGAGCAAAAATAAATTAAATAATTTTTAAATTTTAATAAACAAAAAATTAAATCTAAAATATACATTTTTTTTTGTTATCTGTTTTATATATTTTTTTTGTTGTTGTGGTCGTTAATATATAATAATAAAATTATTCGCGTGTCCTTTGTCACTAAAATATATTTCATCAGCAAAAAACAAAGCTGTTTGAAAAACTGACATAGTACTAAATATATATTAATCTACGCCAGTGTCATTATGACATATTTATCATCTTCATTTGGGTGTCATTATGACCTTCATAATAGCACCCAGTGCCATTATGAACTCATAATAACACGCAAATTTTAAAATAAAAACAGGCAAAAAGAAAGTTAGTTACAACTTTTACTTCATTATAAAATCTTTACCAACATTTATTTATTGTAAACATTAATTATAAAGTCTGTACAATTTGTTAAATTCAGTCCATCAGTACGTGAAATTCATGTAAAGCACAAAATTGAACGCAAATAATGACGTTGTCAACGTAAAATTGCAACAATCAACAAGCGCGGTTACTGTAACATCGATTAATATGGGCACTTAATAATTTTGAATTTTATTTACAAAACGTTTCTGATATTGTAAACAAATCGAATCTATGCAAAGAAAATCTATTTGGACTGGCGTAGATTAAATTTTGAATGATACGTTCGATATGAACTTCGTAATGGAACTTGTAATAAACCACTCGGCTAACGCCTCGTGGTTTAACTTTACACGCGTTTCATTATGACGTTCATATCGAACTAGTATCATTAATAACTATAATAGCGTTTTTGATCTATGCATTTAATGCATTGGTGCACACCAGAATTGGATAAAACGAGTGTTCGATTTACTCTCAGGATACGTCAATTTTAGTGTTCGATTCAACCACTTAACAGTCGGACATTTTGAGAAAAATGGTAAAAAATTGTCACTTTTTTTGTTTTCATTTAACTACATTTTTAATCCTATTAATTAATTAAAATAAATTTACTCAATAAGTAGTTTTAGTGTGAAAGATTTTGAAACATTCAATACACAATCCTACATCAGAATCCGAAATAAATACTCTTATAACGTACGTAAGACCTGCACCAACAAGTTAAAACAAAAGTTGCCTGAACGAGACTCGGATCGTCAGTGTACGGAAAAATGTCACGCCCGAGTGCAGTTCGCAAAACTATCAAGTGGTTAAAACACAACTTGCTCCAAATCCTAACATAGGACAATATTTTTGCAACAACTATTGAGTTGGTGTGTAAGTGTTTGTCTAGCGCCAGTGTCCTGTTTAATAGTGTAACGAAACGCCACTGGTTTTCTTCGAGAAAATCGAGATACAAGTGAGGAATATACGGTAACCGGCGATGCGAATGTTCTAGCAATTTCTAGGCTCAAAAAGGGTATATAAAATTGCCTATCCGGCGCGAAGACAGACAGTACAGTACAGTACATAGTGCAGGATACGAAGTTGCATACGGCGAATAGAAAGCGAGGCGCGAGATTTAAAAGCGGAATAGTTAAAAAGTGTTGACAAAGTGAATATTTGTGTTGTTTTGTTAACTTTATTGGTTTTAAATAAAGTTGATGTGAATAGTTATCAGTGTTAAATTATTGCCTGAGAAACAAGAGGGAAAATCGGTAACAATAGTTTTACCACAGAATACAGAGACAGAAATCACAGAAAAGAAAATATAAGAAATTGGTTACAAAAAGGTAAGTTAAATAATTTCAGTAGAAAATTCAATTTTTAATTAAAACTTTAGAGTCATTCCATTAGAAATGGTCCAAAATTTGAAAATTGGTTGCTCGACCAGCACCAAATAAAACAAAACTACCATGTAATGATAGCTTATAATATAGGTATGTTATATCCGATGTTAATTTTTGTTCAAAATTATTTGTATCGCAACGTTTGGAAAAAAATTCAATTGCAGCCCTTTACAAAATTGCCAATTGCTCTTTACTCCTTGCTTGTATCTTTGTGAAACAATTTTTATTAACTTTGGCAAAAGATTCTGTGCATTATTAATATAATTTTATATATTTTTCATTATTATGATGCCGACTTTTTGCCTTCTAATTATAACAAAAATGACAATAATGCACCGAATTTGACAGCTGATATCTCAAATGGGACTGAATATAAAAACTTGAAATTTTCACATATTAAAGATCAACAGCACTTTATACGTGCTATTAATTTCATTTTGTGTTTTTAATCTAGAGAAAAATATTAACATCGGATATAGTATATCCACATTATAAGCTATCATTACATGGTAGTTTTGTTTTATTCTAATTTTTATACTAGGGACTAAGAACAAGAATGATATTAGGTTATTATTTTAGGTCAAAATCTCTAAAACGGAAAAAAGTTCATGATGACAGTAGTGGAAGTGGAAGCAATGATTGTGATGAAGATGAAAATAAAATGGTCGGAACATCAAAATCGGAATTTATTTTTGAAGGAGGCTCAAGTAGTTCTTCAAATCTACATGAAGCTGTCTCTGTAACTGGGACCTCTAAACAAACTGAAGAACGCGATGGCTACCATGAAAATGACATTGGTCGTTATGTTAGTTGTGCCAATAACTTGCCTTTTGAAAAAAAGAAGGAATTGTTGACAAACCCTTGGGTTCCATCATCCAATTACGATTTTGCTTCTGATGCCATTCACTTGAAAAGAAAATTTAACCATCGCTGGTTAGATCAATATACTCCATGGCTGGTGTACTCAAGTCGTTTGAAAGGTGCTCTATGTTTGTATTGTGTTTTATTTCCGCCAAGAATTGCTACAGTTAAAGGAGTTTGGGGTCATTTATGGTAAGGCCTTACATGAAGTTTAAGGATATACATGAAGATTGTACAAAGCACGTTGGCAGCCATTACCACAAATCTTCAATAGTTGCTGCAAAAGCATTTCTTGAAAATGCTCCTGTTGATGTCAAGTTGCAAATAGGGCACCATAAGACGATTGAAGAAAATAAACAAATATTGTCAGCAATTATTTCATGCATAATATTTTGTGGAATTCATGATTTGCGCTTAGAGGAAAACAAGGAAATGAGGGACTTTTTGACCTTTTAAATTTGAGGATTGGCTCTGGTGATGAGAAGCTAAAGAGCTACTTGGATAAATATCAAACAAACGCAGTCTATACCTCACCAACAATTCCAAATGAGATCATACAATTATGCGGTGAAGTTATCAAAGAAAAATAATCGAAGACTGTAAACGGGCAAAAGCTTATGCTGTAATGGCTGATGAAACAGCAGATATCGGAAAAGAGCAGCTTTCTATTGATTAAGGTTCTATGATGAAAGCCAAAAATAATCAGAGGAATTTGTAGGCTACATTGAGTTAAAATGTCAAGATGCTTCTACAATCGCTAGCGCAATTCAAAGTTTTTAGAAGATAATAATTTTTCCGCCGATAATTGTGTGGGATTCGATTTGACGGTGTTCCACGATGGCCGGCAAAGAAGGTGGTGTACAGGCCATTCTTAAAACAAAGTACGCTAAATCTTTATTTTTCCATTGCTCCAGCCACAGACTAAATCTTGTAGTCAATGATACTGGCAAGCTACCAGAAATAAGAAACACAATTGCAACGGTTAAAGACACAATAACCTTCTTTCGTGAATCGCCAGCCCGTAGGAAATCGGTTCCAAATCTTTCAAGGCTCTGTGAGACCAGATGGTCGGAAAAATTTTCAGAAAGCTTCACTGACATTGTTAAAGCACTAGAACATCTATCTGTCGAAGGAAACTATGCAACAAGAAAATCTGCCTACCAATTGCACTGTGCAGTTACTAAACCAATATTCATCTTAGGCTTAAACATAATTGCAAGATACTCTGCAATTTTGGAACCCGTTGTAAACGTTTTACAAGGTAAAAGTATGGATTTGGTTATGGTGAAGAAACATATTGATGATATTCTAGAAAGAAGATCGACAAGATGTCGAAAATGTTTCTTATGAATTATTTAAAAAATCACTTGATATCGCAGAGAAAGTAGGGGTTGAGTTGTCAGTACCACGAGTCACTCAAAAGCAAGTACACAGAAGTAATCCACCATCTGAGTCTGCAGTTAAATACTGAAAGCGGTCAATAATCATCCCCTATCTTGATTCTTTAACTTCGTCTTCGGATGCTAGATTCTCCAACGAAAATACACCTGCTTTTGCTTTAACTTATCTTCATCCTTCAAGCATGCTCAAAATGGCTTCAAAAGATTTCAAAAATAATGCAGAATCTTTCATGGAATTTTATAAGTTGGGTGATGTCTCTGCAGAATTAGATTTGTAGTACAATATGTGGAAGAAAAAGAATTTAGCAGAAGACAAATTAAAGGACATTGAAGTGGCTGCACTTTTGGAGGAAGCTAATGTTTTTTTCCCTGCAACAAGACACGCACTGCTAATATTAAGTGCTTTCCCATCCACTACTGCTACCGTGGAAAGATCGTTCAGTACCCTGCGAGGGTTAAAAACCTGGCTCAGGAGTACAATGGGTGATGACAGACTCACTGGGTTGTATTTGATGAGTGTGCATCGAAAATTTTTGAAGGAAAATCAGGACTGCATAGTGAAGAAAGTTTTGGATAAATTTAGTTTAAACCCAAGAAAAATGTTATTAGTTTAATTTAAGTATAATTAAAATCTCAAAGTTTTGTTTTCATTTGCTTTTTCTTTTTATCCTAAAATTTTCCATTTTGAACGACCATGGACCATGGTTTGCCGCCCCCCCCCTGTTATAAATCCTGGCTACGCCCTTGCCAGTATTCACCACAAATTCCACACTTTCCACTACTTCGTCAAGTAATCCATCTTTCTCCCGCATTTCTTGAGCCAATTGATTCACATGCTTGCAATGTTTTTGCAATAATAATGTTTCGAGCATCAGAATGTATAGTTTTCTTCGTAGTTCCAGCCATAATAGGGATAACCTTAAAAGAAAAATTTTATATTAAAATTACAGTTTTATTAAAATTCTTGTACATACCTGTATTTCACAAATAAAATCACCAAAGAAGTTTTCAAAAAAACTGATTTTAGCCATAAATAAAAGGATTAAGTAATAAAACGCACGCGGAAAATGTCAGCTCAGCTGTAAACTTAATAATTTACTTTTAACTGTGAATGTACCACCTTAGAATTCTCAAATATGATTGGACAAATAATTTGCCGCGTCAAAAAAATTTCAAATACATTATTTTAGTTGACATATTTCCGACTATCTTGTTTACTGGGTGGAGCTGTAAAAACACTATACGTAAAGACGCTTTCGATTTATCCTTCAACTGATCCGATTTTGTCACATTCGTGACAACTGTTCGTTTTTGTATTAGTGTGTTGTAGCAATTTTAAAATCATCGAAGTGATCTACTTAGTTAGCTAAACCAGATAAAATCAGTTCATAGAAATTTTGTCATAACCTAAGATTATGTACCATAAATCAATTCGTTTTACTTCAAAATGTCGTATGTCGATGATGATCTACGAAACTGTTCATAATTTAGTGTGACCGTTTGAGTATGAAATCTAAGGTAAAATGTGAGATTAATTGTGCAACTGTCAGTTATTTGGTGATTTTGATTTGATTTCGTCCTTTCAAAGTGAAGTGATTCGTGTCACTGGGAGTGGTAAATCGAAAGCTAGGATGGGATGGGATGCCAAGCTATGTTAAAAGCAAGTTGAGCCAGCAGGGTAGTACTGAATTAAAAGTTGTTACAGTATTACTAATTTTATTGTTTATCCTATTTTGTTGAAATGATTATATTTTGATGTAGAGGGTGGCCAAATTTTCTAAGAATCCAAGATAAAGTATATAAAATAATAATTAACTCCTGTAACTTATGAATTGTTTTTTATCTCATCATCTTTTGGAATGAATCCAGTCAGAACCAGTCATGTTAAAAAACAAATCCTGAAACACGTTAATTTTTGTTTCCAGACGGAACCTTATATCAACAAGTAATTCTTGGGTACTCATATTTCGAATAAACCACAAGCAGTCGTTAATTGTGAACGTCTCATTGATTTATAACTGCTATTGTTCAGTATGAAATAGACAGTAATAGAAGTCACGTTAATCAAGATCCTTGCTTCCTTTCCTTTTATGTTAAAATGTATTATTTTCTGATATTTGATTATCCTTTTAAACAAAGTGCTGAACAAATTCAAGTGGTTTAAAATTAGGCATGGAATGATTTCGTATAAATATTTGGTCACACAGAAGTTAAACTTTAACTCGCTTATTTTCATACCTGAATATCAATTAATTTCATCTGCACAATCTCTTTTAAGTCATACCACATGTAGTGATCAAACCACTGTCGCATAACTCAATAGGGGTTGAGCTCCATACGTTTCTTTTAATGGCATACTTACATCATCAACAAATATCACACATTTCATACCAACAGGAGGACCAAATACACCTATGTTTTTAAAAAAAAGTTACTCTATTAAATGTAATTATTTGGTTAGTTACCTTTGCGCTGTTTATCCAATTTACTCATAATTATATTTTGAGTCATATTTGCAGAGGTCTGAGCGGAAAAATTTATAAATAGATACGTATGTTTTGTAATTGTTTTTAATAAAACTCCTAAAATTAAAATTATGCATTGAAATGACTAAAATTTTCAAATTATTACATACGATTATGTAAACAGACTTTCCGGTCCCGGTTGGGCCTACGACCATCATTGCTTTATCGTGTTGAACCAATAGTGTCATTAATGCAATGTTTCTTACAGTTTCAACAGTTGTTACTATAATTTGATTAACCGGAATATCTCTAGGAATTGGAGGAGCGGTTAATAAATCATCGCTCCACAATTTCCACCTTCCTTTGCCCTGTATAACAATTGATTACTGTAATACTATTTTAAGTACCCAGTGCACAAAATTTCCACTTCAGTTTGTTATTTTAAGAATTACCTCTTTTATATATCTATAATCAAACACGCTTTCAGCTGGAGGCATTTCGACAATATAAGGTTTTTCTACAATAGATATTTCGAACGGTATTTCCCATTCGTGTATAAGATTTGAGGGAAATATTCTTTGCAGAAGAGCTCTAAATAAGATATTAAATTTAGGTCTGCTGTTAATGTCTAACGTTGCGCCTATAGACCATATACACGAAAATAAAAGAACACCCTCGAGCTGTGCACGTAAATCTAAATCAGACACTTGTTTCAAATAATTTGATCATGAAAATCGTCCATAAAGCAATCAAACATGTTCATCGCAGATACCATTAAATTAGAATCCATTGTTGGTGCTATTTCCAAAACGTACGAAATTGTAAATATCATCTACAAAGTGATCACTAACGTACTCTAACACCACCTTTACGCACTAACCATATAAGTGGTCTGGCAAAACGAATAAACATATGTTTAATGGTAACTCTGTGAAACTCATCAAGCAATGGAGGTAGCTTATTAGCCCATGATTCGAGAATAGGTTCCCATCCTAATGTAGAAGGTTCTTAGATCATACCACATCGAGAAACCTAAAGTGAAGCAAGAATGATCTGCGTTATCTAAAACTAGTCAAATGATGTACCGTAGCGGTGATGCTACTTCTAAGTCCATAGGTTCAAATATCAAGTTTGTGGTATTTGCTAACTGAATAATTTCTCCAGACATTAAACATAATTTTTGTTATCATCTAAAACGGTGTTCATGTTTTCAATCCAAATAGCATCCACAGGTCCATCAAATATTAGCCATTTTCTAAATTGAAAATAATCAGTAACAAAGAATATTACCACTTCAATTGATACCATATCCAATGTAGTAGACATAGCAAACAGTCTATAAGTGACTGCTAAAACTCCATCTGACCATTCATGAGAAACTGCATCAAACTGTCCGTATAATTGACCCATTGTAATTGATTTAGGATTCATAACTGTATAAATTGCTTTGTGTTCATCCATTCCTCCTTAAAGCCTTTTATGTAGATATCTAGTAATTTGCATAATAAACATTAATTTACTCTAGTTTCTATGAGCAATGCATCTGCTAACACCCGATACGCGACGTCTTTCCACCAAACGGATACCCAACAAGCATTAGTCCATGGCGTACAACAATCATTTCATAAAGTTGTTGTACTTTTTCTAAAGAATTCTGTACATTGCAAATTATAATGTGCACATGTATCTTCAACAACCAAATTAAATACAACGTAATCTGAGGTGGTAATGAGATTCCAGGAAATAAATCAAGTTATTTAAATTTTATACGTCAAAACACATTTTAAATTCAAGTGTACCCACTTGGAACAAGGGAACATCTTGATTCAAAATTTGGCTAAGTTCACGTCTTTGATAGAACGTAATACCAATATATCTTCTTGTTCATCTGGGTAACGTAACTTTAGAGCAGCGGCTCTTAACACTGATTTCACTGCTCGCATTCTGCAATGCATAACAGTAGAAGAAAATTAATACAAGCAGTACTACGAAATTCTACTGTTATGTGTATGAACTAACGTACCATAATCATAATGGCACTGAGAGGATAATTGTTCTGAACATAAACGGTATGTAGCAACAATTTTCACAGCAAGTGGTTTCGCATCTAAAATCCGAAAGAATACAATTCATTTGAAATCAATGCATAGTCTGGTACCATCATAGCTACAGACCTAAATAATGCCTATGAAAGTAATACTATTTAATGAAATAGTAAAATTTCATCGAAACCTTACTTTCAAATTATCGGGCAATTTGATCGACCAGCGTATCCTGGATTCATAGTAATAAATACAGCACACGAAGGATCTAGGTGAATCTCAGTACCCTCGAACATCATCTTTTCTGCAGAATTAATTCCTCGTTGTATTGTTAATATTTGTTGAGCAACTACTGAAAGCACTTCAAGGTCAATTCTATTAAATTCATCGAAACATGACCAAGCACCACATGATGCCAATCCTAAATCAACGTAATTGAATAAAAGTGTAAAGTGTATTGTAAAATTAACCTTAAAAATTTGCCTAAAGCAAGATAGTCTAATCCATCTGAACAGTTAAATACTACGCATTGTTTTGCCACAGCTTTAGCCAAATCTTTTGTAGTCTCTGTTTTACCAGTACCAGCAGGTCCTTCTGGAGCGCCACCTGTTAACAACCAGCGATTATACATTGAAATATACAAAATTTCTACTGTACCTAAATGAAGATGAAGCGCACCGAACAAAGTTCTAAAGCAGCGATCTGTTAAAGGTGTAACAACGAGTCTACACGCATTACCTAAATATTCATAACCATACATTAATGTTGAATTAATCATGCGTGTAGCCATTTGATTTTCCTGAAATTTAAATTATGTAAGCAAACAAATTAGAATTGATATTTTTTTAACTTTACTTATATACTTAAATAAATTTGAGAAAAAGCAAGTTTACAAAATGAGATGATATATTTGCTTTATGGAACTGTTTATATGTTGTGTAATAATATCTACCACCAACTTTTACAAAAGACAATTTGATGTCACGGATGCTTCTTTAATAATAGTTCTATCCAGTGTACCAATAGTTTTAGGTACATTTTATTAAATATTTAATATTCAGTAGCTATATGTTTTTTTTATTACAAAACACTTCCATTCATATGCTGAGTTAAACATTTTGCACAAACTAAACAATCATACAATACATACCTCCCAATAATAACGGATTTGAGATAGCCATTGAAAATCGTTAACACTCTTAACTGTTACCGTTATCAGCTCGGATAAAACATCTCTGGCATGTACATCCAAAACCACTAATGCGCCTGCAAAAGAAATTGATTAATATTTAGTGCAATTCAAGAATAAGCTTAAAAATACGTAGAATAGTGAATAAATCACCTAGTTTCACATTTTTTAAACGGTTTTCAGACAAATTAACAATTTTCTTTATACATCCACCTAACTTCAAGTTTGTTATCACATTTTTCTACGCCTATAAAAAGTTTACTGCGCCCACGTATAGTAGTAGAAGGGAGACACCTTCCGCCATCTTGTATTTTGTGACGTCACTTCCGGTGCACCTTTCCCACCACTTTTTTATACGCTCACGTGTAGGACCGTATTTTCCACCCCTATAGTTTCTTTTCGGAAGTCTTTTTCAACCCCTAATTATTTTTGTTTTTACACCCACGTGTGAGACCATATTTTCCACCCCTACGGGTTCTTTTCGGAGGCCTTTTTGATCCCTAATTATTTTTTGTTATTTACTCGCTTACTTGAGGGGCGTATTTTTCACCCCTATTTTATAACCGCCCACGTGCAGGACGCGTTTTTCTACCCCTATGGTTGCTTTTCGAGGGTCAACCTATGATTGAATTTCAATGCTGTATTAAGTGCCTTTTTGACAGTCATTTTTTGTACTTGCTCACGTGAGAGGCATGTGCTGGTCTTGGAGCTGGTCATGGACTTGGGGTTGGTCTTGGACCTGGAGTTGGTCTTAGTGTTATTTTTGATGGTCATCTTTAACCCTAATTAAGGTCCTTTTGGTTGTATTAAGAGCAGTACAATATTCATATTGTACATACGGACACACAAATTGTTTATTGAAACGTATTCATTAACAGTTATTAAAAAACCTCATTAAAAGTTTGGAATGTAATAATTACGTGTGCAACATACAGTTAAAATTGAACATGTATTTTCCCATATTATTTTTATTAGAGTGTTTAAATTTTTATTACAATGATTGTTATTAAAATTATCACATTTCTATTAATAATCATTTTGATATAAAAAGGGATGCCTAAAATTTACCATTGCATTTTCAATTTTGGTAAAACATAATTTCGTTTTGAGGAAACAACCTTCAAAACAATCAATCATGCCAGATACATAAGAATGTTTTAATTATATCCATTTAAATAGCGAAATAAATAAATTCAAGATGTATCTGAAAATGACTTCTATCAAAAAAAAAGGTTGTGTAAAAATAAATGTGTAATTAAGAGCTGGTTGGTATACATGAAAATGTTATTTGTTAACATGCAATTTAAACACGCGTTGAATAAGCGGTCTTGCTTGCTTATATGTTTTATTTACACAGACCTTTTGAGAATTTTATGCAAAGGGTCCGCGACAAGGGGCGAAGACCCAAGCGCAAGTTCCTAGGAACTGTATGTAGTTTTGAAATATACAGCTACGTGGAGCCACGATCAATCTCTATTACAGAAAAACGTTTATTAACTCATACACCACTAGATGTCTTCTTCTTTTTTCGACTGTAATTCATCACTATCATGATGGTCTTGAGATTCGTCCTTTCCCTCTAACTCATCGGTTTTCTTCTGTGAATCATCATCATCGTCATGAGTGTGAGATACATTCATCTCACCCACTTCATCGTTTTCATCATCAGCTTGAATAGTTATACTGTAGTAGAGAGAGAAGAGAAAGAAATGAGAGAGAGAGAGAGAGTCACGGGAGAAGCGATAGAAGCAAGAGAGACGAGAAAGGCGCGCGCGAGAGAGAGAGGGAGAGAGATAGAGAGAGAGAGAGAGGGACAGACGAGAGAAACAAGAAGAACACGAGAAAGAAAAGACGGGACGTTGAAACTAATGGAATTACCACATTTAATGGAATTCTTTTGCTAAGATAGATGTTGTGGGCATGTAAAAGCTTTAGGACATACGGAAAATGTAAGTTTCTCGCAACAAGACATAGATAAAATTAACGAAGCTTCTATGCAAAAATTAAACGTATTATAAAGTCTAGAGACTGTGGGAAATTGGACCGGTTATCCGAGGGGACGAAATTAGTTATAATAGGTATTAAACCGATGGCCACAAGAAATAGATTACATTACATATTACATTTAGACGATTTGGATACGTTATGTATATCTAATTATTGGTTAGAAAGAGAATTGGAAGAACAAAGTATAGATTTAAATTATAAAATTAAAATTAAATTGGATGTACTAAAGCATACGCCTATTAGGCATAAAGAGAGAATTGTAATTTGTGTGTAAAAATGTTACATATTTTTTGTACAAAAAATAAAAGTGTTGTAAAACTGGTTTATTTGATTTTATTTAAATTATATTGGAGGAATGGGTGTAAGTACTCAACAATGTTCGGATAGGATCGGTTGTCTTCGGGAGTCGATGTCGCACTAACTATAGTGCGGTTAATGCGATTCGTACCTATATGAAAACATCGCATCGCAAAATTTTACCTGTGTATATAGTTTCCAGCGAGTAAGCATTATCATTATAATGTATTCTCCTGTTTATGAACCAACATCAGAGAACATTAGAGATTTTAGGGATTTGCTAGTAAACTACTACAATATAACTGTTCAAGCTGATGATGAAAACGATGAAATGGATGAGATGAATGTATCCCACTCATGATGATGATGATGATTCACAGAAGAAGACCGATGAGTTAGAGGGAAAGGACGAATCTCAAGACCATCATGATAGTGATGAATTACAGTCGAAAAAAGAAGAAGACTGATAACAATGTAATTAAATTAAATAAATATATGATGTATTGTTTTAAATATATTTTTTAAACGCTAAGTTTTCTTTCAATTTTTTATTAATAATCTTGTTTTCGGAATGGTCTTTCGGGTTTGTTTATAATTTGTATATTTAATACAAAAACAAAAGCGTTGGAAATTAAACGTGGCTTTCGTCTCTCCCATCCCCCGCGTTTCTCTTGTCCATTTCGTCTCTCACGTCTGTCGTGTCCGCTTGGCTGAAAGTTTGAGCTTGTTTGTGGCGCCATCTAGTGGTGTATGAGCTAACAAACGTTTTTATGTAATAGAGATTGATCGTGGCTCCACGTAGCTTTATATTTCAAAACTACATACAGTTCCTAGGAACTTGCGCTTGGGTCTTCGCCCCTTGTCGCGGACTCTTGGCACAAAATACTCAAAAGGTCTGTGTAAATAAAACATATAAGCAAGCAAGACCGCTTATTCAACGCGTGTTTAAATTGCATATTAACAAATAACATTTTTATGTATACCAACCAGCTCTTAATTACACATTTATTTTTAAAGTAATGAGTTGAATTATATTTGTTATTGCACTGTACACTGTACATAGGTGGTTGAGCATTTTCAATAACGACTAGGACGTTCGGTCTTGTTTTATAAAAAAATCTAAGGTTTTTTAAGAAGAGACAACCTTTTCTTTGATAGAAGTCATTTTCAGATACATCTTGTATTTATTTATTTCGCTATTTAAATGGATATAATTAAAACATTCTTATGTATCTGGCATGATTGATTGTTTTGAAGGTTGTTTCCTCAAAACGAAATTATGTTTTACCAAAATTGAAAATGCAATGGTAAATTTTAGGCATCCCTTTTTATATCAAAATGATTATTAATAGAAATGTGACAATCATGGTAATAAAAATTTAAAAACTCTAATAAAAATAATATGGGAAAATACATGTTCAATTTTAACTATATGTTGCACACGTAATTATACATTCCAAACTTTTAATGAGGTTTTTTAATAACTGTTAATGAATACGTTTCAATAAACAATTTGTGTGTCCGTATGTACAATATGAATATTTTCTAAATCGCTTTGAAAAACTACTTTTACTGGCAGAGAAACAGTTATATATCAACTATGCATAAGTAAAAACGTAGAAAGTGATTTAGTTTGATTATACGAGTAACACAAAGCAGTGACTAACACTCGTAAACCAATTCTTCAAAACATTCTTTCTGTACAGAGCTGGTAAGTGTGCTTT
Organism: Vesta saturnalis; assembly: GCA_036346205.1. Taxonomy (NCBI): domain Eukaryota; kingdom Metazoa; phylum Arthropoda; class Insecta; order Coleoptera; family Lampyridae; genus Vesta; species Vesta saturnalis. The sequence continues at coordinate 21,249 of JARFJB010002222.1, forward strand.
TAACCCTTTATCTTATTTACTTGTACAGATTTTTAATTACAGTTATAAAACACATATAAGCTATACGTAACAAGTTTCTTTAAAAAAATATTAAGACGTACAATATACAAACATTTTAACGGTCGGATGGATATTAAACATATTTCAATACATTAGGATCAACAGGTAAAACTATGTTTTAATGTTCGTTTTAGAAAACAATATTGTAATAACTGTTATGTAATTAATTAACTTAATAAAAAAATTTTCTTTCATTAGAGAATACCCTGAATGTCAGTAATTTTTTTTTATAACTCACTTAGGTTTTTTAATTATGACATTTACAATAAAAATAAGTGTTCTATAATTAAATTTTACTGTCATTCAAATTCCACGCAAGATCAATCCTTAACACAAGTTCATACACGTGTCTTACAAGAACCTCCTTATTAGAATACAACTTCAAATTATCAGTCATAACCTACAAAACAAATACCATTTAACCAAGGGTAACGACAAGCGAAGTATACTTGTCTTATAAGATTAGGTTAGAACCCACATACAATTGACCAACACGATAGCTAAGCTACATTGTCTTATAAGGTTAGTTCCCATACCATCTTGGCCAGGCGAAGGCCAGAACAAGTTGAAGCCCTAGACGTGTCTTACAAAACCTCCTTATTAGAAATACAATGTATAAATAAATTTCGTATAGGTAAAAGATCATCCGAATGTACCCAATAGCATATGACCATTTTAAAACAATAGGATCGATAATTTTAATAATAATATCTTATTAGGGTAATATGCATTTCCAACATGTATGCGTGTGCGTTTGCCTAACCTCCAGGGACACTGTCTTAATACAACCAAAGGACCTTAATTAGGGTTAAAGATGACCATCAAAAATAACCCTAAGACCAACTCCAGGTCCAAGACCAACCCCAAGTCCATGACCAAGAGCAAGACCAGCATATGCCCCTCACGTGAGCAAGTACAAAAAATTACTGTCAAAAATGCTCTTAATACAGCATTGAAATTCTATCAAGGGTTGACCCTCAAAAGAAACCATAGGGATAGAAAACGCGACTACACATGGGCGGTTATAAAATATAATAAATAACAACAAAATAATTAGGCATGAAAAGGCTCTCGAAAAGAAACCGTATGAAAATATGGTCTCACACGTGTGTGTTAAAACAAAATAATTATTGAAAAGACCTCGAAAAGAAACCATAGGGTTGGAAAATACGGTCCTCCACGTGGGCGTATAAAAAGGTAAGTGACGTCACAAAATCCAAGATGGCGGAAGGTGTCGCTTTCTACTTGTAGTGTTTATGCAAAAATTAATACCCAGTTAATGCTAGGTTAGTGCTGTTTGGTGCAGTGTGAATGTCAGTACTCGAAGTGATAAAAGCAAAAACCAGTGCTGTGTCAGCTTCAATTTCTTCTAAAAAGCTAGAACAGGAGGGCACAAGGTAGTGTGCAGATTATTGGAGAAGATGGTTTACAAAGTGTTACTAAAAATTATACCCAGTCAGTTTGTGTTCCTGTAAATCGGAAACACTTTCATTTTTAATAAGGTAAAAATGGTCCACTATTTAATTTTCAAGGAAAGCACAAGAAAAATTGTAATATAATTGTAGATAACGATAATACAGTTGGCATAGATTGCCTAACTTGGTTAACTTCTGATGATAAAATACAAATTTACAATAAATTTATCTGCCAAATAACAAGTCCTGTAGTTAATAGAATTATTGGAAACCATCTTATAGATTTTTGAAACTGTCCAGAAGTTAGATTAAAAGAAACATTTTGTTCTGCTCTCGCCAAGGAGCACAATTACTGTAGCAACAATTTACAATTGCAGCAACGATGCTTATTATTCTGGAAACGATATGTGCAACCCTCCGACTGTTTAATATTATTAGAAAATAATAAAAATTGCTTCCAAAATGCACCAATGTACTTTGTATGTATCCCAAAATTGTGGACAAAATTAACAGCCACTTTACAAAATAGTTGGTGCTTGGTATTTAACAATATGCTGCAATTTGTACATTGAAACGGAAATACAAGAAAGTTGACTTCCAATTAAAACTAAAACAACATTTAAAGGAGCGAGCCAACTTAATAGATTATGAAATTTCCGCATTTGGCTTTAATTATAGGTAGGCACCTATAAACTACAGAGAGATTGTGGAAGAAGAAAGAAACAAAGACGATGTACGTATTACATAAACATGTTTTATTACTTACTTACTTACTTAACCTTCACGCCATTCCCTTGCGAGGTAGGCAAAACAATCCCTGCCTCTTATTTATTTTTCATTCACAATCCTTCTCCATGCTTTCCTATCTGCATACCTCCTAGCTTCCGCAAGATTCATACATAGTCTCTGTCATGCCCTTTTGTTTTAAAACTCCTTATCTTTCTTTCCTTTATCATAGATTCTACTACATTCAGCCAAGTTTTAGCGCCTACCAGGCTCGGCCTTTCCCTAACCTCACCCACATATATTTGTTTCGTTAATCTTGCGTTGTGCATTCTCTCAATGTGACCAAACCAATGTAATGTACAACTTTTATAACTATCCATCATCGTCTTTCTTCACCACACTCCGTCATTATGCACTAATTTTTTATCTTGTCCCTTTCGTTTTACCACATGCGCTTCTCAGGAATCTCATACCCACGGCATTTATTTTTCTTTCGTGCTTTTTGACATACCCATGTCTCACTTCCATACAGTACTGACGAGACGAATACGCCATTATTTGCTCGTTTCGCAGCTAGGCTCATGCTTTCATTTCTCATTATCGTCCACATACTTCCAATCACTTTCTTTCCAGCATTGACCCTTCGTCCAATCTCGCTCTCAATTGTACCATCTGCAGTAATATTCTACCGAGATATACCAGCTCGTCCACTTGCTCACAGTTTCATCTTGCAGAGTAAATACTCTGATCTCTTTTCCACCTTCCCGATTGAACACCACAATCTTAGTTTTGTTCACGTTTACCTTTAGGTCATGCTCTCACAGACTGTATCAAACTTCCTCAGAGCGGTTTGCAGCTCATCCGCACTGTCACTTAATAAGACTGTGTCATCTGCGTACACCAGAAGTCGTGCATTTACATCACCAACCATTACACCATTTGTATCGGTACATGCTTGTCTGAGACATTTATCCATGTATACATTGAACAACCACGGTGACATCACACAGCCTTGTCGCACTCTTTGCTCAATATTAAAGTATTCACTCACACCTCCTCTCACCCTAACACATACCCGACTACCGTTGCATACTGCCCTTATTCCATTTATTAGATCTTTATTTACGCCATATTCATTTAATATTTCCCACAGCTTCTCTCTATTCACTCGTGTCATATGCTTTCTCCAGATCTACAAACGCACAGTACAACTTCCTTTTTACATTTAAACACTTTTCGATCACCTGCTGGAGAGCCACTATCTGATCGACACATCCTCTCCCTGGTACGAAGCCACCTTGCACATCCCACATCTTAGTTTGTGTAGTTTCTCGTACTCTATCAATCAGTATTCTTCCAAATACTTCATCAGGCACGCTGAGCAAGCTTATTCCTCTGCAGTTCTTACAATCACTCTTGTTCCCCTTACCCTTATACAATGGTACAGTGATCGCGCTCTTCCAATCACTCGGCACATTTCCACACACAATGTATACATTGAATAATTCACACAATCTTCGTATAAGCTTTGCACCACCATACTTGAGCATTTCACCAGTGATTTCATCTATGCCTGCTCCCTTGCCGTTTGTTAACCTTCCTACCGTTTTTTCTACCTCATTTATTCCAATATCCTTCTCAGTTTTATTCATCATTTCTTCTATATTCTGCTTATTTAACCCTTCAGTCTTACTTTCCTCACTACTGTACAGCTTTCCGAAATATTCTTGCCAGCATTTCCTCACTTCACAATCGTCCCATACTATTTCGTTTCTAGCATTCATCACTCCTGCAGCGTTCTGTTTTGGCCCACGTTTTGTATTTTTGACCCATTTCCAGAAGAGTTTTTGTTACCTCAAAATCATTCTGCATTTTCTCTCCTTCCACAGCCATCACTTCCTCTTTACTTATTCTCACTGCCTCCTTCGCTTCTTTATTTCTTAATCTGTACACCTCATACAATCGCTTCTTCTCAGTCTCATTTTTTGCAGCAATCATTGCCATGTACGCATCTTTTTTCTTACATACTGCCTTTTTTACCGAACTCATTCCACCAAGCACATTTTTCTGTCTACCTACAGTCACTCTTCCACATATTCGCACGACACAATTGACAACAGTTTTTCAAGCTTATCCATGCACTTTCAACGTCAGTGTCTTTTATTTGTTCGTTCCACACAGTTTGATTCACATTCCACTCTTTACTCACAGCATCTGCGTATTTCATTCTCGCACCATTATCCACTAGTTTGTCAACCCTAATTCTGGACGTTTGCACTACGTTTGCTTTCCTTCTCCAGACCCACTTTTGCCCTAAACACACTCTCGATACAACCAAAAGTGGTCCGATCCACACTCCGCTCCGCATTACTTTTGTGTTTTCACCAGGTTTCTAAGCCGTTCATCATACACTATCAAGTCTATCATACTTTTAGATTCACCTCTTTGCCATGTATACATATGCACATTTTTATGTTTAAACCACCCTTACCATGGGTTCCTTATTATTGGGTCTCCGATTTTCTGAGCTCGGTAAGGGCTGCCGGTTACCTTTTCCATCATCCTCAATCTATTCTCATCCTTATTCTTCCTTCTCGCCCCACTGTCTTCCTATCGGATTAAAAGTCCCAAATTAAAAAATAAGATGGCTGTGGTTTCTAGGGTTATAAATTCCGGACGTAAAATCCTGCCCCATTCGGATGTCCGGGAGGCAGGGCCCAAGCGACCTCGGTCATCGAAAGTATCAACTTTCTGATTCACTACTGCAACATCCGCGGTATCAGGTCTAATCTTAATGCTATTCACCAACATCTTGAACAATTACAACCTGATGTATTGTTTCTATCTGAAACACAAGTCTCCTCGAAAGCTCCGAGTCACCCGACTTGCAATTTCCTCAATACCATCTTCACTCTAACTTTCGATATAAAGGAGGCGTATGTGCCTACATCAAGGACAGAATTGCTTGCAAGAGGGTTTCTTCCTTAGAAAATAAAAATTTTGACGTGATTTGGTTTAAACATTCTGGTCCTAATTTTGTGAAATTCTACTGTTGCATTTATAGGTCTCCTAATGACAGCAACTTTCAAGACTTCTTCGATTACCTTAGTACGAAAGTTGACTATCTCCTGTCTCAGTTTCCATCTTGCGATATCTCATTTGTAGGCGATTTCAATGTTCATAACTCTAATTGGCTTCAATTTTCATCTACTACAAATCCCGCTGGTCATAGTGCAGAAACATTTGCTATTTCATGTGATCTCACACAAATGATTTCTGAACCCACAAGAATCCCTGATAACCCTAACCATACTCCACATCTTCTAGATCTCTTTCTTACATCAAACCCTCTTGTTTATAAAACTTCCGTTCTTTCGCCTTTAGGTCTTTCCGACCATTGTCTAATAAAAATCATTTCTACTGTACCTAATTCCACTGTTGTTCGCAAAACCGATAGAACCTTGTGGTGTTTTAAGTCAGCTCGATGGAGTGATTTACGGATTTCTTTGCAACCTTTCCATGGCGTGAATATTGTTTTAAGTCGTCCTCTTCTTCGGACATCGCTCTTTCAGTATCTGAAGTCATCCTCATGGGAATGGAGTTATACATTCCGAAAAACAGTACCGTGTAGGTCATTCACGTTCCCAACCCTGGTTCAATAAGGCTTGTTCTGATGCAATATCTTTAAAAATAAATGTTACATTAAATGGAAATCTAATAAATCGGTTGACAGTCATGTAGAATACGTTGGTGCTAGAAATATCTGCAAAAGTGTCATCACTAAAACTAAAAAGTTGTTCGAACAACGAAAATGCAATGAACTAGCTACATCTCCTTTAGGCAGTCGTAAATTTTGGTCTTTAGCAAAGCCATTAGTAAAAACTTCGAACATCTTCATTTCCCTGACATCTATTGACGGATCGGTAGTTGCTGATTCTGTAGACAAAGCCAACGTTTTTGTGGATTTGTTTGCATCAAACTCGTGTCTCAATGATTCTGGAAAAGATGTGCCCCTAGTCAACTCTTCTTCATACGTTATGAAACCAATTCATTTTCGGTACAAGCTCTTGGAATCGATCATCAGTAGGCTTGATCTCAATAAGGCGACTGGCCCAGACGGTATCCCAGCTATTGTCTTAAAGAAATGTTCCCCCGAACTAGTACCAGTCCTATCTAAGCTCTATACGATCTCTATATCTTCTGGGGAATTCCCTTCATCATGGAAGTTAGCAAATGTTCAACCTATTCCCAAAAAAGGTGATAAGACCGATCCCTCAAATTACAGACCAATTGCCATCACTTCCATTTTGTCTAAAATCATGGAAAAAGCCATCAATCAGCAACTGCTCACGTTTCTTGAAACTAACAAACTCCTTAGTGACCATCAATATGGGTTTAGGCAAAGTCGTTCAACAGGCGATCTTCTTTCATATGTGACCCAAGTTTGGAACAATACAGTAGAGCAGTCCGGTGAAACAGTTGTAGTCGCTTTAGATATCTCAAAGGCATTTGACCAAGTTTGGCATAAGTGTTTACTTGCCAAACTCACCTCGTTTGGGTTAAATGATGCGCTCATCAACTGGGTTTCTAGTTTCCTTGATAAAGACGAATACGTGTCGTAGTTGATGGCTTTTTTCAAAAGAAGTTAGCATTAACGCGGGCGTACCACAGGGATCCGTTATAGCGCCTACACTTTTTCTGCTGTACATAAACGACCTTATTTCTTCAACAACTAACCCCATCCATTGCTTTGCTGACGATAGCACTCTTCACTGTAGTTCATCTCAGTCTACTCATAGTGATAATCCACCTTCTATGTCAAATCAAGAAATTAAAGCTGAAATGGCAAATTCAATCAACAAAGACATTCAACGTATTCTCGAATGGGGAAGCAATAATCTAGTTAAATTTAATGCTAACAAAACTCAGTGTTGCCTTATGTCCGCCAAAAAGATCGATCATTTCCTGTTGTAAGTATGAATGGCTCAGTTCTTAAGTTTTCAGACTCTATTACTCTGTTGGGTATGACTGTATCTTCAAATCTCTCATGGGTTGACCATCTTCTGTCAGCTACCAAAACAGCTGCTCGTAAAATAGGCTTTTGTACAGATCTAAGCAGTACTTTACCTCTCGACAACTCCTTTTTGCTGTATAAGGCCCAAATTCGGCCTCATCTGGAATATAATTCTCACCTTTGGGTTAGTGCTCCCCAATACGCTCTCGATATCGTTGATCGTATTCAAAAGAGAGCGATTAGGCTTATAAATGACCCGTCTTAACTTCTCACATACAGTCCCTTGAGCATAGAAGGATGGTTTCAGTTCTTTCTTTGTATTATCGTTATTACAACGGCTATTGTGCTGGTGAATTACATTCTTTGATACCATCTCCGGCTATCTTTGCGAGAAACACTCGGTTCGCTCATTCACATCATCAGTATGCAGTACAAATCTCCACTTGTCGTACCAAACGGGCGCAATCCACATTTTTCTACACGGCTTCTAAACTCTGGAATGATCTCCCTAGTTCCTGTTTTCCTCTCACTTATGATATGAGAAAATTTAAGGTAGCTGTTCATAGGCATCTATTGGCAATTCATTATCCCTCTATCCATCCTCCTAAGTGTTCCTGAGTGCTTTAGCACGATAGGCCTTATTTAGCCTGTTCAGGTCCACAATCATAAAAAAAAGCACGTATTGGATACAAACAGGCTTCTTAACAGATGTTCAGCAGGTGTTCACCGTTCTCATTGACTGTTTGGCCTCGAACTTTCCTAGAACGCGTTCACTATGTTCTCTCTGTACACCCACCCATCCGTTCATATCTATAATCACTCTTTCGTTTGGCTTACATACGTTCAACACGTTCTCTGCTTTATTCAAGTTCTCACGCTCCTGGTCTCTTTCTCCATTCAGCGGTGCATAGCATGCAATAAGAAAAATTCTTCGAAAATCCTTTCATTCTACATATTAGAGATACCAATTTACTGTTTAACACATATTTTCGCTCTTTCACTTATGATCATCCAACTACTTTTGCATGCGATTGTCACAACTCTAACCATAGTGCTAAGCTGCCATCCTCTATCTCCACAGCATCCTTTCCTTTGCGCTTTGTCACCTCTAACATTCCACGTACCGACTCGCCATTCATTCCTTGCACAGTCGTCAGCAATGGGGCCTGTCTGTTTCGACCTTGACCGTTGTAGCCAGGTCGATCCGAGGCAGTTGTATTGTTTTCTTGAGTAATACCATAGCGAGCAGACCGGTTACTGGCCAAATCGTGTTTTATTGAAGCTGGGGACATCTATTTCTCGAGATCTACATCATTTTCTAGAATACCGGAAGCTATTGACGTAAAGGAAAATGGGCTCGTTACAACAAGCAATGTAATACCCCAGGTTTTAAGAAGAAATATAACAAACAAACTGAAACCCTACTATATTAAGGAAATAGAACCTCCATCCAAAACTTATGTACTATCCACAAAGAAGCGTAAGTTGGTATTGACAGAAGTAGCTTTACAGAAACGAAAAATAGAATATAAAATAAAAGGTAAAACTGTTTTATTTGTTTTTGTTTAAATTATAACTAAATTATATTGTAGGAATGAGTGTAAGCACTCGGCAACGTTCGGATAGGATCGATTATCTTCCAGAGTCGAGGAGTGGGGATCGCACTAACCATAGCCTCTTTAGTGCGATTCTTACCTATATGACCTTTACTCATTATCTCTCTCATGCTTATTGTAATTCCCCATGTACCTATCTTTTCGCATTAACTATAGCCTCGTTAGTGCGATTCTTACCTGTATGAAACAAGATGTGTTCATTGACAGTTGAAGCAAACCCAGTAAGGATTTTTTTTGCCTCTCGGATATTTTGTGGAATAATAAGTTACCTATAATATCTTTAAAGTGGAATCTACCTTAATAAACTTAAAATTGAGATAGATCAAGCTGAGCATTCCCATAAAGATGTTTAGAATGTGTTTCTTGACAGTATTCGATTTCAGTCAATCAAAAATCTTAATTTGATTTGCTACAGGGTGGTTCTTTTAAGATGTAATCTGAATCAAAACAGTACTTTTTGAAATGAATGTTCTAAAGACTTGGTTAAATGAAATCCACCTTAATAAACTTAAAATGCAGATAGATCAAGCTGAGTATTCTCATTTATACGTTTTAGTTTCAGTCAATCAAAAACCTTCACTTGATTGCTACAGGGTGGTTTTGGTAAGATGTAATCTGAATTAATGCAGTACTTTTTGAATTGAATATTCTGGAGGATGCGGTCTTACATATCGTGCTTATCTTTTAATATCAAAACTGTTTTGTTTCTAAGACGTAAACAAATTTGAAATGAAGATTAACTTGTCTCTCTTTAGGTAATTAGTGAGTTTTTCCCCTTGACACTGTAGATGTAATTGAATAGTGAAAGTTTGTTATTGTGGGTTACATAACCTTGAGGAAATCCAGAGAGTAATTATGTTATTGATTGGAGAAAACCGTAAAATAAAAACCCATAATTGCTTTTACGTTAGTAGCTTTCAACCTGTGAACATAAAATGAACTCGTCATATTATGAACCCCAGTTGCGGAAGAAGAAACAAATCTGCGCGTACGGGGGAAAACTTTATACTGATACAGATAACGAGAAGTCCAAGGTGAAGGAGGAGGCAAGTGAAGATCTAACATAAGGAGGAGGATGCTGCTGATACGTGAGATATAATCTTAAAACATAGTATTACTTAGAATAAATTATTAAATACCCTTTTTATTACAGGTAACGCCCAAGGCGATTTTGATGGAACACGATTTCAGATCAACGCCTTGAATTTATTTCTATATTATTTTGCGCTTTAAATTGAGTTGTAATTAAAAATCTGGTTACGTATTTGGTTTGACTGATGAAAGAGTGGGGATCTAAGTATGATGAACTAAGATAACGTGTCTGCGGTTCCCTACCCTCCAGGGGCTGGACTGCCAAAAAAGCTTAGAATGCTGGCATCTGGACCAACCATAAGTCTACCTCCAGGCACTACAATGAGAATACAACGTTTTTTTAGGCCCCCAGGAAGAGTGCTGGGTGATGAAGCAGAGTTTGCTGAGATGAACTACGATACATTAAGGTGAACGGGCCTTAGGGATGCTGGATATGGCAGATAAGATGGCCGAAACAGGACTGATAAGATGAATTAAGATAAACTAAGGCGCATTAGGATGAAGATGACAGTCAACGCAGCGATGCTAAGATGAATTAAGGTTTTGGTCCTTCTGGTTGTTGCTGGACCCGAAGTCCAGACGCCGACTCCCGAAAACACAAAAACGGTCTCCGAAAACGGGCGACACCCATCGGCGGTTGCACGAAGTTCAGACGTGACAACGCCTGGGCCGCCAAAAAGGCTCTTGGACTGACAAAAAGGCTCTTATTACCGTCAAACGGCTTTAATTAAGGTTAAAACGACAAGAAGGCGATGAAAATTCTACTAAAGGGTTGAAAATAGACCCCGAAAAGAAGCCATCACAAAAAAGGGGGCCTCCGAAAACAGCCGACGCCCATCAGTGTCAGGCGTCGCGAAGCCGGGCGTCGTTATCCCTTAGCTACATCCCTTCTACTGGAAATTTTTATCCCCTTTACAACGATGTATCAATATTTTCTGTTACGTTATTCCTGAAGAAGTTATTTACGCCAACATGTAAACATGCCCCTAAAATTGAAAAAAACAAAAAAAAATTGAATGTTAAAATAGGTTGAGAATCGTACCCATGTTTATATGACTTTTTTTTGTTGCAAATTAGTTAAAGAATCGTACCTCAAAATAAGTAGATCGGTTGCGGCCACGGAAAAGTTACCAATGGTTTTTTGAAAACTTTGCATTAACAGCAATTTTCCTAAGTTATTTTGAAAACTGAAAGCGCTTTAAGTGTTTGAGCAGCAAACAGCACTAATAAGCAATATTCAAATTGTATCGTTATCTATTGTTCGTATTGCTAGCTCCAGGTTTCTTTTTAGTTTTTATACTACAGCACTAAATCTAACACTACAGAACTACAAAGCAATACAGTCGCAGTCATTCACGACAGCGCACAATATTATAAAAATGTGCAGTTCGTCAGTTCGTTACATTATAGTTGATTTGAATGTACTGAACGTATTATGTGAAAATTAAACATACTTTCACACTTAAGACCTTCGATTTTTTTACTGATCTTTTATCCGATGCACATATGCTAAAAAAAATTACCAAGGGTAATGCGGTTTTGTGTATTTAATCTCCCTCTAACCAGATTGACTACTTTTGATATTTGTATATTACTTTTTTCAAGATATCTTTTCATTTCCTCATTACTGATCATTATTGCATTATGAACTTCTGTTGTCCAGTATGTCATAGCTACACTTTGTACCTAAATATATTAATTTAATTTAATTTTATATTATGTATTTAATTATTACCGTTTGACAAAGCAAAACCCAAACATCTCGTGCTGTAATACGTAATCATTAATAGCACTTCAACCATTTTGTGTACTGATTTTTCATGTCAATTTCTAATTCCAAAAGCCATTTTCTACTTGCCCTCGGGCTAAAGATGTTTGTATAATGTCAACTAATGGAACTTCTTCGCCTTCACTGGATTTCATTTTTGTAACATCCATATCTTCAGTGAAGTGTAAAGATGCTATACCTTCAAAGCATTTCTTAAGATGTGGTTGTACCCTGAAAAAGATGTTTTCCAATGCTTCTGTATAACATCGCGACAGATTTAAAATAAATATAGAATGCTACGTACCGAGTAGGATCTTTTGTTTCTGATAATATTTCTAGCAACTCATCGTTAGACAAAAAGAAGAATCTTGGAAAGTACAATCGTTTCTTTTCCAAGTATTCATTAAGACCACGTACAATCATGTCCAGTAAAACGTTAGATTTTTTGAGCCGGTCTAACATTTTATCAATTTCGACAACACTCATTACTTTTGGTTCAGCAAAACATGCTTTCATAATGTCACGCCACATCTAGTTGTACAAAAACGATATTAGTTTATTACACTCTTTACTGTTACTGCATGCATGTTATAAGACCACAAGTTCATAACTTAGATCTAAGATAATAAATCCATAGTGAGTATTTTTGCCATACCTTGTATTGTAACGGAATATCCTTCTTTCTTAAATTCAGAGATCGTTATAGTACTTCATTATAGATAAGCATGTATACAGTTATAAGAAATACAACCGAACTTTTGACACTCAGTATAAAGTTATGTAAACACCATTTTTCATGTATTTTAAAAAGAAAGTGTTTATTGCCTTAGTTTCAAAGGACTTTCCTATATCAGAGTAAGAACATATTGTGAACATCCAGTTGGATGAAAACAGTTCTTACCGTGTTTGAGACGTGCGTAAAATTAATATACAACTCAAATTTTTCTTCATTGAAGTTCTTTTAAAATCATCACATGTGGCAAAAGGATTTTACTTGCATTGGAACTAATTGTGGTAATGAAAATACTGCACCTTTAAGGTTTCAGTTACCAGTAGTTTGCCACAAATTAGAAAGAAATAAAAATACTGGCGCATGTAGAAAGCGAATGCCAGCAAAAAAGTCCGTTGTCAATACGAACTAGCATTCAGCACAGAACTAAACTTTTAAGAAATCTGTGCAAAGTTGATAAAATCATAGCTCGGCTTAAAAAAGATTGTCGCATTGCCTAATTTGAGAAAAAGTAAGCAAAAAATTCCAATCAATAACTGCGCATAAAAGACCCATAATTTTAATTCAAAATGTGGAACAAATAAAACCGGTTAGAAGCAGCAAACAAATTATTTTCTTTTACACTAATCCATAGATATTCATTTCAGTACCTATTTCCTCCATGAGCCTTCTTTTAATTGTCAAAACTCTTCTTATGCTTAAGATAGCAAAGTAATGGTCATACATATCATTCGATTTAATTAATTTTTGTTTACCACTGCGTAAGTAAACAGCAAATAAGCACAAAAAAGACGAGATTCATAAAAAACAACAAACTACAACCAAGCCCGTTAATGGGAACTGAGAAAGTGGTTAGTTCTTCAGAAAACCAGAAGGCAATGAATCACTACGAGTAGTTCACAATCCGTTACTTTTAATACTTAAAACTCTCCTAATTAAGTCAACACGCGGTTAACGGGCGTCTCGAGAACAGTTACGCTCGCAAATTTATAAGCACCTTTGTACAACTGTGCAAATGTATTTACAATTTTCCTCAGAAAGTCTAAGAATTAATTATATGTACACTGTGTCCCATTTTGGTTGAAATTGTAGGGTATCTCGTTTGTGAGCAAAGAGAGAAAGATGCGGTTTCCGCGGACCTCTTCTACTTTTTCGTGGAAAAAATGCCACAAACAGAATTGTCATAGTCCTATTAGTATTTGAGAAACAGGGCGAAATTCAAAATTTGCACATTTTAAGCACCCCTCGCTAACTGCGTTGCCTTTAATTAATTTATCGAAATGGTGCGTTTTATACAGAATTTTCCGTAGAATTTAGCGGCGTGCGTAGTTTTCTCCACAAAAAGTCAGTTTCTTCGCAATAAACCAAAGTTTTTTTTTTAATGAAACGCCCTGTATACATTTTTTTATTATATAAAAGAGCTTACTCTCAGCTTTCAAAAAATATATATTGTGTGGCACTTCTTTTGCATTATTAACCTCCAAAATGAATGTTACGTTAATTTAAACATTTTGATGAAATAGTTGGCCATGAAAAAACAAGTTAAGGGTTGGGAAGTTTTATGCAAAAACACAAAATTAAAAACTAAATATAATACCTACAACTTTACAAGCCTAATATAAATTACTAAAATAGATGTTCGAATTGATGACCATTCTGTCTAATACATGCTTCACACACTCTTCCAATTCGTTCTATAGTATTAAGCACAATAATAGGGTAATCTTGTAAATGTCGGAAAGCTTCTCTAACTGCATTTGTCAAACGTTCAATGTAGTCATATTGAGTTTCGTATATTTTATTTGGAAATCAAAGACTGACACGTCCGGAGACCTAGAAGGCCATCTTATCGGCCAATTGGTGCCAATCCATCTATTACCAAAACTGTTTACCAAAAATGAGCGCATAATTTGCGCATTGTGAGATAGGGCTCTACCCTGTTAGAAATGAATTTAGTCAAGCGAGCTAAAGGAATACCATCTAATGATTCAGGCACAACCATTTCTAAAATGTCCAAATATCTAGGAGCGGATAAGTTCCCTTCGAAAATGTAAAATTTTATTTTTGATCCTAATATTAAGCAGGAAACGTTTAGTCCAAATCGTCCTTGTTGTTGTTGTAACAAGTAATTTAAAGGTTTTATGGTTGTGGGAATTAAGATTCCTGGTTTGGCCCTTTCCAAGGAACGATAATCTTGCGGTCCCACGTTGGGCGCCGTATTTATTACATCACTAATGCTTAATACTATTAAACAAATAAACTAAATTATAACTCAGCTTCGCTGTGGGACGGTACATAAAATCATCCAGCCAACTCAGTCCGGGCGTGGGCAATACTCTAACTGGACAGATGTAAGGGACGATATAAGGCTCAATTGTATTTATTTAGTAGGCGCCAGGCCCTTTGGAGCCGTGAGGTTATCTTTCCCTGGAAAGGGCCACACCAGGAATCTTAATTCCCACAACGCGTCGAAAGAATAGAATCATAAATTAATTTAATAACGTATAATGCCTCAATATTTCCAATATAATTAATAATGCAAAACAAAGAGAAACACATGAATAAAGTCAGGAGTATTCGCGTTATCGTAAATATTAGTTAAGTACAATGCGTAATTGCTACGTAACCCAACTGGAAGGCGTATACTTAAACTAATCCGATTAGTTGCAACGCACCCTGCAAAGCGATAGATCTACCGATTGAAATAAACAGCAGTAGACCTTGTGACAGTAGAGTTAATTCCTACACAGCTGTAAATGGGTCACAGTGAATAAAGGCGGTTAGGGTAAGTAAATTGATTATTTGTATTAAATTACACTATTAATAAAAACCCAATAATAGTTATAGATCAGAAATATCCCTTTACAGTAATTTTCAAAGTCATGTAAGGTCATCTAAAGATTAATACTATTTACAAATAGGCAACACTAACACTATCATTTACACTTATAATTGACCCCAGATGGATAAATAAACTTCAAGAGAATACCAGGTTAATGTAAATAATATAGATCTTAAACCTTTGGTTGACGGTTTCTATCTAAGTCCCTATTAGGACCTGAACGATATCAACAAGCAGAGTGCAATGGGTTGAACGATTTGGAGCCGTACTTAAGTGACAGGTTCTACGCTGTACTGATCTTCAGATTGTACGGACGGTGTGTACTCAAACTAACTGTTACGCCAATTACCATTACTTTATACAAATATATTGGCCAAACTAACATTAAAATGGCGGACTGTTGAATGATTGAAACGGTAAAGCCAGTTGGTATGGCCTCGAGATAAGAGAAGTGTTTTGATCCAATTAACGAAACAATGCTAATCAACAAATTACTCTTAAACTTAGTAGAAATCTGAACGACTGAAGAGTGTAAATCCCATATACAATGGATTAATATATAATTAATTAAAAAACCACTCTAAAGCCTTTAGCAACTTTCTCTTTTAACTCTTAATAACCAAACTGGCATTAGATAGTGAAAGTTTTAACTAGGTCTTTTTGAGGTTGACCCGAAGGATAACGTTTATGATAATTTTTAAATTTGTTGAATATATATTGAATATCAAGCACCTTTAGGATAGACAACTCAAATTGTCATATTTTGAAACCTATTATATAAATTAATGAATGTGTTTTATTTGGTATAAAATCTTTAAATTACTTGTTACATTGTCTTTGGGGGAATACAGTCCGCGCGGCCAAAGAATACCTCGTGTCGCGCATGGATGTTCGTGCATTCGGCCGCACTTGTTAACGCAATAGCGACTGAAAGCATTACCAGTGGCGTCGGTGTCGCGTTTGAATTATTCGTCACCAAACCACAAGAAATTTTAAAATATTTTATTTATTTGAATTACATATGAACAGTAATAGTTTAAACATTTATATAATACTAAAATAACCATGTTAACAAGTAATAAATTTTAAAGTATAAGTTCGATTTTTAATTATAGAAACAGAGTAGGCTGTATTTTAAGAGTATCATTCAGGATTTAAAAAAATTATGATATTTCTTAGGTAATCAATTTTTATACTTCCATACACTTTGGGGAAAAGTTATTCAAACGGAGATAATAAATTTGCCTATTATGAGGTTTAAAATTCACATAGGACACAAAATGGTTCACTGTCGTTTTGTTGCAATAATTGTAATAAAGTTAAATTAACAGGTACGTATGTAAATTAATAACAGAAATAAATAATTAATTATTGTAATACATGATAATAAACGAACGCTTTTGGTGGCGACGCCACTGACATGCCGCGCTTAAGAGACTTGAAGTTGGACGAATGCGCATCCAACGTTCAGGCATTCTTTGGCCGCGCGGACTGTATTTGGTGTTGATTTTCTTGAGACCATAATCTGCTATTGTACCTGTTTAAAACACCTGAATTGCTAAAATGTGCCTTGTCTGAATATATGACATTTCTTCCCAAGTTGGTACTTATTTAACATTTAACATTAAGTACCAATTGCAAAATATTAACCTACGTTCAGCGTCGCCAGGATGTAGACGTTGAACAATAAATTTATATACAGGTATGGAAAAACATTATTGGGGTCTGACTTATAATAAGCTAGAAAGAAACCCAATAAGCATTATGTGAGTGTGAGAGAGACATCACTTTACCGATGTTGCCACTTGTACAGGGTGGCCAACTAAGAATGCGAGGTACTGTATCTGGGAAACTATCCATCGTAGAGCCTTGCCCAAAAAAAGTTATTACTAAAACGGCCAATACAAAACCTGGAAAATATTTTCAAGTTTCTGAAAGGCGCTAGGCGTAACTGCAATCTTGAATCTAAAAAGTGATGTTTCTGTGAATTCTGCTATATTAACCTAATAAAAATAACTGATCTTTGAAGTCGAGGATAATCTGAACTTTTTTTGTTTGGCACTTTTTGACGCATCTATAAAAATAAAGTGGTGGGGGGGTATTCAAAGGTTTCCTTACATCACCCCCCGTATCTTCGAAACGGTTAATCCGATTTTAACAAACTTGGGCGCGTTGAAAAGAGCTTTTCTTGGGCTACAAATGTTAAAATAATTGAAGTTTTGTTAGTTTCACATGTCGTCGCTAGAGGGCTTTGTTCGACATTCCGGCAGAACGGTTAATTTTCGCAAAAAAATTAAATGCATTGGTATGACCTTTTTCAAGTAGCTAACTGATGCCTAAACAAGCTCGCGAAAACCGCATCTCGATATCTTGTTCCTAACCTAAAATATTGGCCAAAGAAAACTTTATACGAAAATCCCTTAAATTTTTATTTTTTTTAACTATATTTTTCTGGAATTGTTTCTATTATGTAAGTTGTGGCCCTAAAAAGGACCGATTTAAAGGAGGAAGGTTTTTAATGCCCCGTAAATGCTCGACATGCTGACCATCACTCTGTGCATTGCTGAGGCCTCTTATGAGTAGACAAAACTGCAGCTTTAAATTTACGTTAAACATTAAAATGTTAAAGTTACGTAACACTCATTTTTGAGGTTAATAATGCAAAAGAAGTGCCACGCAATTATATATTTTTTAAAGCTGAGAGTAAACTCTATTATATAATAAAAATATATACAGGCTGTCTCATTAAAAAAAAAACTTTGGTTTATTGCAAATAAACTGACTTTTTGTGGGGGAAACTATACACGCCACTAAATTCTACGTAAAATTATGTATAAACCCACTTTTCACCATTTCGATAAATTACAAGGCAAAGCCGTTACGAAGGGTACTTAGATGTGCAAATTTAGAATTTTGCCCTGTATCTCAAATACTAATAGAACTATGACAATTCTGTTTGTAGCATCTTTCGCTTTACGAAAAAGTAGTACAGGGTGGTGAAAACTGCATCTTTCTATCTTTGCTCATAAACGAGATGCCCTACAATTTCAACCAAAATAACAGAACGCTTTCGCATAATATTATTAAGATAGCGCTTTTACATAAGATGGGGAAAACCATTTCTGACACCCCTCTCCCCAGTAGCTTTATTAAGAGAATTGAAATGAGGAATATTTGGACCAAGTGGCAACGTTGTATTAATTTTAAGTTTATTTGCACTTCTGAAAAACTGAGGTTGATGCTGCAGCAAGTATCACACACTTCATTCATTTTTCAGTTGTGAGGTTAGCGCTGTGAATTGTTTTGGAAAATTTGCGAGTAGAAGTTATCAATAATGGTAATTTAGTGCTTATTACTTTTAATGTAGTGTCTAAATATACACAAAAATGACGCACAAAGTGATTGTTAACAAATATAGATTCAAATGGGGGTGTTCATAGAGCAAGTCAATTAAGTATTATTTGACAGGGGATGTTAGGAATTGGTGATATGATTAAACACAAAATCATTACTCAAGGTTTGAATTTGAAACTGTTATGTAGTAGTAATTGATCTAATTTAGTTTTTGTTCCAGTAGCTAACACTTCTGATAGGTGTTAGGCTAATGGTGTCAGGTATTGGCTTATAAGGAATGGAATCAGTTTGAAGAATGTAATAGTATTAAGTTGGTGCAAATCAATGCAGTGGTTGTGCCAAATTGTAGTAAAAAAGTTACTGCCGATTAAATTAACACCTAAAGGTGGTTCTAGCTTATACTTACGCCCTTCACTCTCTGTTTATATTCAAAATTTCAAATCCCAAAGCAACAATGACATATTCTCAAAAAGATAGTCACACATCTTTAGAATCAATTGATATGGGAATACGAACTGTTACAACAAACAACAAATTTAATATTCCTAGAACAACACTTCTGTATAAGAAAACTGGAACATTTCAAAAGAATAAGGGAAGGGTCCGCACCCAAACCTAACTATAGCTCGCACAACCAGAGATGATTTGGGTGGTGCAGTATACGTCATTGCGTTCGGGTACGATCATCAAGTGTAATAGCTTAAAGTCGCAAGTGGCGGCGTAAATAATCATTGAAACGTCCACTTTCACGTAATCGCGGAATGTTGTTTGTATAATAAAAAGCAATTTCCTAATCTGTATTTTAAAAACATACTAATTTCGTTAATTGACAAATTTAAACCTAAAATTGTAACAACCCATTTTGAGTTGTATTAAAATATGCTGTAATTTATGTTCTTCGTTCATTTAGTTGTAAATATAAGAAAAAATTTATTTATTAAGGATTTGCAAGTATGAGGTAGGCAACTTAATTTGCATTTAAGTGCATATCTTCTTAATGGTTTATACTCCCACTTTAAATTGATTCTTTGCGCAAATTTTTTCGCGCAACGCGTCATCATCCTACTTCCTAAGCGTTCATTTTTGCACTTATTGTGGTACGCTGTGTGATGCAGGAAGCTTTTTTTGGGTTTCAAGATATTTAACTCGTAATACAAAAAATTAAAACGTTTGCTCTTTGCAGGCACTTTTATTTTTTTACTTACTTTAATTTTACATTTTTACCACTTTTGGCATTTTTGGTGCTTATGATTGCAATTTTTCACTTACTTTAGATCTAAACTTAGATCACACCTTTTCTTTTAACTTTCGAGAAAATGCAATAAACATTGGATTCAAAGTTTCACGAAGAGAAATTTATAAGAAGGAAAATTCCATTTTTGGGTATGGTTTACAACGTAAAGTATTATTTCGAGATATTGCGCAATATTGGTGCAAAGATGACATTACCTTGGTTGACATTTCCGTAATGGTTTAGATACCAGAGGTTATTAAAAAGTTTGTGTACAAAATTTTACGAACAGGTATTTATATTTATAACAGTTAATTAGTAATTTAAGGCTATAACTAGTTTTAAGATATATTTTATTTAACCCTATCATTTTAACTGTTAATAAACATAGTTTGTATATTTTTTATTTTTTTACATTTTGGTAGAATTTTTATTGTAAACAACCTCGGTTTAGTTATTCCGAGCATAATTAAAAAATAACTTGGCGTCCGAGATCATTTTATTAGTGTTACATTGCATTTTTATTATTTATGTTATGCTAAAATAACACAGCATAAATTTGTGGTAATTAAACAAATCAAAAGATTGAACCACCCTACGTTAATCAACCGACTGAGTCAAAGACATTATTTTTGGTGAATGGTTTGTAACTCCTGTTAGTTTAACGATTTGTTTTGGAGAACTTTTACATATATTTATTATTAAATCATTTAAAACACATTTTATACCTTATACCATTACCACCATTTTATGCGTGGCACCATTACCACTATTTTATAAAATTTCAATTTTAAGAAAATGTTTATCCACATATTTTATATAACTTTGTATCCGAAGAAGCCATTTAATGTCTTCCTACCATTAACAATACAAACATAATATTTTTAACATGCCACACTTAAATAATAAGTATTGAGGTGTTAATCATGTTTGTATACGTAATCATTGGTATACAATGACGTAATATACACTTGAAACAATTTACCCGTTACGCTACTGAAATTCCCGTATTGCCACGAGTAGAATATTTGAAAACGGACGAATGCGCATCTGACCGCTAAATCATCTTTGGTTGCGCGTGCTGTATACACTACGAAGAGTCACTTATACGAAGAATTTTCATATCGCAGATCGTGGCTTCCCAGCAACTAAGTTACAACTTATTGATTCAATTGAAATGGTATTTAAAGAAGGTAAAAGAGAAAATAATTTCGTTAATAGTAAATCAGGAAAAAAATTAAAAAATAGCATATTTTGAAAAATGTATAGGAAGGGAAACAAATGAATTTTAAATCACAAGTAGTAATTACTGGAATAACGACGAGAAAGGTAAATCACTAAACTTTGTTTGGAAAGCGATAAAAATGACGCTGGCTGAGATCCTCGTAATGAAACTATTTTTCAAGAAATTCAAAACAAGACTCTGCCTATACTATGCCAAAGCTAGAAAAGGATGTTTAAATTGAATCCTGAAGTTCAACCTTTATCAAGTGTAAGAATGTCGCTCAAAGATATGTCAACTCTAACAAATGTATATCCTGGCATAAAAAAATAAATAACAAAAGAAGAAATAGAAAAGGCGAAAGCAGAGATAAAATTGAAGAGGGAAGCAAAGCAAGAAATGGTATCACCGGAATCAAACGAGTAAGTGAACAGGAAAGGTTATGCGGTCATCACAGTCAGATTCAGGCAGAGAAACGGTTTTGGAATCCGAGGAAGAACTTTATTCAATTTTTCCTATGTATGTGAGTTATTCTTTCGCCTATTGAGTATAGTTCAAATTGACAATGGCATTTATTGGGATATGCCTATGATCATTCAAAAAAATGGAAATAAGAGAATTAATTATGCAATACAAAAGAATAAAACACAACACCAAATGAATTACTGAGTATGAATTCACTGATAATCAAAGAAGAACAGTTTAAAACAATTTTCCTTTTCTTATAGTGTTACTTATTGGATTCACCTTACCTTACTGAAATTCATTTGAACAGTATTTTGAAAAACACCAAAAAGGTAAGCAAAGTATTATTTGAACGGTTGTGAAAGCTTTCATTTTTATAAACAGATTAAATACGCAACCTTATCAACAGTAGTAAATTTTCGTCCTTCTTCAGGCATTTGTTGCTGAATATCTGAGATGAAAAAATCGGTTCTAAGTACATCCATGTTGCTTGAACCTTTAACCAATCATCTAAAATTTCTTGTAATAATACCAGTTTTGCTTCCCAAGCACTTAAAAGCGAAACAATTATTAACGCGGATGCTTCATTTGTAATCATTGTGGAACAAATGAATGTCTTGCCAAAAAACTATAGCTACTTACGTTATTTGTTTTTCAAACGGTCCAATGTAGGGTGAATTTTTCATTGTTTGTGTTTTTACGATATGATCATCTAATAATACCTGGATTTCATCAATGCCACTTAAAATATAGGTTCCAGTATCACTAGAAACAAATTAGTTAATACAAGTTTATGCTAAATATTCTATACCGATATGGCTGAATGAGAAATTCAATTTCCACCCATTCTGATAACATTTTATTGAGATGCTTTTCTAAATTATTTTCTTTTGTTGCAGCTTCCGAAATTATTTCAAATTGTGGAACAAATTGGTTTAAACCATAACTAAGTATTCTTTCCAACGTTAATTCTTCATCGACGACAATAGGAAAACCAACAACTTGGGAAATAATGTCCCAATGACGTGGTTTCATTCCTGGATTTCCTAGCGTTTGAATTATTGGTATGTTTACTTTAAAATCTTCTATTTCCATTCGCACCTAAACCATAGTTCATAAATAAACAATTAGGTTAACATTATTGGCCTACTTGGGCAGCTAATTTTTGTGTCACTGGTCGATCACCAAATGATTTTTCCAATTTATAAATGTTTCTGAAGGCTGATCCAACTTCTGATTCAATCATTTCTGGTTCAAATGAACCAATTTTAGCGTTTACCCAGAGGTCGTGTTGATTGATGTATTCCATTGCACAGTCAAATAACTTTTTGTATGGTGTTAACTTATCATGAATCTGTTTACGAAGAGGGTATTGAGTAATTTCAAAACCGTAGGCTGCTTCCTCTTGATTAAAAGCTTCTATTTTGTCCACCGCTTGGACTAATCTGTAACATGAGCATAAAAATTATGTACTAACTATTGATAACAATTATACTTTGCGTCAAGTTGTACTGCCTTTTTGTGATAATTTGGAAGTTCATCATAATCACCGTAATCATCGAACTCGTCAACCTGCTTTACGTAAACATCTAATTCTTCTCTAAATTTCTTTATTCTTAAATTAAGTAACTCTTGAAATTCAACCATTTTTATATCAGCCGTATTTCTTTGAGTTTCTAATACTTTAGGCATTTTTAAATTCCTGATGATTATAAATTTATGCAATACAAAATTGTTTTAATGAATTATATACCATAAGAATGCTGAGCTATTTTGCTTCATTTCTGCATTTGTAAAATATGTATGGTCTGACAAAAAAATTATATACTTCATAATTGTTGCAAGTTTGTCTTCCATTTGTCGTAACATTTTGAATTCAACCTCTTTAGCAAAAGTTAAAATATCCATTAAATCATGTGTGTTTTTTGGGATAATTAATAATCTTTCGGATATGCTCGAATACTGTTCAATCAGTCTACAAGATATAACGTTCACAATGGATATTATATCAACCTATATGTATTAAAGTTGTAATGTGCTAAACATTCACTAGATACGGTTACACAGTAAGTTTTGCCCGTTAGCTCACTGGTATGAGAGCACTCTGAGGTTAGTGATATAAAGTGGTGGCGATTAGCTCTAATATCATAAATCAAGTTAAACAAAATAAGTCCCAAGATGCTCCGATTGTATAAGTGTATTTTATCTAATTATTTAGTTGTAAATATTGCTTTCCCAGTTGAATATGCGAACTACCTTCACAGTCGAAGTGTTTAGTTAATTTACATGAAATATTCACCTTAATTAAAATCGCTTCAAAGACTCTTATCCGCGTTATATATATATATATATATATATATATATATATATATATATATATATACAAGGTGAGGCATCTAAGCTCCGTCGGTTTGTATACGAAAAATGGTAAAATATTTTTGAAACCTATTTTTTAATTATCGTGTAGGTTCATTAGGAGCACGTTTTAAAATTATTTTCGAATATGCAGGTGGTCCATAAAAATTTTACGCATCAAAGTTATGAAAATTTAAATAGAACACCCTATATATGATGGCATATTTCGATTCTGTGGACTAAATAAAGGCCACTTACTGTTATAGTCCCTATACCTAACTCCACCTGTTGCCGAGATATTTCATTATTTGTGAGAATGTAGATCGAAATTCAAAAGAACTTTCTGTTTTACGTACTTGAGGATTTTTTTCAAATGTTTTTCATTATTGACTGAAAGCATCAAACGTTAAAATCCACCGAAGTTATTATCACAAATTTATACTGGGTGTATAAAAACTCAGTTACTATTTTGACCAACATTAAAGCCAATTAACTTCCTTATTTTAAATGGAACACCCCATATTTATCACCATATTTTTATTCTAATTTTAATTGCCTACAAAACTGTATTAGGGTTCCCTATACCTATCTCTTACAAATTTTTTGTAATTTAGGATTTTCTAATTTAATCATTAATTTTATGTCATTTTTTACTCGATTTTTATGAGCAGATTTTGATGAAACGCTTTTTGCTCGAGATAATCCAACCGTTTGACTAGGCTTTCCTTAACAATGACTGAAAGACGTTAATAACTGGGTAAATAGCAAAAACATTGTTTTATTGAACAAACACAGCTTAACAATGACTGAACGACGTTAATAACTGGGTAAATAACAAAAACATTGTTTTATTGAACAAACACAGCCTTGATAAGTGAGAAACTTCAACGTTTCAACAAATGTTCAAAATGATTTCCGTTCTTTTCAATACATAAACGAACTCTCTCTAGGAAAGACTTTCACTTTTCTCAACATGCTTGGAGTAATGGAATTAAAAGCTGTTCTGGTTCGCTCCTTCATGTTTTCAGTGTGGTTGGTGGCGTATGGTAGACAATATTTTGATGTATCCCACAAGAAAAATCAGGACTAGTTAAATCAGGAATCTTTCCGTTGAAATTGCCTGTCCTATTTGTCTAACATTAGCAAAATGCGCCGCGGTCATATATTGTAGCCACATTTCCTGCCGAATATCAAGCGGTATGTGTTCCAAAAGAACAGTCAAATTTCCTCTTAAAAATTCGAGAAACACATCACCGTTCAAATTGCCATTAAAAAAACGGACCTACTCCATGTGTTCCCATTATACCACCCCACACATTTACGGACCATCTGTGTTGCCTATCGAGAAAATTAGGATTCTCGTCACTATAATAATGATAGTTATGTCTATTTACTAAACCGTTATTATGGAACGTTGATTCGTCCGAAAAAAGCACAAAATCAAAAAAAAAATTTATTATCACCAAATTTCTCTAAAACCCATAAACAAAATGCAAGCCTTCGATCGTAATCCACTTCTAAAAATTCTTGGTGTAATTGAATGTGATATGGATAAAACTTATTCTTCTTTATTATCCTTCCAACGCTCCGCTGACTTATCTCAAATTCTTCACTTATTCTCCGCTGACTGGTATGTGGATTTTCTACCAGATATTCCATAACGGCAAAATTATTCTGTTCGCTACCCGTAACCGCCTTTGCTTTTGTCGTGTCTTGCATTCCACACTTCCAGTGCTTCGAAAAACTTGCAGTAATTTTTCTAATGAACGCCTGTCGGGATGACGCCCATCAGGATACATTTGTGCGTAAACCCTAGATGCTAGCAAGCAATTATCATTGCATTTTCCAGTTACTAAGATCATGTCGCACTTTTCAATTCGAGAATAGCAAGTCACTTTAAATAGTAGGTACCCACCTAATAAAACTTATTCTCAAAGTTGACTAGCTAAAATGATTTAACTTTAACACGAACTATGACTTTTCAATAAATTATTTTATTTTATGTGAAAGTAAGACCGTCAAAGCCTGCTTTTCAAGAACAAATTGCATGAAATTATTATTGGAATAGAAAATCCTAAATTACAACAAATCTGTAAGAGATAGGTATAGGGAACCCTAATACAGTTTTGTAGGGACACATTTTGATTGCCACTTTTCTAGCTCTACTTAATGATGTTATTCAATTTTTGATACAACGTTTCGTTTGTTAGCAACCATTATCAACTTTATTTTTTTAAATACACGAAAAAATTATTTTTGCCATATTTAAATTCTCTCCTTGATTCTGAATTCAACGATATATCACACTTTATATTTTTGATACGTTTCGGATGAGAAAATTCATATTCAATGTAAAACATCGAAAACGTACAGTTAAAACTAATACTAGAAACATTAGAAAACTGTAAAATTATTATAAAATAATGTTTTCTCATTTTCTAATGCCTGTTGCGAATAAAATAATTCACAAGTATGTATTTATTGAAAATACCATTAATTAAACAGTTAAAATACATCTTCCGTCGTACTGATGCATTTGATAAAAATAAATTGGCTTTGCATTTCGTTTACCTACCTGTCACAATTGATTGTTGTCCGTATTACGTTTGATTGGTGGTCTTTGAGTTAATTACATTTTGTGTTTACCTAAAAACAATATGGTAGGAGTACATTTTTCAAATAATGAAAAATTCGATATACTGACGTATTACATTTTGTGTCAACGTAATTGTTCTGAAGCCGAAATAATGTATTTAAACAAATATCCAGAAAGGCGTCAACCTAACAAAAGAACATTTCGCACATTAACAGTTAATCTAAAAGAATATGGTGCGTTCAAAAAACCTGTAAAATCTCAAAACCTTGCAATGAAGAAAAAGCCAATACTGTTTTATTAGCTGTAACGGAAAATCCAGAGGTTTCCACTAGGAAAATTGAAGAGACAACTGGCGTAGCCCATTTCACAGCTCATTATGGTCTACAGAAGAAGAAAGTACATCCATATAAATTTAGAATTTGCCAAGGACTTCGACCAGGTGACCCAGAAAGACGTAGAATATTTTGCGAATGGTATACACGTCAATCTCAAGACAATGAATATTTTTCGAATAAAATGGTCCGATGAAAGTATGGTTAATAATAATGGAATTTTTAATCGTAGAAATGCTCATTATTGGGCAAGAGTAAATCCACGTATGTACAAAACGGCCAAACACCAACACCGTTTCGGATTTATTATGTGGACTGCTATATTCGGTACTCCAATTATAGGTCCTTTCATTTACCACGAGTCCTTAAATTCTGAACGTTACCAAATTTTACTCAAAAATAAATTAGAGATAGCTTTGAATGATTTGCCTGTCCAAGAAGTTGAAGGTTGTTGGTTTATGCAGGACGGTGCACCAGCACATAATTCCAGAGTTGTCAGAGAATACCTGTCAGTTAGATTTCCAGAAAGATTTATTAGTACCCATGCAAATGTACTGTGTCCAGCCCGTTCTCCAGATATAACACCTTTGGATTTTGTTCTTTGGGGATACATTAAAAATTAAATTTATGGAAACGATATTGAAAACGAAGAAATTTTACAATGATTAGTTCTCGAAGCGTTTGCTAGTATTACTCCTCAAATGCCGAAGAATGTTTTAGATGCTACAGTTAGAAGATGCTATTTATGTTTAGAGAATAACGGGAATCTTTTTGAACATCTTTTGTCAGTTTATTAACCTTTAAAATAAATTTGTTTTTATTTATCTATCATTTAAAATTAGAAAACATAATTTTGTAATAATTTTACGGTTTTCTAATGTTTCTAGTATTAGTTTTAACTGTACGTTTTCGATGTTTTACATTGAATATGAATTTTCTCATCCGAAACGTATCAAAAATATAAAGTGTGATATATCGTTGAATTCAGATAAGGAGAGAATTTAAATATGGCAAAATAATTTTTCGTGTATTTAAAAAATAAATTTGATGATGGTTGCTAACAAACGAAACGTTGTATCAAAATTGAATAACAGCATTAAGTAGAGCTAGAAAAGTGGCAATGAAAATGTGCTCTTCTTTTCTTGGTAGCTCTTCAAATAAGGTCAGAAAAAATAAAAACGAAAATCAGAAAATTCAATTTTTTCAAATATCTCAAAACTAAAAGAGATATTCCAGTTCTACAAAGACCATAAATACATCCTCTCAAATGCGTAACTTTTGTTCCTTTAACCGACCTTCCATCTCTTACCGTTTCCGAGATCCCATAGTGGCATCCTTATCTTGGACACGGTATATATATATATATATATATATATATATATATATATATATATATATATATATATATATATATATATATATATATATATATACAGTGTCCCAATAGTGCGTATTCGGTCGATAGCTCTTAGCCATTAAACTTAGAACATAAGTTTAAATACGAAAGATGTCTATTTTGTAAGTTGTATAATCTAAAAATAGTTTAGTTTCTACAGGGTGTAATATAAAATCGGTACAATATAGATCTTTTGATTTTTAAATAGAACACCCTATATATTATTTTATTTTCGATTCTCCTTATAATTTTACATCTTTTTATAAAATTACTTACAAGCTAAATCTTACAGTGTTTGAGATATTTGCAAAGTTAACTAAAAACTGACATTTTTATGTAGTAATCCAAGTAGGCGTATCTCAGTTATTTTTAAAGATAAAAAAATAATCTTTGGTAGAATTGATTCATACATGAGCTTACTTTAATCTATTGTCAAAATTGGATTTAAATATACACGGTGATCACAAAAATTAATTCAATAACATAAATTTGAAAATGCTATATCTTCATTTTTTTAAATTTATTAATCGGTTTCATTTCTATTAAATATGTTCTGTACCTATCTCTAATAGTTTCGGAGATATTTAAGTTTGTTCAATTTATTTCGTTGATAACACTGATGAAGAGTAACATTAGTCGGTCAAAGCAAGCTGTGGATACATAAGAAACTAAAAAATATTAACTGAAATACATAAATTGTAATTATAATATTGTATGAAACCACCATTTTTAAGGTAATGAACATTTAGTTCTTCAATCCGTGATTGAAATCTCACGTTTTTCGACAATTGGAATTAGAAGTTCGAGTTTCAAAAACATCAGTTAATAGAATTATAAAAAATATAAATATCATCCATACCATGTCCAACTTGCACAAGAATTAGACGAGGATGACTTCGTTAATAGATTAAACTTTTGCAATTGGACAATAAATAAAATTTAGAAAACCCAACTATTTTAGTACGATCTTATTTACTGATGAAGCTACTTTCCACAAAAATGGATACGTTAATAGACATAATTTCCATTATTACGATACTGAGAATCTCAGATTTATAATTCCTGTTGATCATCAACACTGCTGGTCGCTTAATGTTTGGGCCGGAATTATTGGGGAAAGAATTATAGGACCATATTGTTTTGAAAACACCGTCAATGGAGAATCATTTTTAAACTTCTTGCGCGACGAATTTGAAACTTTTATTGTAGATTTACCTTTACAGACCCTTAGAGAAATGTGGCTGCAATTAGATGGCGCTCCTCCGCATTTTAGCAGAAACATTAGAAATTATTTAAATATCCAGTTTCAAAACAAATGGATTGGAAGAGGAGGCCGATCTCCTGGCCTGCAAGATCGTCTGACTTGACAAAGCTGGACTTTTTATTTGGGGTTGGATTAAAGAAAAGTCTATCAAACTCCTCAACGACTGCAGATGATATGAAGGCAAAATTAGAGATGTCATTCAAAATATAAATGTTTCCACGTTACGAAAAGTAAATTTGTCGTTTATTCAAAGACTTCATGTTTGCCAGCAACAAAATGGTGGTCACATTGAACATTTATTAACAATTTTAAGTGTTTGTATTTCAGTTAATATGTTTTTAGTTTCTTATGTATTCATAGCTTAAATATCTCCGAAACTATTAGAGATAGGTATAGAACATATTTAACGTAAATGAAATCCGACTAATAGACGAAGACAAAGCATTAAACAAATATAGAGAGTGCCATTTAAAAAAATGAAGATATAGCATTTTCAAATTTATGTTATTGAATTAATTTTTGTGATCACCGTGTATATTGAAATCCAATTTTGACAATAGATTAAAGTAAGCTTATGTATGAATAAATTCTATACCAAAGATTATTTTTTTATCTTTAAAAATAACTGAGATACGCCGACTTGGGGTGTTCTATTTAAAAATCAAAAGTTCTATATTGTACCGCTTTTATATTACACCCTGTAGAAATCAAACTATTTTTAAATTATGCAGCTTATAAAAATAGACAACTTTCGTATTTAAACTTATCTTCTAAGTTTAATGGCTAAGGAGCTATCGACCGAATACCACTATTGGGACACCCTGTATATATATATATATATATATATATATATATATATATATATATATATATATATCATGATCGTCCTCCTGTTTCTGCGGCTGGTATATGAATCGTTGATTTTGGGTGTTGATCCGCGTATCAATTTTACTCTGGAGAGATGGTTTGGTTCTCACGAAGTTTCCTCCAAATCGCATTTACTAGCTTCAAGATTGCCTACCTCTACTTGTAGTTATTCGTATTGAACTACTCTTCATTGGTATTGGTTGAGGCTGTAGTTTTTTCATTTTTACTTTCGCTTTTTTGTTGTATTTTGAGGATAGTATTCTGCTTGCGTTCCAGTACCGTCTTCACGCTGTTGGTAATCTAAATGTGTCGTCCCTTGGTTTCATACTGATCAGGTCCTTTTCTATCTCTATTGCCTCTCTGATTGTGTGAGCTGTCAGTGGTTCAATGTTCGCCAATGATTTTGTATCGTTGATAGCATGCCCTGTTGCTTTTACATGCTGCATTGATGACGTAAGTTGGATTT
Source organism: Vesta saturnalis (assembly GCA_036346205.1). Classification (NCBI taxonomy): domain Eukaryota; kingdom Metazoa; phylum Arthropoda; class Insecta; order Coleoptera; family Lampyridae; genus Vesta; species Vesta saturnalis. Next base: position 52,060 of record JARFJB010002222.1, read on the forward strand.
TCTTCACTGGGTTGATGCGTCTTTCTCTCCTTGCGTTTATTATTTCAAGTTAAACACCCTATGTATTTTTGTAACATTCGATAGACAATTTTTCAACGAGTTCATTTACATATCATGTGATATCTTTATTTTCAATAAGAGAATCTTAAAAAGGAAAAGGCAACGTGTTTAATTCCCACCCAAGGGAAGTGCCTTGAGCTTTAAGCTCTTTCAGCCACAGTCATAAATTCTCAACATACATGTATGAGGTATGTATGCATGGTGGGATTAAGGATAAGTGCTGCTGTAAGGGTAAGATCGAGGAACGGAGTTAGGGTTCTAAGGAGAAGATACTCCAGCATTCGCATAAATAGCCACTCATTGTATGCTTAGTAACCATGTCGCTAGACGTGTATAGGAAAATCCTGCAAAACCTCACACAGGGTAGACGGTACGGAATCCAACGGGATCGGACCAAGTTCTTGAATGCTAAAAAGGTTAATAGACATAATTTCCATTATTACGATACTGAGAATCTCAGATTTATAATTCCTGTTGATCATCAACACTGCTGGTCGCTTAATGTTTGGAATTATTGAAAGAATTATAGGACCATATTGTTTTGAAAACACCGTCAATGGAGAATCATTTTAAACTTCTTGCGCGACGAATTTGAAACTTTTCTTGTAGATTTACCTTTACAGACCCTTAGAAAATGTGGCTGCAATTAGATGGCGCTCCTCCGCATTTTACAGAAACATTAGAAATTATTTAAATATCCAGTTTCAAAACAAATGGATTGGAAGAGGCCGATCTCCTGGCCTGCAAGATCGTCTGACTTGACAAAGCTGGACTTTTTATTGGGGTTGGATTAAAGAAAAGTCTATCAAGCTCCGTCAACGACTGCAGATGATATGAAGGCAAGAATTAGAGATGTCATTCAAAATATAAATGTTTCCACGTTACGGCTTATGTGAGCCGTGTGAGCTATTTCCGTGATCTGTAGTTGTGCAAAATTTATCAAATAAAGATGGCCAATTCCCGGAGAAATAGTGTGCTAACGTATGATAAAGGAATGATGTTAGAACTATTTCAACTGTTGAGCAACTTACTGACGCCCACGACCTTCTCTACTAAACTAGGCGGGAAATCCCCTTTTATAAACAATTACAACGTTTAGTGTGAATCGGTCCTGTACAATTTTAGCTTATAGGGGTCACACGATTGAGGTGAATATAAGATATGCAAATATGTCGAATGAAACTGATGTGATGAAATTATAAATAATGCTACGCATAAAGGTATGGTAACTCGTTTTGGTTTAATTTCTACTCACCCTTTACAAATTGCTTGATAATCTGATGTCATTCGACTTATTAAAGATACCCTCATTGAGTTAATCATCTCCACTAACGTTTTAATTAGGTCTGTTCTGTGCATGTCAAACATGCCTAAAGTAATTACATGTTCTTTAACAATCGGTATTTTTCCCCCCATTGCTTTTAATGTAATAATCTGGTCACCGTATTCTTTAAACGAATGTTTCTCTGTTAGAAATTTGAATACCTTCTCTTCCATCTTGAATAAATTTTGTAAAAAATTAGTTTATTCCTCTAGAAATCCCGAGCATTTCTTACCTCTCCTTTGATAAGCGATTCATACTCATCAAAATCATGCAGTCGTTCTTGTAATTCAACACATTGATCATCTACTAAATCTTCTAAAATATTTTTGTAGTTCTCTATTAATGATTGCGGAACTGTCGGCTGGAACACGTATTAACATGATAAAGACCTTATTTTATAATAGAGTTACTTTTAGGTATTGAGGTGGTCCGTGATAATCCAAATACAAGATTGTTTCTAGTAGTGGAACGGACAATACGGCTGATATGATCATATCAACTAAGTTTATAAGGGCTTCTTTCACCGCTGCAAACGATGGTTCAAAGTCTAAAGCATGGTCTTTTATGACTACATTAATTTGAAAACCTTTACTTTTATACTAAAAAAAAGTAAAATATATCATTTCAAAAAGTTGTTTGTAGTTACCTTAATGTCAGTAAGGTAATCCATAAATTCAAATAAAGACTTCAAAAATAGGCTTTGAAGCTGAGATGTCATTAATGTAGTAACACAATTATAAAATTTCTTAAATGGCACTGTATTTGCAGGATTAGGTAGTCGATTAAATTTATTACCCATTAAAAAAATGTCTAAAACCTGACCATAGTACGAATCCATTAAAGTAGATTTGGTACGTTCTACATATTTGTTTATAACCGTTTCAAAGTCATACAACTGATACGTGCCGCGATGTTTCATTAAAGAGTTTATGTCTACTACTCGCAGATGTCTAAATTGAACATACCACATACTTATTAATTGAGCTAAACATGGATTAATTGCAAATAAAGAATGTTCTAGTTTTTTTTTAAAACGATCAAAATTAGAACCCCAGGAAGGGCTTTTTCTTAATAGTTCAGTGCGTTCCTTTGATTGAAATTCAGATTTAATTGAATCTGCAGCATTTGGATCACGTAAAACAAAATCTATAATAGACTTTTTTATTGCCATCATGTAATCTTCTCTCATATCATCTACTGCGTCAGATAACACTTCTTGCCATTGTTTCAATTTTGGTGGCACCAAAATCAAAACCTTAAATAATAACTTTATCTAAAAGCTGCATAATTTATAACGTGTAGACAAGCAAAGGCTACATGAAGAACCTAAATTGTACCTACTTATCATAATATTCAACAAACAATGTGAGCAGGAATTGTACAAGCTTTATAATTGCAAAAAACGTTCAGGATGTTTCTAATCCGTTTTCCAAATGTGTATTATACTTTGCTATTGTAAATGTAACCTTTATTATTAAAGTTCTGTTCTATAACATTATTAGATCGTACATAGTATGTAGATAGAGCCTTTACCAAAAATTGTACGTCAAGATTTCAACGAATACTCATAGTGGAGCATCACATTTCTCTCTAAATTTAATCCACCATCGTAAAAGTTCAGTTGCGTCACACACGTGTGAATAGTGTTAGGGTCCGTTACATATTTTTCACATTGTTGAAATACATAAACATCATAGTTTTTTTTTCCGGAAATGGTTGTATGTTTTATGCTGCAGAGGTAATTTTAAGCAGAATAATATAGCATTTCATATATAAGCTATTTAAGAATTATGGTTCTTATATTAACTTAATCTAATTTATGTGTGTATAAAGTATAAAACGTTGCAGTGAATAAGTGAAAAAATATTAATTCTTAATTTCAATAAATTATGAATTATTGAAGTACAAGTTATGTGTTAAGCTGTATCTACGTAGTATATGTGATCTAAGATTGGTTATGTTCTCGTGGCGCGGGAAATCCCAAAGAAGGTACTTTAAGGTTCGCGGGCAGTAATCCTTAAAATATGTTTAAAAATTTTATTTTATTTTGCCACCATAATGTTCTTTATACGCCTCCAAATGCGGGCGTAATGTGGTCTTTATAGCACGGAAATGTCATTGATGCTAAGCAGCATGATTGACAGCAAACACATGACATGATATATAATAGCAATATCACAGTATCTTAGTAACAACAAATTAGCCTACTGTCGTCTTTATTTCACTGCATTTGCATTTAAAAACTTGCCGAAAATACTGAATCTTTTTAATATTTTGTTCCAGTTTCATGGTGCAAAATAAAATAAAACATTGTATGTACCACGGTATAATTAGATTATGGCTAGAATATAAAGCCTCGCTTCGCGTCGGGCTTTTAACATTCCCTTGAGCCATAATCTTCTGATTATGCCCTTAATACATAAATATCTATAATGTTGCAACTAAACAACATAGAGTTAAACAAACCTTAATTTGATACTAAATCCAATTCAAATCCGTTAAATGGTTATTTACTTATTACGTTTCAATCTTTAGTCTACCAAGGTTTAACTCCAACAGTAGTAATAGCGTTTTGGTAAAATAGCATACACACAATGTGAGGAAGCGGTAAATAGAGGAAAATAGGATGTGGTGATGTCATAGGATGTGGTGCCGATGCACTAACGGGTTTCTATTTAAGATAAGATAAACACAGATACTGTAACCCAAAAAAAATTGCATGGGCCGGGATTCGAACCCACTAGTAGTGTATTTATTGAAATTCAACACCATGCTTAAATAAATGGGGAATTTGTGACCTTTGTCTTTATTCTCAACGGTTCCCCGTCAGAAAAGTTTAATATCCCGGCACCCTTAGCCGGGAAGGCTCAGCACAACTAGTTTCCTGCGTCGTCCGAAATTCGCAACCATTTTCGAAGAACATCTTTTAATATAATAAACTATAGTATTTTCAGTGTTTCAAAGTTTACTACTTTAAATATAAAATTAATTTTTATAGTCGAAGGTTTAATTTAATGACTTTTCGAAGGGGAACACAAATTTTCTTGATTCAAATTGCTGACTTTAGATTTAGAAAAGTGTTTTGGAACAAGTTGTTTAATAATTTTTCATCATATACTTTATTAACTGCATACAAATATAAAGTTTCCATAGCCTTCGGAATCTTTTAGCCTTACCGTTCTCAATCCAGAGTTGCAACTAAGACTCTTTTTTAACTGTATGCGCTTGTGTGTGTGTGTGTGTGTGTCTGGGGTTGGACGTCTGTGTTTATGTATGTGTGGTTCGTGCACGTGCGGCGTGTGTGTGTGTGTGTGTTGTGTGTGTGTGTGTGTGTGTGTGTGTGTGTGTGTGTGTGTGTGTGTGTGTGATTGTGTGTGTGTGTGTGTGTGTGTGTGTGTGTGTTGTGTGTGTGTGTGTGTGTGTGTGTGTGTGTGTGTGTGTGTGTGTGTATGTTGTGTGTGTGTGTGTGTGTGTGTGTGTGTAGTGTGTGTGTGTGTGTGTGTGTGTGTGTGTTGTGTGTGTGTGTGTGTGTGTGTACGTGTGTTCAACCATTTTAATAGAACTGTGTTGTAGATGGTGTGTATGTACAAATAATATTTAACAGTACGATTAATGTAAGTAGCAAGTGTGTCTACTATAGAAAATGTTACTTTATGAATATTATATTGTATGTGTAAATGTAATTGTTATCTTACACTTAAAATGTTTAAGCACCATTTATAATTAGAAATGTATTTTGTTGCTAAAGAATGATATGGCGTAACTAAGTCAAATGTAACAATTTAAATGTAGATTAATCTAAAGCTACTAATAGGTAGCTTTTTCATACATCAGAATAAATGTTACGATATTAATTTGAAGTATTATATGTACCATTTAAATGTAAATTCAATTATACTATGCGTGAACTTAAAAGTTTGACAACGACATAGTAAATAAATTATGAAAGCTGCAATTCATTTGTCATATTCAAATATGAAAAATATATGAACCAGATACAACTGATGCATCAGGGATTGACAAGTAAACTAGTTATTTCAAATTTGATAGTCCTAACATGTGAGCTGTATAACGAGACGTTACTTTCAAATTCAAGATTGTACGAGCAGATATTAAATTGTGAAGAGCTTTATATGAACGATAATTTAAACAATTTAACTTTATCTAAAAGTAATAATTTACGGTGAAACGACACTGTTCAAACGTGCACTATACCAAGTAGTAAAATTAATTTATTTATCTTAAAATAGTATCTTCCAATTAATTTCTGTTACTTCAATTAACCTTGCTAGAAAATATTCAAATTGAACTCCAAGTGATACAACTCTTCACTTCGCTCAGGTAGGTTATTTAAATAAGGTAGTTCTTTTTAAGCAACATATTTTCAGGTTATTAAAAATGTAGGTAAACGAACGTTATTCAAACTTCAAGAGCTTTGTACCTACGGCAATATTACAATGTGAGGATGGTTTCACAATGTAAACCGCACAAAAAGCGACTGAAAGTTATAAATAAATTACTAAAAATGTTAAATAAATTTATAGAAAACACACTTGAAACATTCAAACGTCATATATCCCAAATATGCAACCAAAATATTACTAACTTACATATCTTACAACTAAGTATGCATTGTGCAATTACAATAATCTGTTATTTCTTAGTTATGACCGCCCTCTATGTGCTTGGGAGGTAGTAAACTTATTTCAAAATTGAAGATTGCCTACATGAGTGTTCACTCTTCCCACTCTCTCTGCGGTAGGTTTATTTAAAGTGAAGAGCTTGTAATGCATGTAATTAAAAACAACTTACACTATCTAAAAGTGCCTGATCTAGCGGTGAAACGTATACTGTATCAACTCCGTGCCGTATGTAATAGTAGTAACTCATTATTTTTCTCTCATCTGTAAAACATGTATCTTCCAATTGAATTTCCGTTTCTTCATTTTTACTAACAATCAAGTCTACCAATCGTTTACGAAATTCCTCTTTTCTTTTTCTTAACGCCGAGTATGCTTGCATTTGGGTAGATTCTTTCTTTTCGACAGCCGCTACAAATTAATTAGTTACCGCAGCAATTCCTTTTATTTTGCTTTAACCTGTACACTTTTGAGCTGGTCCTGTTTTGCGAGATACTCCTGGACGCATAAGATGAGGTGGAAATGAAAATAAAGGTTGGCATTGCGACCTATATTCTTCGGGTATTTCCACTCTCTGAATTTTAACAGAGGATTCTGCACTTAATTTATCTATTCTTGCTCTCTTTTCGGCTATTCTTTTTAATAACCTTTCTTTCTCGGCTTGTTTTTTATTCATGTCTTTATTAACGCCAATTTGAACGTTTGACAATCACTTTTCAAATCAATGTGTCATAAATTTATTTCAAGTTCAATTTAAAACAAATCTGTTATATTACACATACATATATAATAAACTCACCGTTCTGGAAAATTAATTGTATTCTATTAGATTAAAAATATTCTGTATTGTAGTATGATAGTTATATTTTATATTAGTAATTATTATTTGAAATGAATTGTTTTAACCATTAGTCATGTATATTTCCATAACAACTTCTATACTGATCCGTACATTTAAAAGTCTATAAACCAAAGGCCTCAAGCAGGTCGTGGTTGTGGAATATTTTTTTTTTCGTTTTCCGTGGTGAAATACAGCAAGCTGTTTCTGTGTAACGTTTAGCCCCTAACGATTTAGTCACTTAAATCTCTTGGGACATAATATCAATAGATAACATCCAAAATCCATTTCTTTGGTTTCCATTGGTACAATTAACTCAGTTAAATGAATTTTTTGTTTCCGAAGAAGCAGATACTGAAGCACTGGTACAATCAACTTCACTAGTCGTAGAAGCAGTTTTACCAAGAATCTAGTCTGCTATCAATTTTTTGTAATTACGTATCGTTTAGCAACCGACGAGGATTTCCAACCACCGTCACTTTTTAATGCGTCTGGTTAAGAATAGGCTAATAACGGCGTTAAGGGTCCATTTAATGCAACGCCTATTAAGTAATAATAAGCCCTTTAACTCTCAGATTAGTGGTATTTTCTGGAGTAGTTGTCCAAACGTATTTTCCCGACAGGTTACATATTGCACGATTTGTCCTCAACTGTAATAGAAGTCGCCTAAGCGACATTTCTGGTTTCTACAAACCGATGCATTTTCTGCACAGCTCCAAATTATTCACCGATGATCTTTTCCGTTTTCTAACTATAAATGTGAAGGCAACGCTGTTTTTCGTGTATTCTATTGTAAAACAAGAACAGTGATCCGCAATATTATCAAGTAGTGTAGAAGATAAATATCTGGACAAATAAATATTTTGTTACTTATTTCCTTCATAAAATGCTCATCGTCAAGAACTTCTTGAAGAACATTTCCACGTGTAGCCAGTCCAAAACTGTTTCCCTGTGTTCGTTTCCTACATATTTCTTCTTCAACAAAACCGCCAATTTCGGAAATGTTTCAATATGAAAGTTACTTTTACACGAGAGTGTAGCTTTTAGTAAGGAGTACAGAGACGATGGTGTTTATGCTGCAAAACCGTTCTTTTTAGTTTTCGCTGAAATATACCTGTGATGCATTCTAGGTATACCTATACTATTCTTTTTTTTCAATTTGCACCACCTCATGATATTAATGCTCGAATAATTTTCTTGATTTGGCAGGTATTAGCTAATTCAAAACTTTCTGAAAAACCTTAATAATATTGAAATTTTCAATAATTACTAATTCACACGTGCTTGAAGAAAAGAACACTATTTATAGCAAAACCTTTGAGTTTCAGTTTTCAAAGCGTGCTAACAATTTTTAAACCTATTTTCATTAGCTGCTAATGCGGTAGTCTTAACTGAGGTTACCGTAGATTTAAAATGGTATCAAATTTCAGATGGTAGTACGCATGGCGTATAATTAATCAGTAAATAAAACACAGACAAGCTGTTTGTATCACTACGCCAAGAAGTTTAGCTACAGTAAGCAGAAGCGTTATTTGCGGTTATTTGTATGCCAAAAACGTAAATTGCTACATTAATGGTCAAAAGGAAAATTGGAGGATGAGGCCGCTTGCAGCCTATGCCGACAATATTGAAGCCGTCCAAGACGTTTTGGGTCCGTGGCGTACACAACATTTTGTGTAAGCAACAATAAAATCTCATTCTTTTACCATTGTTACAAAATACATGAGGGATAAAAACCCACCCATGTTGAATAAGGATACATAAAAAGTATGTGTCCTCATTAATAGTTTGTACCTAAACTTACATTGTAAAATTCCATGATTATATATAGTAAATTCAAAATTCTGTTCACTAGAAATTGAACTTTGTTCAAAATAATGTTTTCTGATTTTTTTAAATGTGCTGCGGCGGTTGAAGAAAAAGTTCATCCAGATTGTACAGCCTCGGCTGCAATCTCGATTCAACACAAATGAACGCGTTCTATTCCTAGTAACATAACATACTTACTTTAAGAGTTGTTTGGTTTGAAATTTAAGCACGTATACATATACTCTAAGTCATTGAATCAGAAGTACAAACTGCTACAGAATATCTTCTTCCAATGAGGGACTTAGATTACTTCACGTTCAGCGATAATCAAGATGTTATTGAACCTAATTCTGCAAAACCAAACTCTCTTTTTATTTTCGATGATATTGCTTCTAAAAAGCAAAATAACGAAAGAGCACATTTTTGTATGGGTAATGATATCGATTGCTTCTCTTTGTGTCTAACCTACAGTAAATTTCGTAAACAATCAATTTGTACTATTCCAGCAAGATGAGTTAAACCTGAAACATGTGTACGAGGATCATATAAGTCCACAATAAGTATAAAATTGTTTCGAGATGTGTGTCCTATGGTTTCTTGGTGATAAAGCAGGATTCAGAATGGTTAATGGTCGATGCAGAATATATATATATATATATATATATATATATATATATATATATATATATAATTCCACCTATTCTTAGGAAACGAACACTTATTATTAGGAAACACCCACCTATTTTTAGGAAACATCCACCTGTTCTTATGAAATACCAACTAATCAACCACTTGTTCTTAGGAAACATGCACATTTTCTTAGGGTACGGCCAGAGTGTATATCTCATCATACTAAGTCGGTACAACTTTGGTATAACAATCAATAAAGAGATGGCATTAAAGCAAAATATTATTCGAACTCGTAAAATAACACAACAGAAGTAGAGCAGTCTTAAAAGTGCTCGAATATTTGAATACGCGTACAAGGCCTTAATGGAACCTCTAACTAGCAAAGAATATGTATATAGATAAGAAATTGAAAACACAAAAAAAGAAGGAAACTAAAGACATTAAATCCGTGAAACCAGCTCTGTTTATATTTACAAGATAGCGCACTACAACTCACAGTAGCCCATTAGCTCAACTTCAATTTTTGAAACCACTCAAAATGTCGTTTCACCCACGTCATTAGGAGAGTTAAGAATAACTACTACATCTCCACTAGCTTCGCCATATTTGTAAATACATTTTTTGATGGAGAGGTTAGCACCGAGGATGAAGAAGAAGAACCTGTAAGTGTTACAGCTAATTCCCCATATGTAATGAAGAAATTCTCAAGCAGTATTCAGAATTACCTCGTATATGTTGAACTCCTTATGGGAAATACTGAAGTTGCTATTGATCACACTTACGATTTTCACTATGATGTTGATACAGATAAGTTGGCAATGGGTAATACTCCAGTTACTATTTAAAGGAAATGATCTAGTTATCAAAGGCACCATTTATCGAATATTATGGAATATACAGGTTTGTATGATTTGCTAATTATGGAATGACACCGATTTAGATTTAGTAAAGAGTAACGATTAGAAAAACTATAAAAGTATTTTAGACGCAATTTAACAAGGCGTTATAGGTGGGAGGCATGTGTACCCCATGCCAGCCTTGGAGGCGGTACCTCCTCAGCTGGCATGGGCTCACTAATATTGGGTCTCCGATTTTCTGAACTCGGTAAGGACTGTCGATCACTTTTTTCCTTATCTCTAATCTATTCTCATCCTTATCCTTCCTTCTCACTCTCACAGGCATCCTATCGGTTTCTAGGGTAATAAATACCAGACGTAAAATCCTGCCCCATTCGGATGTCCGGGAGGGCACGGCCCAAGTGACCTCGGTCATCGTCAGTCCTCACTTTCTAATCCACTGTTGCAACATCCGCGGTATCAGGTCTAATCTTAACCCTGAACAATTACAATCTGACATTTTGTTCTTTCTGAAACACAAGTCTCCTTTCAAAGCTCCGATTCACCCGACATGCAATTTCCCCAATACAATCTCTACTCTAACTTTCGATACAAAGGAGGCGTATGTGGCTATCTCAAGGACAGCATTGTTTGCAAGGGAATTTCTTCACTGGAGAATAAAAATTTCGATGTGATTTGGTTTAAACGTTCTGACCCTAAATTGGTGAAATTCTGCTGTATAGTCTTCTAATGACAATAACTTTCAAAACTTCTCCGATTACCTCAGTTTGAAAGTTAACTATCTTCTGTCTCAGTTTCCCTCTTGCGATATCTCAATTATGGAAGATTTCAATGTTCATAACTCTAATTGATTCAATTTTTATCTACTAGTAATCCTGCTAGCCACAGTTCAGAAACATTCACTATTTCTTATGATTTCACACACATAATTTCTGAACCCACAAGAATCCCTGATAACCGTAACCATACTCCACATTTTCTAAACCTCTTTCTTACATCAAACCCACTAATTTATAAAACTTCTTTCCCATCTATGTCTATCTGACCATAGTCTAATAGAAATAATTTCTACTGTTCCTAATTGATCTGTTGTTCGCAACACTGATAGAACCTTGTGGTGTTTTAAGTCAGCTAAATGCAACCTCTCCATGGCGTGAATACTGTTTTAAGTCGTTCTCTTTTTCAGACGTTGCTCTTTCAGTATGTGAAGACATCCTCATGGGCATCGAGTTATACATTCCCAAAAAAATGGAATCGTATAAGTCTTTCACGTTTCCAACCCTGGTTTAATAAGGCTTGTGCCTTTAGCTAAAGCCATCAGTAAAAACTTTGCAGTATCTTCTTTTCCCCCCTGACATCTTTTGACCGATCTGTAGTTGCTGATTCTCTAGACAAAGCCAATGTTTTGGTGCATTTATTTGCATAAAACTCGTGTCTCAATGATTCTGGAAAAGATGTGTCCCTAGTCAACTCTTGTTAATACGCTATGAAACCAACTCGTTTTCGGTACAAGCTTCTAGAATCGATTATCAGTAGGCTTGATCTCAATAAGGCGACTTGCCCAGACGGTATCCCACCTATTGTCTTAAATAAATGTTCTCCCGAACTAGTACCAGTCCTATCTAAGCTTTATTCGATCTTCGTGATGAAAGTTAACAAATATTCAACCTATTCCCCAAAAAGGCGAGAAGACCGACCTCTCGAACTACCGACCGATATATTTTTTTAAGTAGAGTCGTTCAACAGGCGATCTTTCATGTGTCGTAGTTGATAGCCTCTTTTCAAAAGAAGTTGACATTAATGCGGGCATGCCATACGGCTCAGTTATAGCACCTACACTTTTTCTGCTATACATAAATGATCTTATTTCTTTAACGACTTAACACGATCCATTACTTTGCTGACGGCAGTACTGTTCACTGTAGTTCATCTCAGTCTACTCATAATGGTAATCCACCTTCTGTCTCAAATCAAGACCTTAAAGCTGAAATGCGAATTAAATCAACAAAAACATTCAACGTATTCTCGAATGGGGAAGGGAAATCTAGTGAAAGTTAATGCTAATAACACTCAGCACTGTTTTGTGTCCGCCAAAAAAGATCGGTCATATCCTGTTGTAAATACGAATGGCTCAGATCTTAAGTTTTCAGACTCTATTGTTATATTGAGAATGATGGTATCATCAAATCTATCATGGGTTGACCATCTTCTGTCAGCTACCGAAACAGCTGCTCGTAAAATAGGCTTTTATACATGTATCCAAGCAGTACTTTACCTCTTTGCTGTATAAGGCCCAAATTCGACCTCATCTAGAATATAATTCTCACTTATGGGTTGGTGCTCCCCAATACGCTCTCGATATCGTTGATCGTATTCAAAAAAGAGCGCTTAGACTTATAAATGACCCGTCCTTAACTTCTGACATATATTCCCTTGAGCATAGAAGAATCGTTTCAGTTCTTTCTTTGTATTACAATGGCCATTACGCTGTTGAACTACATTCTTTGATTCCAACTCTGGCTATCTTTCAGTTCGCTCATTTACATCATTAATATGCAGTAAAAATCTCAACTTATCGTACTAAATGGGCGAAATCCACATTCTTCTACACTGGTTCTAAACTCTGGAATAATTTTCTTAGTTCACATTTGCCTTCCACGTTTGATATGAAAAATTTATCGTAGCCGTTGATAGGAATCTCTTGGCGGTCCAAAATTCCCTTATGCATCCTCCAAAGTGTTCCTGAGTGCTTTAGGATGTTAGGTTAAACAGTACCACAATTATTTAACACAAAGGTTTCCAAGGCTCAACATAAACACATTCTTGGAATTGAATTCTCCAATTCGGTCGTCCACAATGAAAAATTTGAGGAAACGTTTAGGTAAAACATATTTAAAATTGGGTCTTTCCACCACTAACCCACCATACTTGATGTGAATAGTACTCAACAAGAGTAGTTTATATGTCTCAGTTGAATCGTGGTCAACCACGTTTTTAGCGGTTTGCAAAATGCACTTTTATTTAATCCGAATAGATCCATGTTGCACGTTGAACTAATCATAAGGAGCATGCTGTATGACCTTGACCAATAACAGGTACAACCTTTGGATTGCATTATCATTCGTTATTAACATTATTATAATGAGCTATATTTTCTAAGAATACTGAAAATAACCTTGACGCAATTCAGTCCCGGGTCAATGAACTTTGAAGATAAATCAATGATCCCCTCCCGCTTCCAGAAATTAGTTCGATTTTTAGATTTCTAGAAACAGGCCAACAACCTGTCTAGGTCAATGAACTTTGACCGAAGTCAACGACCATGAATGGTTCTGTTTTTAGATTCCGAAAAATGATACCCGCTGTCTCCCTCTCTCTCTCTCTCTCTCTCTTGCTCTATTGTCCTTGGCATACTTTTAAGTGTCAGTGAACTTTTGGATTTCAAGGTCCTATTTTTAAATTTCTGACAATCGTAATATGACACCTTGAAGATACGGTCCCAGGTGTTGACCTTGAAGAGGCCAGTGAATTTTTAGATGAGTCAATGACCTTGAAGAGGTAAATGGGCTTTGGGGGTTTGTTTCTTGGGTAGATAATGAACTTTGTAGGATTGTTTTCTGGCTAAGTCAATAACCCCTCTCGTTTCTAGGAACTGGCTCTATGTTTAGATTTCTACAGATCGACCTGTTTCCAGACGAATATGCCAACACTGTATATAGGATTGTGAATTAGTAAGATCCCGGAGATTTTTTAGTTGGGATTTGGTAATAATCGTATTTTAAGCGAACCATCTAGCGTTGCAACAGGTACCAAACAATGAATCCAATCGGATGCTCCGTCAACCTTTTCCGAAGTGTTTTTATTTATCAAATTATCTAAAGTATTTTTAGTGTATTCATGCGAAGTTAAAAACACTTTGAATGGGTTGAACCACTCGTACACTTCGTTCAACCAATTCCATGTGCTATAGCACATCAATGCCTCGAAAATACACCTAGAAACGTATCAAAATTGTGATATACTTAGAACATATTTCTGAAAAGTATCCATATTCTAGTTACTAAGTATAACTTGCACAATTCTAAACCTAAAATGCATTAAGTATTCGAATCAACAATAACAAGTTCTAAATCATTCTAATATCTAAACTAAAATAACTTACCCTTTGGCCAGCTTTGCCTTTTTTTTTTGTGATTGTGGACCTGAACAGGCTAAATTAGGCCTATCGTGCTAAAGCACTCAGGAACACTTAGGAGGATGGATAGAGGGATAATGAATTGCCAATAGATGCCTATGAACAGCTACCTTAAATTTTCTCATATAATAAGTGAGAGGAAAACAGGAACTAGGGAGATCATTCCAGAGTTTAGAAGCCGTGTAGAAAAATGTGGATTGCGCCCGTTTGGTACGACAAGTGGAGATTTGTACTGCATACTGATGATGTGAATGAGCGAACCGAGTGTTTCTCGCAAAGATAGCCGGAGATGGTATTAAAGAATGTAATTCACCAGCACAATAGCCGTTGTAATAACTATAATACAAAGAAAGAACTGAAACCATCCTTCTATCCTCAAGGGACTGTATGTGAGAAGTTAAGAACGGGTCATTTATAAGCCTAATCGCTCTCTTTGAATACGATCAACGATATCGAGAGCGTATTAGCACTAACAAAGGTGAGAATTATATTCAGATGAGGCCGAGTTTGGGCCTTATCCAGCAGAAGGAGTTGTCGAGAGGTAAAGTACTGCTTAGATCTGTACAAAAGCCTATTTTACGAGCAGCTGTTTTGGTAGCTGACAGAAGATGGTCAACCCATGAGAGATTTTAAGATACAGTCATACCCAACAGAGTAATAGGGTCTGAAAATGTAAGAACTGAGCCATTCATACTTACAACAGGAAATGATCGATCTTTTTTGGCGTACACAAGGCAACACTGACTTTTGTTAGCATTAAGTTTAACTAGATTATTGCTTCCCCATTCGAAAATACGTTGAATGTCTTTGTTGATTGAATTTGCCATTTCAGCTTTAATTTCTTGATTTGACATTGAAGGTGGATTATCACTATGAGTAGACTGAGATGAACTACAGTGAAGAGTGCTATCGTCAGCAAAGCAATGGATGGGGTTAGTTGTTGAAGAAATAAGGTCATTTAGTATACTTAATTGCAAAATGCAATTTGATAGTTAACATTCTTTGTTGTTTGAGGTATCCGTGTTGCTAGGTAAATTTTTTGTCCCACATCGTAGCACACTGAGAATTTTAGCACTGATTGTGGACATAAATAAGTTGAATTTAATCGTGTATTCATATTTATTTAACGGTTGCGCACAAAACTTTGTGTACGCCACGGGCGCAAAATGTCTTTGACGGCCTCAAGATTTTCCGATTTTGCCATAACGGGCCTTGCCCACCAACTTTCTTTTCGGCCGTCAAAATAACATTTTGCGTCCTTGGCATACAAATAACTATTGACGTGTTATCAACCTTATCTGATTTAAAACAATTCACGTTTGTAATAACTTGAGAGTAACTATGGAAACCCATCATACATACCAAACACTGTATTATCAGCGTTGTACATATTCTGTCAATTAAATTTATTCCGATTAAAAATAAAAGTATTCCAAGTTTATTTCCCATATCTTTTTTTATGTTATCGTTTTTAAAGAGTATAATAAAAAATATCGTTCATTGCACGTCAAGAAATAGACTTTTCTGTGCTCCGCCTCACTCAAGAATTTGTCATGCGCACATGGAAAAATTCTTATTTCCAGACTCGTAAGAAAATATACTATTCCTGTGGTAAAAAGTGTGCTTCAAACTTTTCCAAAACAGAACATAAAGTTTTCATTTCATTCTGTTGAAACTGAAAAGCTGCATACATTTGAAAAACATCTAACTGTAAAAGTTGAGCAACTTTTACTCGCTTTTCTTTTTTATTTAATTTACTGGCTACCACAAAATTCTCAAATCGCAACCCCCATAGTTTCCAGTTTTAGGCTACATTACAGTTAAAACTTAATAAGAAAATACCTCTGTTATATGCGATATAATGGATTATCGATTACATGCGGCATGTTAAACTATGTGCGCTATATTGTTTATGCTTTTGGAAAGCATTTTATAATTAAAATGTTTGTTTATTCATTGTTATTTACTTACGTTCAACTCATGGCAGTAAGCATAATACTTTTTTTAACAACCCACAATTCCATAGCTAATCTACATACTAGGCTATCTGGCATTTGCGGCATTCATTAGGTTGTACAAATACCGTTTTCCTATGTTGCGTTTTAAGTCTATTATGAAACCCAAAAAAGTTTTAGAATGTTTCACTTTATAACATTGAATATTTGTTTTTTGATGTTAGTCTTGTAAATATGTAATTTCGATCCTGTTCAAACCTTCCAAAATGAGTGGTTGGTACCTCTGTTTACAGTATACATAGTCAAAGGTTGGTAGTGGTACGCATAAAGCTCAAAAGAGCCACTTGAGTGTGATTATTCTGTTCTGTGCACTTTTTTTATGTACCGCCGCACATCTACAAGTGTGAGCGGAGCTATGCTATTTAACTCATATACATATTAACATGTATATGATTTAACTTAAGAACTTAACCTCAAAGTTCAACCTCTGGTCAGTTTATTACAATTTGTTTTAATAAAATTCTTTTGTACAAGCGCTCTTAGAATACCAATCTATAACAGGTTATTATTAGCTTGGATTTAAATTTAATTTTACAATGTATATGAAAAGTGGCAATTATTGACAAGTTTCTGTACAGGTTACCTATTTCCAGATGCTTCCCAAAGTTTTTACACGTTTTTTCCATATACATTCTTCATGTTGGGCTGCAGAAAAATCTTTATTAGCATCATTACGAAAGAAGACTGGATACACTTTTACGAACTGCAAAAAAGCTCTACAATTACATCAGAATAATTTAGTTGAAGTAACATAGTTTTTGCATCAACTGTAAAAAAAGTTATTCTACATAACTGTCTTTTAGGCAGAAAAATGGCTTAATCAACAAGCACTATCATTAGGATGGTCAAAGGCCACAAAATTAGAAGGAAGACAAACTACTCAAGGTTTAGTTGCAGTCACAGTGAATAACAGAAATGCGGCAATTGTCGAAATTAACTGTGAAACAGATTTTGTAGCAAAAAATGCAACTTTTCAATTAATGGCCGAGATTGTGGCTAATGCTTGTTTAAATTTTGCTGAAAAACGACCACATCTTGAAGGATCTGTAACAAAGGTACCTCTAATTTAAATTATTTAGGTGTGTCTGTGGAATAAGTTTTACTGGAAATTTGGACTACTGTTATCACCAAGTTAAAGACGTCCCTAAATATTGAACTAATTACAGTAACAAAAGTCATTAACCAATTGGCTTAAGTTATTTACGGAAGTGCTGTCTGCAGTTATTACCTCTCAGGTCTTTGATTATGTTGATTTAAGTATAATATATTCAGTAGTCCATGCAAATGTGTGTGATAAATACATAAAAGCCATCTTACAGTGTAATTCTTTAGATGTGTTTATTGCATGATCAATTTCTGTTTTTAAGGCACTAATCTTCAAATATTAAATTTGTTGGTTGTTATAAACATTTCGTGTAATTAATTGACTAGAGCTTATGTTATTCTACGTGGTGAAAAGATTAGTTGAGCAGCGGTCTAAGTGGGCCATCTTAAAGCATTTAGACCTAACATAATCCGGTTATGATCTTGTTCTATAGAAGTGCAGAGGCATAGACACTGCTTTTCACTATTTCAATTGTTTGATCACCGTGAAAAACGCTTTTTAGAGCTGCAATTCTGTACAAAAGTGTAGCTATTATAATTAATTATGAATATTAATAAAAATAGTAGGTCATTAATATTTGATTATGAAGCAAGTAAATATGTTCTTTGCCCAACTTTCTAATCACATAAAGCAGTATAAGGAGAATGTACTTTACATTATTCAGCCAAGTTTTATGTGGCCTACCAGGCCCGGCCTTTCCCCTAACCTCACCCACATATATTTGTTTCGTTAATCTTGCGTTGTGCATTCTCTCAATGTGACCAAACCAACATAATGTACAACTTTTACATCTATCCATTATCGTCTTTTCCTCACCACACTCCATCATTATGCATTCATTTTTTGTCTTGTCCCTTCTCGTTTTACCACATGTCCTTCTCAGGAATCTCATACCCACGGCATTTATTTTTCTTTCGTGCTTTTTTTGACATACCCATGTCTCACTTCCATACAGTACTGACGGGACGAATACGCCATTATAGATTGCTCGTTTCGCAGCTAGGCTCATGCTTTCATTTCTCACTATCGTCCACATACTTCCAATCACTTTCCTTCCAGCATTGACCCTTTGTCCAATCGCGCTCTCAATTGTACCATCTGCAGTAAACATTCTACCACAATTTCATCTTGCAGAGTAAATACTCTACTCTCCTTTCCACCTTCCCGATTGAACACTACAATCTTAGCTTTGTTCACGTTTACCTTTAGGTCCATGCTCGCACAGACTGTATCAAACTTCCTCAGAGTGGTTTGCAGCTCATCCGCACTGTCACTTAATAAGACTGTGTCATCTGCATACACCAGAAGTCGTACATTTACGTCACCAACCATTACACCATTTGTATCGGTACATGCTTGTCTAAGACATTTATCCATGTATACATTGAACAACCACGGTGACATCACACAGCCTTGTCGCACTCTTTGCTCAATATTAAAGTATTCACTCACACCTCCTCTCACCCTAACACATGCCCGACTACCGTTGTATACTGCCCTTATTCCATTTATTAGACCTTTATTTACGCCATATTCATTTAATATTTCCCACAGCTTCTCTCTATTCACTCTGTCATATGCTTTCTCCAGATCTACAAACGCACAGTACAACTTCCTTTTTACCTTTAAACACTTTTCGATCACCTGCTGGAGAGCAACCATCTGATCGACACATCCTCTCCCAGGCATGAAGCCACCTTGCACATCCCACATCTTAGTTTGTGTAGTTTCTCGTACTCTATCAATCAGTATTCTTCCAAATACTTTACCAGGTACGCTGAGCGAGCTTATTCCTCTGTAGTTCTCACAATCACTCTTGTTCCCCTTACCCTTATACAATGGTACAATGATCGCGCTCTTCCAATCACGCGGCACTTTTCCACACATAAGGCATACATTGAATAATTCACGCAATCTTCGTATAAGCTTTGCACCACCATACTTGAGCGTTTCACCAGTGATTTCATCTACGCCTGCTCCCTTGCCGTTTTTCAACCTTCCTACCGTTTTCTCTACCTCATTTATTCCAATATCCTTCTCAGTTTCATTCATCATTTCTTCTATATTCTCCTTATTTAACCCTTCAGGCTTACTTTCCTCACTACTGAAGAGTTTTTTGTTTCCCTCAAAATCATGCTGCATTTTCTCTCCTTCCACAGCCATCACTTCCTCTTTACTTATTCTCACTGCCTCCTTCGCTTCTTTGTTTCTTAATCTGTACACCTCATACAATCGCTTCTTCTCAGTCTCATTTTTTGCAGCAATCATTGCCATGTACGCATCTTTTTTCTTAATTTCTGCCTTTTTTTACAGACTCATTCCACCAAGCACATTTTTTCTGTCTTCCTACAATCACTCTTCCACATATTCGCACGGCACAATTGACAACAGAGTTTTTCAAGCTTATCCATGCACTTTCAACGTCAGTGTCTTTTATTTGTTCGTTCCACACTGTTTCATTCACATTCAACTCTTTACTCACAGCATCTGCGTATTTCATTCTCGCACCATTATCCACTAGTTTGTCAACTCTAATTCTGGACGTTCGCACTACGTTTGCTTTCCTTCTCCAGACCCACTTTTGCCCTAAACACACTCTCGATACAACCAAAAGTGGTCCGATCCACCTCGCTCCGCGCATTACTGTTGTGTCTTTCACAAGGTTTCTAAACCGTTCATCATACACTATCGAGTCTATCATACTTTTACATTCACCTCTTTGCCATGTATACATATGTACATTTTTATGTTTAAACCACGTATTGCATACAAACAGGCTTCTCTCCACCCAGATGTTCAGAAGATGTTCACCATTGACTCTTTGGTCTCTGAACTTTCCTAGAACGCGTTCACTATGTTCTCTCTGTACACCAACCCATCCGTTCATATCCCCCACTATAATCACTCTTTCGTTTGGCTTACATACGTTCAACACGTTCTCTACTTCATTCCAGAAGTTCTCACGCTCCTGGTCTCTTTCTCCATTCACCGGTGCATAGCATGCAATAAGAAAAATTCTTCGAAACTCCACTTTCATTCTAACCCATATTACCCGGGGAGATACCAATTCGTACTGTTTAACACATCTTTTCGCTCTTTCACTTATGATCATCCCAACTCCTTTTGCGCCATACACTTCCGTCTCAACTCCTGTCCATAGTGCCAAGCTGCCATCCTCCATTACGACAGCATCCTTTCCTTTGCGCTTTGTCTCCGATACATACAGAATACCCAAGGTGTCTTTCGTACATTACATTCGCAATTTCAAATTCTTTACCATGCATACCTCTAACATTCCACGTACCGACTCATCATTCATTCCTTGCACAGTCGTCAGCAACGGGGCCTGTCTGTTTCAACCTTGACCGCCCCTTGTAGCCAGGTCGATCCGAGGAAATTGTATTGTTTTCTTAAGTAATACCATAGCCAGCAGACCGGTTACTGGCCAAATCGTGCCCCGGACGATGTAGCATTCCCTACTAACGGTATCGTCCTACTACCGGGCAGTTATTTGTCTACTGTCACGACATAATAGATAGATATAAATAATAGATCGTATACTTACTTTTTTTTTCTTACCTACCCTTCAATCACACCACGCGTTTCAACCATACTGCTCTATACACGATTCCTGGTTCCGCGCCCCTCACCGGACTTGCTGGTATTTATTAGCGACCAAATGATTCAATTATTATTTATTTATTTTTATTTTATTTTATTTTTTATTTTTAGCTTTTCGAGTTATAGTTCGCTGCTGCGCGGGTAAAAGGGGTTATGTCAAAAATGGTTAAAATTGGAGAAAACAATTTAAAGTTTTCAATGAAATTATCAACTGAATTATGAATTTCATGCAAATGATATAATTGTCAAATTGTCTCAGTCGCACATATTTAAAAGTACTGTTCTTGAGGTATAATAATATTTAAAGAAAATGCACTAAAAACGTTTTTTGATTGACTTATCTTATTTTACACAATTAGTGTTATTTAATATTTAGGACTTGGCCCCTTCATGAACTTGTATAGGAAACTACAAATTTACAATGAAATAAACTTTTATTAACAATAATAATAAAAATAAACAACAAAAAATATTTAAATTTTAGTACTCTTTTCACTGTCAAAAAATCCTTTGCATGTTGGTCTGTGACCAAGCTTCTCTTAAAACCTCTCAGGGTCTCTGAGATGTAAGGCAGCAAGTCCAAGATATGCTGCTTTTTTCCACAGAGATACTGGCCCTTTGTACAACTGTGCTGGTTTTAAAATTTATTGCTGTTTGTCTCTTCTTGAGAAATCTACCTTCCTGAAGGGTTCGTTTTCCTCGAATTTTGTTTTGAATTAAAAAATTATTACCCTTTTCCTATCTTAGCCATCTGATATTCCTCCAATTGATTTTATCTCCACCTGAGTCAGTCTTGCGATTTATTAAAGCTCCACTCAATAGACCAGAAAAATAATGAAAGTCGTCTCTTTCCAATTCTTTTACAATAAACCGTCTTTTCTTTCTATTTGACGTATAAAATTTGCCCACTCATGGGGATGATCATTTTGTCCATTAAATTTCTTTTTTTGTTTTTCAATTAAACTATGGCCGGTGTCACATTCCATGTGAGTATGTCCCGAAATCAGAAACTTGTGGTCAATAACCCGTAAATATTTTGAATTTTGCAAAGCAACGAACCACATCGCGGTGACGTATCTATTTTTATTTTGGCCACCACAGCACTCGGAATACATTGTTACATGTAACATTTTGTCCAAATCCTTTGTTAGAAATTTGAGACATGAGCTGATTTTATTACCGCCTCTTTTGACCATAGCTTCGTGCCAGACGTAGCAGTAGGCTTGGCCAGAACATGAACTGTTAAGTTAAATGTCCATAGTTGCCGTTTGCAGAACGCAACTGAATTTTTGATATCGGGTGTAGGTAGGCACTGTTGAAGATCGAATGTTACAGTGAGCTTACCTGAATCATTTTTTGATAATTGTTTGTCTGCAGGTTTAGACGTGTAACCGAGATCAGTTTCAAGGTGGCGTTTAGTCAATCCTTCTGGTAATGAAGTTTTATCTTTTGCATTTCTAATCTGGCACAGGTCAAGCACGTATCTTTTTTTTTGGTTTATTAATGCTTATATTCAATTCGTGAAATATTTTTTCATAAATCTTCCACTTTACTGGTTTTTGAGGATATGCAACTTTATAGGCATTATAGAGAGAGGTTAGGGTGTAATGAGAGGGTAGAAATTTTTTGCTGGAATCTCTCCTAGTGTAATGACTTTCATATGAAAAGTATGTGATTACCAGCATTCTCAATATCTTCATCACAGGTTTTCAGTTTATTACTGTGATTACCTCTTTGATCCAAAGTTATTATACCAGAAATGAAAGCACGGCTTTTGTTTGCGACAGTTTCAATAAACTGGTTGCCGACGTCAAATGTCTTAACAAAACAGCTTTTAAAAACTCTCACAATGGAACCATGAAGTTGTAAGTAGTATAACAAAGTTGGTCGACGATATCTTTGCTTATCCCTATTATTAGAGTGTATACGACAAGTCCTTTTGTCTGTGACCTCTATCAGATCAGATATAATTGTATTCATTGCCCAAAAAAATATTTTGTCTTGTTTCCTTAGGGATTTTTTCGATGCAATGATTCCTGCACATTTTCGATGGTTTAAGAGTTTTTGCTCGTATAAGTTTTCCTTTTATTGTTTCATAACTCTTTCCTGAATTTCTTTTCTCTTTTCTTTAATTTCTTTTTTTCTGGTTTCTCCTGTAATTACACGCCCGCTTATTCTTTTTCCCATTTGTAAATTAGCCTCTTGATCATTGCTATCATGTTCTTCTCGAATCATCAAATATGATTCTCCTAAATCATCCCCTGCCTCGCTTGACGTGGGTCTAAAAGCAGGATCTCTGATACTGTCGTCAGAATCTTAATCAAACTCTTACCAATTATCACTAGGCACGCTTTGTGGTTCCTCAGAACAGTCAAAATCTGGAAACCCATTAGAGAGAGAAGTTTATTTATGTGGATTGGAATAGCTTAAGAATAACAAAATATTAACAATTGTTTCTGACATTGCTTACTTTTATCTGTATCTTCAACGTGGATCACATCTCGTGAAATATTGTTAGAGTCTTCAACAAATTCTTTCAATTTATCACTATGCATGCTTTGTGGTTCCTCAGGACAATCAAAATCTAGAATACCATTAAAAATGAAGGAAGAAGTTTATGTAGGATGATTTGAATAGGTTAAAAACAACAAAATATTATTTGTTTCTGAAATTACTTACTTTCCTCTGGACCTTCAACTTGGACCACATCTCATGCAATTCTCACAATATTCAGTATTCTTTGCTCCCTCGAGCACATTTTTATGGCGAAAGAACAATAGACAATATGTTTGAATTTTAAGATTATGTATGTGTAAAAGGGGTTAAACTTTACGTTGCTCTTACTAAAAAGCGTGCAAAATGAGCTAACTTTATTTGCAACATACAAGAGGTATTGCTGTGTAGTATAAAAGGGCATAATTAAACATAACTCAGTTTACACATGAACTCAGGCTCAGATATTTGACTTAACACAATGAGCAAAATTGAATGGGCGACCAGTTTTACTTCAAATGACTTAGCTGTCTCCACACAACGACAGTAACTTCAAAATGGTATACTAAAATGACTTAAACTCATTTTCGCCAAAGTTTGACTTGACCGGTGACCCCTTTTACCCACGCAGCAGCGAGTTATTTCAATGTCATTTAATATTTATTTATCAAATCAGTTTTATTATTGTCGCGAGCCGTGACAACTTAAATAAATATTTTATTAGTTCTCTATGAATTCATTGTTATTGCAACAATGTTTACCTGTTCGAGTCCACTCCTTAGACAAAAGGTTTACGTTTGCTTTATAATTTTTTTAAGTTAAAGTTTTAACAATCACATGGGTTTAATAGAGCCGTATTTTTCGTAAATACTGTAACAATCGTAAATGTTATTTGCGCCTATTTCAACTACAGAGCCTTTTACTGGTTAGATTATCATTATCTTATTATTATTTATATTTATATATTTATATTATTTAGTACAATATTTATTTTTAAATGTTATTTTTTATACCTTTGTTACATAGTAATTTATTTTATAGTTATGTTAGATTAATGTATACATAAAAATGTTGTCTTGTTCAATATTCTAAAGTAATTGGCAATTTAAATAAAAATTGTATTGCTTTTATGTACGTCATTGAAAATAGTAGCAATCAAGGGCAGAGTTACCAGTGAAAAGTATCTGCTTCGCCTGCACGTTCTTTTGCAAGGCAGAATGACAAATAGACAGTGAATTTATTATGTAGTAATGTACCGGGTGGTGAATGGTTGGACACCATAGAAAATCATAAACTCTCGAATTCCTGCTTCCCTAATTATTTTAGGTTAAAAACTACCGGAATTTTTCTTTAAAGAATTGAATTCTCTATCAGGTGAAACTATTAAAAATATTTTACAGCTTATGCTAATTTCAAAAATTGCGTAAGCTGTAAAATATTTTTAATAGTTTCGTCTGATAAAATTCAATTTTAAAAAAAGTTCTGAAATTTTACCTAAAATAATTAGAAGAATAAATTTATAATTTCCCATTGGATTTTCTATGAAGCGTCCGACCATTCACCACCTGGTACAATACATATATACTATATCATACAGTATTACACATTACTGTATATAAAGCATAAAATAAAGCTATCTGAAATACTTAAATGTGTCAGCAAGAGAGTTGGTTTGGTCTGAAGTTTATTCACGACTTACTACTTATTCAATTAGCGATATGGATTAGGTTTAATAGGATGTAACATAATAACGAGCATCACAAAAAGAACAAGTAGTTTTTGAAATTTGAAGGGTAAATGTAAAAACCATCAAATTCAACTCTTTAAAAAACTTCAAATATTCACATGTATTACTCTTTATGTACTTAAAGCAAAATGAAATAACACCTAATTAATAAAAATAATGTAATACACACACAACACCAAAATAGATTAAATATTACTACCAGCAGTTCTCTTTGCATGCAGTTCTTCAGGGAGTACCTTACAGCACATTTGAAGAGGAACTAAAAAACCTCTTCTGAATAACAAACATTATTATTATGAGATAACAAATTTTTTTATATAAAAACATGAAAAGATTCCCTCAAGTGGGATTTGAACCTACGACCTCATGTTTTCCTGACATGTACTCTTGTCTACTGAGAGGGATTAGAATTTCATTCGAACAAAGCTGTATATGTATTTAAACATGAATTGGTTGTAAAGTAAAATTATCATGGATACATTTAACGCCTTAAATTAAAAAGATAAATAGATAGTAAAGATAACTGTGAAAAAAAATAAGTTGTCAAGTTTATAGAAGGTGTATTTATATTTTCAATATAAGTTAGAGTTGTAATAAGAATGTACACAATCTGTCATTAAATATTATTATTAACATGGTAGCAGAGTGTAGTTATTTAAAGAAGAATAGAGAGAAATGAGATTAAGTATTGGATAAAAATAGTTTTTTGTGAAATCAGCGGAAATAGAACGAACAACTTGACAGACTTGACAATCCCGTGTTTGACGGAAAAGATTATGGAAATTGGAAGAAACAAATACAAATGTATCTTAAGATGAAGAAATACTACACAGTAGTGACAAAGGAAAAATTGAGTACCGGCAAAGCGGATGTGTGGAAAGAAAAAAATGTAAAAGCAATTAATTACTTATATGGTGCTATTACAAATAAGCAGTTAGAATTTGTAAGCGATAAGGCTGCTGGTGCAAAAGTGACTGAAAGGGAGAAGATGAATTATATGTTGAGAACCTTGCTCGAGACAATGAGTCATATTGGGGACTGATGTATTGAAAGAAGAAGACCAAACGGTTGAATATGTTAAAAGCAAGATTCAAATGTTTAACTTTGACGGAAATGAGGGTACAAAATCCAACGCATTTGAAACTGAAAGAATGGAAAGTGCTATCAAACAGGAGCAGTTGTGTTGTGGGTGTGGCAAACCAGGGCATTTCAAGAGAGATTGTCATCTTGTCGGAGCAAACATCAGAGGCGCATGGAAACGAGATGGGCAGTATCAAAGCAACAGCAGAGGAAATTTCCATCAGGGTGTGGGTTACGGAAATGGACAACGTGGTCAAGGTGAACAACACGGTTTCAGAGGCAATCGGTAGCAAGTTGGTAGAGGTTACCATCCGAGTAGACATGGATCGTTTCGTAGCAGAGGTTCAATCTGTGATGGCATATAATGAAATACAGTGAAGTAAAAAAAAAATGACATTGGTCATAAATTGGTTATTGGCCAGTGATATGAATGATTAAAAATGAGGAAATAATTCACATTACGCTACAATTGATAATATGGTTGTTGCCTATTTAAATGTTTCATTGCAATAAAATTTAGTTGTAACCTATATCTAGTTAACACAGTACAAGGGTGTTTAAAAAATTACCCATTTACATCTAGGTTTTTTCTCAATTAAGTAGCACATTATTATAAAAAGCTAATTTTTTTTTCAATTAGTCATAGTTGATAAACTCATTAAATTTGATATTTTGTTTTAATAAATTTTCTTCTTGCCTATTATTTTATTGGTTGTTTAATTCTCAATAACTTCACGTTGTGAACGAACAAATATGTTTGTCTTGACAATTTTCCATATTATCAAAGATCCATGTTTAAATTATTTAAGCAGTCTAAATTCTCTGACCAATCTACAAAATCTCATGTTCTTTCGTCTTGCATTAAACCTTTTGTGGTTAATATCTTTACATGAACAAGATAATTTATATTATATGATAGTTTGAAACATTTTAGTGACCAAATGTCTTTAATTTTTCTTGGTTTAAAACAGTCCTAATGATTGGTTTGTTAAGAAAAACAGTAACATTAAACTGTTTTTCTTTATGGTTGCATCTAGCATGTCATAATGATTAATATAATTAAGTGGATATCCATTAGTTTTAAGATTTTGTTAAATATTTAATACTCATCTTTCAAAATTCAGGATCAAAATTCGTTTTGCTCGATCACTAATTATACTAATTTTTTGACATGGATGGTGTTTGATAATATATGAATATCAGTGTTATTTGGAACCATTGAGAAGAACTACAAGTTTAATTTTAATTCAACCTACATATACTATGTAGGTATAGAAAATTAAATCATATCCTTAAAACGACTTTTAATATTTCTTTTAAATTTAACCATGATCTAAATATGTTATTTCTTTTTTCATAATTTTTTTGTTTTTTTTTTTTTAAATTTTTTTTTTTTTTTTTTATATATTTTTTTAAATTTAAAATTTTTTTTATTTTTTAATTAAAATTTAAATATAAATTAAAAATATTATTTTATTTTTTATAAAAATAAAAAAAATATTTATAAAATATATTTTATATTATATATTTAAAAAAAAAATAAAAATTTATTAAATAAATAATAAAAATAAAAAAAAATTAAATAAATATATAAAAAATAATTATATATATATAAAAAAAAAATAATATATAAATAATATAAAAAAAAAAAATATATAATATAAAAAAAATAAATAAATATATTATATATTTTTAAAATAAATTTAAATTATATATATAAATAATATTAAAAAAATATTTTTTATATAAAAAATATATATAAATAAAATAAAAATATATATTTATATATATATATAAAAAATATAATATATATATATTAAATAAATAATATAAAAAATATATTAATAAAAAAAAAATTTTATTTTATATATATTTATTAATATTTATAATAAATATATATATTTTTAAATATTATTAAAAAAATATAATATATATATATTATATATAATAAAAATAAAATATATATTATAATATAAATAAATATATATTATATAAAATATATATAAATATATATATAATAAAAAAAATATATATATTTAAATTATAATATATATATATATATATATATATATATATAAATATAAATATATATATAAAATATTAAAAAAAAAAATAAATAATAAAATATATATATATTTTAAAATTTATATTATAAAAAAAAAATAATTTATAAATATTAAATTAAAATAATAAATTTAATTTAATAAAATAAATTTTATTATAAATATTTTAAATATTAATATTATTTTTTTTTTTATATTATTTTAAAATTTATATTTTTATTTAATATTTTTTTATAATTTAATATATAATTTATAAATAAATATTATAAATTAAAAAAATTTTATTTTTTATATATAATAAAATATATTTTTTAAATTATAAATAATATTAATATTTTTTTATATATTTTATTATTTTATATATATATTATTTTTTTTTTTTTTTTTTTTTTTATTTTTTTTATCTTTTTATTTAATTAATATCTAATTTATTTTAATTTTTATTTTTTATTTCATTTTCTATTTTTAAAATTTTATTATTATTATGTAATATTTAAATTTTATAAATTATATTAATTTAATTTGTATAATTTTTACTAAATTATTTATTATATTAAATTTTAAATTTTTTTATTTGATTTAAATTTCTTTTTGTTTTTATCTAATTTTTTTTTTTCATTTAAAATGTCTAAATATGATTAAAGTGTAATAATTGTATTTAATTATAATTATTTAAATTTAAAATTATTTTTGTCTAAATTATTTCTAATTTTAATAGTTTATTGAAAAAAATTTATCGATGACAAAATGTCATAAATTTTAATTTCTTTTTATCTAATTTCAATATTTACAAATATTCCAAAATTTATTCAATTTTTCTTCTTTTCTTTTTATTTCTTTTAATTCTATTTTATTTCCTATTTCTAATTTGCAGTTTTAATTGTGTCAATTTTTTTTTGTTGTGTGTGTTTCTCTCTCTTTTTTTTTTTTGTGTGTAATTCTGTATTTATTATTATTTATTTATTATTATATATATATATTATATTAAAAAAATTTTTTTGCTCGTTTATAATTTTTTTGTCATTGCAAAATTTTTCATGAAATAAATTTGCATCAAAATCACAGAACCTTTTTCAATATGGACGAAAATGGATGTATCAACAGCAAGTTATTGAAAAAGGTACCAATTGTCCTCTTAGTTACTTAGCACGCAGAAAATGTGAGCATTGCTGGTGCTGTAATGCACTAGAAATAGTATCCATCTATGGTGATATTTACAAGATTAAAACCTGAATGGAAGAAAACTTACCAGATATGGTTAAATGACCGACAAAGGCAACATGCTGTGAACTCTATTGCTTTTCATAGACACCTACCGTTAGAAGTAAAACACTATCACGCTAGTTTTCGATGGAGCTGCTTGTCGTTAAATCTCCATCAGCGATTGCAGATATTGATATAAAGCTGTTTTGCTTGCCTTCTAACACCATGCACGAACTCCAATAGACAAAGCTTTATTGGTCCTTTGAACATCATTGACCAATAAGTCCTCAGGTTTTGAAGCAAATCCAGATCCTTGAACAAATCTCGCTTTAAATTCTTTCTAAAGTTTGAAATTGCACATGTGACACTTATATTCACTTGCTCTACTGTAATTTCTGATTCAGCTTTGTAGATTACCAACTGAACGATGACGCTGCAAATTGATCAGAATAACGCTAATAATGAAAACTAAATTCAGCTTAATAACTGTAACAATTGCCTAATAATGTTAATGATGTGCAATCCAACGATCCTGATTCAGATGACTCTGCAGATAACATTATAGTATGAGAAAGAATATTATCAGCAAGAAGTTCTGATAGGATCTAAAACTCTTCTGAAACACCTGTCAAAATTAATGGTGCGACACAGACAGAAGAAACTGCATGTCTCGATAATCTTTAAGAATTGCTTTAGCCTGAACTGTTTAAATTGAAAACAAGACAAAAATCTCTCAATTACAACTCTGTTGGTAACCAAAGACCTGTTCTCTCAACAACTTAAATCCAAAGCTATAGTGTCCAAAAAGAAATAAAGAAACAACCAATAGCATCGTCATAATGTGTTGGTGAGAAAACGCCTAAAGGTAACCTCAGAAAGTGATTCTTGGTATTGCTTTATGTGTAACAACCAGAACAATTATCTATCGAGTTGTGTTATTGTGGCACTTGGTGCCACGAAATATATTAGTTTCAAAAGACGATAAAGATGACTTTATCTGTGTACGTTGATTAAGTTGTTTTTTGCGAAGAATTTGATTTGATTTTTCTGGTGGACCTTATTAAGCGAATGTTCGGTAATAAAGCGCATTCGTAATTTTTAAAGCATATTAAAAGTTTTCCATCTTGGTTTTTTTGTTGCTTTTTGCCTTTTTGGTGAAGTATTTTTTCTTAAATGGACCTTATTTGCCGCAGGATACGTTATATATTGTAGCATTAGGTCACGTAAGCAAACCAGTATTGAAGTATAAAGACCTAAAACACATTTTAAAATACGTATTGATACGTCCCTGCATATTAAACTATTACTTGATTTAAGGCAATTGTATAACTATTTTACTAACTTCCTTTTCTAATTCCTTACATCCAAATTGATCAATTTGTGCTGAATAAGTCTTAGAGATTTAGAAACTAATCAAAGTCATTATATTAGAGGCTTTAATTTATCACTAAGAAATAGACTCAGCTAATTTTTGGCTTGAATTTAAATGTTATTTTCTTCTTATCATTAGGTATTTGATCACGAATTGCACAATATGGGCAATGCTGAATATGATATGATAATAGATTGGCTCTACTCTCCATAACATTGAAAGTTAAGCTATGCAATACAAAGACTAAAATGTTTACAGTGCAACGTGCAATACATACACCACAGTAAAGATAAAAATTTGAAAATGGTCTTGATATTTTTAGAATACTGACCACATGTAAATTCGTTGAAAACTTCACATCGGCTTTTTTATTGTGTACAAACATTCGTGCAATGTATTTATCAGTTAACTTTATAAATATAGCTGAGCATTAATACATTTTAATAGCTATTTATCAATCAGTAACATTTTTCTAGAATTTATATTCATGTTTGATTTCAGAAAGAAACATCCTAAAGATCATTAATTCCATGTTATAAACGGTTGTAATACAATAGTAAATGCATAGAATCAAAAGTAACATTATGGATAATACCATAACTAAAGGTTATTTGTTTTAAAATTATATAAATATTTGGCAACACAGCAGAATGATACCATTAACTAAATATACAGAGTTCTGTCCTTAATATAAAAGTATTCACTGACGCCATAAATACATGTCAATATTGTACTATAAACTAAACAGTGTATAAATATATGCCTGACTAACAATGTTTTACTATGCCATCTTGATGCGTTAGATAAATAAAATAAATATATATATATATTATATATATATATATATATATATATATAATTTCTCAATTCAAAGCTAGCGTTTAATAATCGTTTTCTTAAGACTTTAATAGACAGTATTTCGTTCGTCAATTGGCTTTTTCTATGTGCAAGACTTACACAACATGTCTTATCTTAAATTGTTAACATCGCGAATGTAATTATCACTGCGTGGATATTTCATTCTTTGTTCTAAGCTTCATCTTTATCTCACATATTGATTCAAATGAAATTGAGAATAACTAGACACTGCCATTTTAAAACTAGTGCATCTTTCAATATTGTACTAAAAATCATACTGTCATTTACATGCAAGTTCATTCTGTAAAACTGGCAACAATTTTTAGTAAGTTATCTTGGATGAAACCAATATTCTAAATCAATAAAATATGAGATCTTTAAACAAAATGGATAGTTACTATCTCAGGCTTATGACACTCAATACATATAAGTAGTTATGTACAAGTTTTCAATGAAATAAACGTGTTTTAATATTTGAAACTATTAATTCACAATACTAACAAGGAATGCATAATAATTTAACTAATACAAAACTGTAAATAATTTAACTAACAAATTCGATGTACGTCGCGCATGATTTGAATGGAAGAAACATTCAGTTAAACATATTTCATATTTGACCAATAAGATACATTTATCATGTACCGGGTGGCCAACTAAGAACAGCCGTCGGCCATATCTCAGGAATGGATTATAGCACAGGTTCGGGAAAAAATTTTATAACAAAATGGCCTCGAGAAACGCCTGAAATTATTTTCAGAATTGTAGGTCCACCGCTAGAGGGCGTATTTGACAGTTAAAATTTTAAAAGCAAAATTTACTCAATTAAGGGCATATTAAATATTATAATCAGATTCCTCGACAAATTCTGCATATTTTTGTTTGACAAGTTTTAGTCTATCTCTTCAAATAAGGGGGGGGGTAGTGGGAACCTTGTTATGAAAAAACGCCTTTAATTCAGGTTCTGTTTGACCGATTTTAATAAACTTGATGTTGTTTGAAAGAGCTTTTGTTAAACAATAGAAAATTTGTAAATTTGAAGCAATCTGATTAATAACATAAATGCTAGAGGGCGCTGTTTAATATTTTTTTAATATTGTTTTCTCTTTACAATTTTAAATGGAAGCATAAAAATTTAAGTAGGTCTTTAAAAAGTAGACTAAATTAGTAATAAAACAGTGAAAACTGCAAGTCGATATCTTTTTCCTATCCTGAGATATCGTAAGAAACAGGTAAATGGCGGGAATTGTTCTTCCAACGTCTAGTAGGCTAGTTCGCGTTAACGGAAATTATTAAATTTAGCCTGGATGAAAAGATCTTACATTGGTCTGCAGTAATTTAAACTGTTATCATACTAATGTTATGGTTGCCGCTAGATTACCTAAATGTAATGCTGTCGCTACTAACAATGAGAACAAATTATAAAATAATAATGTGATAAATCTAACAATTAAAACCTTAAATAAATAACTACGTAATTAGTGTCGCCCTAAATGTCATCCATCATTTTCAATGCATGAAATCAATCGCTGACGGGTGGAGAGAACAGCAGTTTCAATTTCTGCCCTTGAAATACTTCGTATTGTCTGTCGTATTCTTTCAATCTTGTCAGCTCTTGTTGTGGGTCTATCGGAATAAACGAGATCTTTTATTCGCCCCACAAATAAAAATCTAAACAAGTTTGGTCTGGAGACCTTGGTGGCCAAATAAATAAACTTCCAGGTCCTATCCACCTTTCAGGGTATGATTGATCTAACATCTCTAGAATAATGTGCCGGGCACCCATCATGTTGCAAGAACATGTCACGACGAATGGCCAAGGGTACGTCTTCTAAAAGAAGTGGCAATTCGTTGCTTAAAAAATCTAAATATCTTTCTCCATTAACAGTCTCATTAAAAAAAAGGCCCAATTATTTCTCCACCTAGAATCCCGCACCACACATTTACATACCAACGACCCTGATGTTGGACCTCCTGCATCCAGTGGGGATTCGTCTCAGACGCATATTATGTCGATTTACACTACCATCACTATGAAAAGTAGCCTCATCTGTCCACATAATTCGTGAAAGTATTTCAGGATCGTCGTGTATCATATTTGAGAGCCAGTTGCAAAAAACCAACCTGGTATCGAAATCTAGAGCATTCAAACTATGGTGTAGGACCATGTGATATGGGTGCAATCTAAAATAGTATATAGTATAAAGTAATCAGATCAATAAGACACATTGAAGTCCTTCGTTGTTAGTAAACGAAAAAGGACTTTAAATGCATTAATTCTCCTAATGTTATTACGAATTTTTTTCGCCCGGCATCTCATTATTTTTCAAAATAAACTGCCAACATATCAAATGCTTCTTCATTTGTAAGAATCATTTTGGTACGAAAAGATAAAGAAAGTCTATTAAATGCAACACGATGAATAATTTTTGACATATGCGTGAAAATCATAGCTTTCTTGTTTTCAACAGGGAATTTATTTTATATCTTACATGGCCCTCTTTACTAATTTTGTTGTCATCAGTAAATCGTAATTCATATTTTAAACTGTATTTGTTGTTGCTGGGCAAATATCGGTTTTTATTGATATTTTATGCTTTTGATTTACTAACATATCGCTTGAAAACAAATATAACATTCATATATAACTAAAAAAAATGTAAGACTTATCACATTATTATTTTATAATTTGTTCTCATTGTTAGTAGCGACAGCATTACATTTAGGTAATCTAGCGGCAACCATAACATTAGTATGATAACAGTTTAAATTACTGCAGACCAATGTAAGATCTTTTCATCCAGGCTAAATTTAATAATTTCCGTTAACGCGAACTAGCCTACTAGACGTTGGAAGAACAATTCCCGCCATTTACCTGTTTCTTACATCTCAGGATAGGAAAAACATATCGACTTGCAGTTTTCACTGTTTTATTACTAATTTAGTCTACTTTTAGAGACCTACTTAAGTTTTTATGCTTCCATTTAAAATTGTAAAGAGAAACACAATATTAAAAAATATTAAACAGCGCCTCTAGCATTTATGTTATTAATGATTGCTTCAAATTTACAAATTTTCTATTGTTTAACAAAAGCTCTTTTAAACAACATCAAGTTTATTAAAATCGGTCAAGCAGGACCTGAATTAAAGGCGTTTTTTCGTAACAAGGTTTCCCTTTCCCCCCTTTATGATTGTGGACCTGAACAGGCTAAAACTATCGTGCTAAAGCACTCAGGAACATTAGGAGGATGGATAGAGGATAATGAATTGCCAATAGATGCCTATGAACAGCTACCTTAAATTTTCTCATATCATAAGTGAGAGGAAAACAGGAACTAGAATCATTCCAGAGTTTAAAGCCGTGTAGAAAAATGTGGATTGCGCCCGTTTGGTACGACAAGTGGAATTTGTACTGCATACTGATGATGTGAATGAGCGAACATGTTTCTCGAAAATAGCCGAGATGGTATCAAAGAATATAATTACAGCACAATAACCGTTGTAATAACGATAATACAAAGATAGAACTGAAACCATCCTTCTATGCTCAAGGGACTGTATGTGAGAAGTTAACGACGGGTCATTTATAAGCCTAATCGCTCTTTTTGAATACGATCAACGATATCGAGAGTGTATTAGCACTAACAGAGGTGAGAATTATATTCAGATGAGGCCGAATTTGGGCCTTATACAGCAGAAGATTATCGAGAGGTAAAGTACTGCTTAGATCTGTACAAAAGCCTATTTACGAGCAGCTGTTTTGGTAGCTGACAGAAGATGGTCAACCCATGAGAGATTTGAAGATACAGTCATCCCAACAGAGTAATAGAGTCTGAAAACTTAAGAACTGAGCCATTCATACTTACACAGGAAATGATCGATCTTTTTGGCGACACAAGGCAACACTGAGTTTTGTTGGCATTAAATTTAACTAGATTATTGCTTCATTCAAGAATACGTTGAATGTCTTTGTTGATTAATTTGCCATTTCAGCTTTAATTTCTTGATTTGACATAGAAGGTGGATTATCACTATGAGTAGACTGAGATGAACTACAGTGAAGAGTGCTATCGTCAGCAAAGCAATGGATGGGGTTAGTTGTTATTTGAAGCGATAGACTAAAACTTGTCAAATAAAAAATATACAGAATTTGTCGAGGAATCTGATTATAATATTTAATATGCCCCTTAATTGAGTAAATTTTGAAAAATTTTGCTTTTAAAAATTTTAACTGTCAAATACGCCCTCTAGCGGTGGACCTACAATTCTGAAAATAATTTCCAGGCGTTTCCCGAGGCCACTTTTGTTATAAAATTTTGTTTTCCCGAACCTGCGCTATAATCCATTCCTGAGATATGGCCGACGGCCGTTCTTAGTTGGCCACCCGGTACAACCAAACCTTTAAATGGAACTTGGTAATTCTATTGCATTATATGTTTGGGTCTATAGCCATGATAATACAAAAAGTACGCATTGCGTGTTAATACAATTCGATATTTTAGGAACCACTGAAATACCTTGGTTCTATCAACGTTTGGTTAAATTCGGTTCACAAATAAGTATGTTTTGTGAAGATTTCGTAAACTATTAGTTTTAGAACAGAAAGCGTACAAACCTTTTTTAAAGATAATACAACTTTAAAGTTTCTTAACGAAATAAATAATCCATTAATAACTACTTACGAATTTTTAAGTACGTTTTGTTACTATATCGAAAACTATTAGTTTTGAAGCAAAAGGTGTAGAGACCTTTTTTAAAGATACTTTGATTTTAGATAAAGTTTCTTTATAAGAGTTACACCAAAAAGCTACTGAATAAAGTGTGTTAAATTACAAAAGTCAACTTTTAGCAAAAAGTATGGAGATCTTTTATATGAGCCGAAAGTACTTTTCTAATGCAAAATAATACAGGCATCAGAAAGTCATGTATCGGCCAGATTAATTTTTTATTCTTTTTCTTAACTATCTTCATCTGTATACAATTGACAATATAAATTCATAGTTAAAGTAAGTTTAAAAATTACTTTGTTTTTAAATGTCGTATGTAAGATAATTAGTTAGTATTTAATTTGGAATTAATTGTATTTTTAGATTAATCTGGACTCAAATGAACCGAGAACTACCAACTTAAATGGTAAATTGTTAATCGATAGATTAGCATTAATGATAGGCTCTTTAGGAGAAAATGCTACTTTGCGGCGAGTTTATGTTATAAAGTTGATAATGGAATTCATCTCTGCCTATGCTCATCCTTCTGGTACAGAAAGAAATAATATTTATTAGGGAGTTTGGATTGGTGGCATTGAAACAGAAAGAAGTAAAAGAAGTTGATTTAGAAATTTTAGGAAGAAATTTAAGCCAACATGTTGTTGGAATGAACCCAAAAAAATTGGAACACTTGATGATAATCCTGCCAATACAGATGAGGAAACTTGTTTAATTCATCAAGAATTTATTGTTGATGATACAAAAGTAAAGGAGGTTCTTGATTAAATAGCTTAGAGGTTATTGATTTAACGTTTTGAATGTGGAGAAAATATAGAAAGTGATTATGTACATCCGTTATCTTCAGTTGAAACATGCCAATAAATTTAATTGAGTTATGCAGTGATTTAAAATTAGTGTATAATCAAAATTTTGTTACATAAATTTAGTCCAGCAAAAAAAGATAAATTCTTAGAGTGTATATAAAATCATTGTTGCATTTTCAAATTTTGTAATTTTTCCTTAATTCTCGACTTTAACTTTGGTTTATTACTTTTCCATAACCATTCTAAGTCCTTCTTCCACTTTAAATGTCATTTAGTGAATATCGTTTCCCTTATATGTTAACATTTCCTCTTACAAGAAAGATTTGGTTAGAAAGAACTTCCTAGTTTACCCCTCTCAGTATTTTGATTTTCGATAAATGTTTCATTATTGTAAAGTTCATCATGACAGTTTATTGCTTCCCATGCTACAATTTTACTATTTTTAAAAAAAATTACAATTATTACTTACATTTGTTTCTTGCACTGCATTATTACTTTTAAGTTCTTCAATACTTCCGGAATGATTTTCGAACTGATAAACTTTGGTTACCATCACAAAGTCTAGTTGATGACAGAAATTTTGAACTAATTGATTGCTAAGTAAATGTGTTTGTGAATTAATAGTATTATTTACTTCCATATTAAAAATTTGATACTAATACATAATGAACTGTCATGAATATTTTGTTTACTAAGATTCTTTGATGATTTAGTAAAATTTTTTCGCACAAAACAAAATTGAATTTACATAGGGCAATCAAAATGAATTGGTAGAGTAACCCATTCCCATCAACATGTTATGACGTCCTTTGTATAAGTAAAAGGGTAACCATGGTTAACTTGGATCCCACAGAAAACGAGGCACAAGTCGTTTTATGAACAAAACATTTTATGAAGTTTATTATTGTTTGTAAGACAAATTATGTACCCTACAATGTTCTACTAGATAAGTGCAGAAAGGTTTAATTGTTTCAGAAATATTTGGTAAAATCAAACTGTGCCTAATAAATCTGTTGCTGGATTTCTCCCAAAATCTAATTAGATCCAGGAGAATTGAAATCAAGAAATCAAAATTCCAAGTGTGTAGGTACATCTTATTGTTCGGGAGTTACAGTGGATACTAGCATATGTACACAGATGTAGCCAATCTGAACAAAACTTTGTCAAATGTCAAAAAGTGAGGTAATAAGTGAATGTAGAAATTGTATTGCAAACCGCGTGTTTTAGGGTAATATTTACACTCTATACCAATTTGTTTTGATTAGTGGGTTCTGGAAATCTGGAGTATAGTTATTTTTTACATTAATCATAGCCAGTATGGGGGGGGGGGGCGGTAGTAGATTTAAATTAGGTAAAGAAAAACGGTCACATTAGGCACGTTTATTGTTGGGAAACAACATTAACAAAGTTACTATATTACATTTATATTTTTAATATACTACACCTGTTTCAATTGTAATTCAGGTTAACAAATTGTAATTCAGAAAGTGTCACATGTAATTCATATTAGTAACTTGTAATTCAGAAAGTGCAACTTGTAATTCTGATTAATAAATTGATATTGTATACAGTAGGAATCATAATATGTTTTCTTATCAATCTACACTTTTTCTAAATGACCTTATTTCTTCAATAACTAACCCTATCCATTGCTTTGCTGACAATAGTACTCTTCACTGTAGTTCATCTCAGTCTACTCATAGTGATAATCCACCTTCTATGTCAAATCAAGAAATTAAAGCTGAAATGGCAAATTCAACTATTTGAATCAATAATCTAGTTAAATTTAATGCTAACAAAACTCAGTGATGCCTTGTGTCCACCAAAAAGATCGATCATTTTTTGTATGAATGGTTTCTTAAGTTTTCAGACTCTATTACTCTGTTGGGTATGACTGTATCTTCAAATTTATGGTTGACCATCTTCTGTCAACCAAAAGCTGCTTGTAAAATAGGCTTTTTATACAGATCTAAGGTACTTTACCTCTCGACAACACCGCTGTATAAGGCCCAAACTCATCTGAATATAATTCTATTTTAAACAAACACTCTCAATATCGTATTCAAAAAAGCGATTAGGTTATAAATGACCCGTCCTTAACTTCCACACAGTCCCTTGAGCATAGAAGGATGGTTTGGTTCTTTCTTTGTATTATCGTTATTACAACCATTGGCTGAATTATATTCTTTGATACCATCTCGGGCTATCTTTAGAAACACTCGGTTCGCTCATTCACATCATCATTATGCCGACAAATTCCACTTGTACCAAACGGGCGCAATCCACATTTTTACACCTTTAAACTCTGGAATAATCTCCTAGTTCCTGCTTTCCTCACTTATGATATGAGAAAAAAGGTAGCTGTTCATAGGCATCTATTGGCAATTCATTGTCCCTCTATCCATCCTCCTAAGTGTTCCTGAGTTCTTTAACATGATAGGCCAAATTTAGCCTGTTCAGGTCCACAAACATAAAAAAAAAAAACAACATGGAAAGAAAACTGAATTTATTGGAAGCTAAACAATTTTATAACATCTTTCATTGAATCAACCAACATCCCAAATTCTGTGCATAACTTTAAAATATCTATTGGCCTACTGGCATATCCTGCAATGCCAAAGCTGGGCTATGATGAATCCGGCATGTTGTGCAGCCTGTGTACAGTCACCACAACTATTGTATCCTTTGCCTGGTCAATAACATGCTTGAGATACACAAGTCATTGTTCTCCAACACCCAGGTCTGCAGCTTGGGGATTGCGGAGATTAACATTTAGATGGTGCTTAATTTTATACCATATTAACTCTATCGGGTTCAACATTGCAGAGTATGGACTTGCTCCAGTTTCATCTAGATCTTCTAATCTTGGGGCAAGGTGCATTATCACAATAGCATTGGTCGAATCATGTTTAAAAGAGCCTTTCTTTCCATGCCTACAACACGTGGGATATTACCCTGTATCAAAGTTTAGTTTTGAACATCAGGCGCAAAAACGCT
Source organism: Vesta saturnalis (assembly GCA_036346205.1). Classification (NCBI taxonomy): domain Eukaryota; kingdom Metazoa; phylum Arthropoda; class Insecta; order Coleoptera; family Lampyridae; genus Vesta; species Vesta saturnalis. Next base: position 92,497 of record JARFJB010002222.1, read on the forward strand.
CAAAACTATGTTCCGGGAACTTAAGTATGGCGAAACTAGGGAACCAGGGTGTGACACACCCCAAAAAACAGCACTTATTTTTTCATCTTAAATTCCATCTAACAACTTAATTCGTTAAATCATAAACCATTGCGATAACAAACGAGTAGTAATAGTGACATAGTGATAAACAATTATTATTTATTATGTAAGGACATTAGAATATTCGTCATTCGAGCATAAGTTGTATCGGTGAAATAATATTTGTTTAGCTAACGGCCGGGCGGCGGTAGACTGCTGACTGTGACGTGCTTTTGGAATTGTTTTGGTTCATGATACTGATATGCGTTGAGTGTTGATGCATAAACAATAGCATGTATTACCTCTTTCACGATGTAGTAAACCCAAAGCATAAAGACGCCGCAAGATTAGTAGATTAGATTAGTTTACCTACAGTTTACATTAACATTCTAAAAGATAACTTTTATAAAGGAAGCGAGACTTGAAACTTAAAAATAGTGTAACATACCGGAAATGGTGACTCAATATTCCGAACAATCTAGATGTATGAATCATAATTACGATGCCTCAGCAGACGCAGACAACAGCTTACCTTAATTATTAGTCATCGAACTTCTAGAAGATTCGAGAAGGGTTGTTTCATCGGTACCTATAACAACGCTGCAACGCACGATGAATTCATGGCGTTAGTACTTGTTATAGTTATGTTTAATGTTTTATGTAATATTATTATGAGCCAAGTGCCAATATAACCTGTGTTCGGTGTTCCATGTTCTGAGTCTTCTGTGCTGACAGCACAGTGCTGTGTGAAATAAAACATCAAAGCAAACAAATAGCCACTGCCAAGGCCAACTGCCACAAACAACTAAGGACTAAGGTAATTTTACTTATTTGTATGTTTGTTTTAGAGTATTATAAGATGTTAAAATTTTGATGGGGAAAAAAAGGAAAGATTGCATCACAGTTTCAAATAATAATAATAATAGTTTAAAGTTAAAACTGCAAAGGATTTTGATTTGTACTTTCTTTCACGCCTTTTGCTTGTTTCCCCATCAGTGTCCGAGCAGTTAGCTTCGGTGTTTATAAATTTGTTTTTATTTGCGTTGCAGATTGCAGATTGTGGGCGGTTTGAACATGAAGAAATTCAAAGACATACGATCGTTTTTCAAATCTGCCACAAACCAACCCGACAAAGATGAGACTGAGACAAGGCAAACGTCTACTGCAGTATGTGACTCAACAACAAATATTGAGATAGCTTGTGATTTAACACAATCTTCAACTTCAAAATAGAAAATGTTGGTGGAGGCATGAGAAAGAAAAAAGCCGCTGAAGAAGGGCAAGGTAGCAAAACATCCGATGTTTTTTGCAGAAACAAATCAAAGAGGACGAAATGATCCAGAAGATCAAGATCTGGGAACTCTTGATAGTGGTCCTTCGCAAAGGGGCCCAAGGGATGTTTTTCCAAAAGTTCATTTGGAGATAGACGGGATCGTTTTCGTCTCAATTCTTTGATACTTATCAGTGGCTTGAATATAGTGTAAAGTTAGATAAAGCGTTCTGCTTTGTCTGCAGACATTTTCGGCATTCTGCAAATATTCGAGATCAAAATGAAAAGTTTTGATTAATGGGTTCAGTAATTGGAGGAAACTAAGTGAGTCGCTGAAAATATGACACCTCTTTGGCTCACAGTGATTGTATGCAAAGGTTTGTAGGCTACAAACATTCCTTGAAGGCCGGAGATGTTCATAAGAAGCTAACCATACAACATGAAGAAATGATAATACAGAACCAGATTATATGATAAAATTAATCGATATGATTTTATACTTCCGTCAAGGGCTGCCCTCGAGGACACCGAGAAGACGCAACATCTACTAACCGAGGAAATTTTCTGGAGTTGGGTGAACTTATGCAAAACATGACACGAATTTTCATTGCATCTAGACAGACATATCAGTTATTGCAGTTCCAAAATACAAAATGAAATAATAAGCATCGCATCTCAACTTGTTATTGAACAGATTGTAGAAGAAGTGCGCAATGTGATTTTTTCGATAATGGTTGATGAAGCTAAGTTCAAACAAGAACAATTGTCCGTGGCAATCAGATATACCGTAGGCTTGGAAGTTGAAGAACGTTTTCTTGGTTTCGTAGATTGTTCTTCTTCTAGAGATGGAGAGTTTAAAATACTTATTAAAAGTATCTAAGTAAATGCAGTTTGTTGAATAACGCCATATTAATTGCCAATCTTATGATGGAGCCAGTGTTATGTCTGGGAAACACCAAGGACTGGCCAAAATAAGGGAGGATCATCCACAAATTTACTTTCATTGCTTACACAGGATGAACTTGGTAATTGTCGACAGTTGTTAAGGTGTCTACTGCAGCTGTTTTCAACACTCTGGAGGCAAATAGTCCACTTTTCTCAACCCGGTCATCACCTCATCTCATAAACGCCCGTGATGCTCTAGGTATAAAGTCGGGGGCGAAATGGGAAGTCTTAGCAGTACCAGGTGGAGTTGTCGATATGAAAATTAAATCCTTTTGAAAATTTCCAAGCAATTGAAATGTTCTGGATGAGGAAATTGAACAAGGGCGAGAAAAATTCTGTAGAAGCACTTGGAATACAGGCCTCAATGATAAAGCCACAATTTATCATTTTTTGTTCGTCTTCCATTCAGTGTTAATGGTCGCAAATGTACTGAGTAAATATTTTCAGAGAAAGATGCCACACTAGGTCAGGCTAGTGATATCATAGATAGCACTATAAGTAGCTTTGAAGAGAAGAGGAACAAATTTGAGGACCTGTGGAGTGAAATAGAAAAATTCTCAGGAGAACAAGACATTTGTTTGAGCCTTTGGATTTCAAAAAAGGAAAACCACAAAGGCTTAATGAATATCTATCTGACTCAACCCTGGGTAAATCATCTCTGATCGACATACCTGCAGGAACTACAGCTCCCGAATACTGGAAAGTCACATTTACTACCAAGTCATGGACAACGTGATTGGCAATATGAAAAAACGATTTGAAAATCTTCCCTTGCAAGATCGATTGATTCCTTTATGAAGCTAGATTTGGATCAAGCATTTGAGTTCGTCGCCAATTACCAGAGGACTTCAAATAAATCTCAACACTTCAAGCTGAAGTTTTAGTGATACGAAATTTATTCAAAATAAAAATCTTGAAATCACGTTGGAAAATCTAAAAGTTCAAGTGAAGGGATCTGACTCCAAATCTTTACAAATTACTACAAATTGCTGTAGGCCTTCCAATCAGTTCAGCTGGTTGCGAAAGAGTTTCTCCGCTATGAGGCGGATAAAAAAATGGCTGAGAACCACAATGGTACAAGATAGATTTTCAAATTTATCACTTCTCTGTATCGAAAATGCTTTAGTTAAGCAGAATTGTCGGCTGAACAAGTTCTTTCTGTTTTTATAAAACAGATAGAAAACTAAAATTAGTTTGAAGTTTTTTATTCATACTTATGCTATATTTCCTAAATAAAATGTGAAAACAAGAAAGTCTTTTACTTAAAGTAGGTATATGACAAACCATGATGATGAAAACCAAAACTGTTTAAAATTGAGAGCGAAAACAAGATTGACGTAGTTTTCATGCGCATGCATCTATAAAAAGTGGGTGTACGCCCCAACAAAATTTTATACGCACCCTCCCCAAAAGAGGTAGGGCCTGCCCCCAAAAAGTAGTTTCGCCACTGTCTGAAGGTACATATTTCGAGTATGATTCGACTGACTGGTTGTCAGGCAACACGTTTATACGCGCGATTTGGGGCACCAAGCGGCGTGCCTCTAGTAAACGTCTTTTTCCATGTACAGGTTGTCCCATTTTCGTATGTTTTACGGGGTATCTCGCTTATTTTTTAAATTTTTTCGCGACACCGTGCTATTTTTTAATGAAACCAAAGATGCACTAATCAAATTTGCCATAGCCATCTTAGTTTCTGTGCTACAGCTTGATTTTGGAAAAATTGCATTTTCAGTCATCCTGTAACTCTGTTATTGTCAGACATATTAAAAAGTAAAACTGATATTTGTAGATTTTTACGTAGAATCCAGTGGCGATACTCAGATTTTCTTTAGAGGTCACAGTTTTTGAGATATTGACATAACCTACTTTTTTTTAATGGGACACCCTATATATTGTTTTAAAATCTTTTTCCCCTTGCCAAGAGCTTTTCAAAAATATAGCAGTCTATATTTATTTTTATAAATAACGTGACAAAATGATTTTTTTCTATAATTTACATTGATAAAAAACAAAATAATTAATTAATCACAAATATTGTTCAAATTGCAGACCATTATGTCTCCTACAAGTTTCACAAAGTTTATAAATTCTTTTAATAGCATTTTCCAAAATAAATGATTGTCTTCGTAATTCTGCAAAATCATTTTCCGTTGCAATTTTTAATTGTTGCATGTTAGCATATTGGCTTGAATAGTCTATATTTATTTTTATAAATAACGTGACAAAATGATTTTTTCTATAATTTACATTGATAATAGTGGATAGCCGGTAACCATGGTAGCGCAAAAAACAAAATAATTAACGTTCTGCCATTACTTAGATATTTGATTTTTTAAGTTTCTGGTTCTCTCAAATTATTCCTGGTTACATTTTCCGAAATTTAGCGCTGATATTTATTGTTATTCGTTGTTTTTGTTTATTGTAATCGTTCTTGTTGTTGTTGTTGTTGTTGAATTACTTTTTAATATGGCTCAAAACCAAAATTTGAAAACTGAGAAATAATATGAAATATTTCATATTATCTAACGAAAGCAGACCAGGCCTTAGAACTCTATCTGAACAGGTCAGTTAATCTTTTTAGAATTTGTATTTATTTTATATACCTATTTTGTCATATAGATATCCCGAAAGAAAACCCGACAGAAGAATATTTCAAAATTAAATTTAATCTTTGCCAACATGGATGTTTTGACAAACCTCGACCCCGAGTTTACAACAAAAGAACGAGGAATCAGAGATCAACGTTTTAGCAGTTGTTCAAGCCACTTGAAACCTCGTGCAGGAAAATAGATGAAGAGACCGGGGTTTAAAACAACAGTGCAAAGGTTTTAAAAAAAATTCAAACCCTACAGGTATAAACTTGTTCATCATCTGCACCCTGGTGATGCTGAACGTAGATTGGAATTCTGCAATTGGTTTATAAATACGAAAACTCAGGACAATAATTTTGAAAAAAAAATAATTTGGTCCGACGAGGCACATTTCACAAGTTCGGGAATTCTTAATAGACACAGCTCGCGGTTTTGGAGTCAATAAAACACCCACGTGATTTTTCCTAGAGAGCGTCAAGGCAGGTTCAGATTTAATGTCTCCTGTTTTATTTTTAACCGAAAAATAGTTTACAAGATTTATGAAGAAAACCTAAACTCTAATGGGTACTTACAAATTCTACAAGAAAAAACTATGAACATTTTAGAAGATATTCCACTGGCTCAACTGAACGATATATTCTTCCAGCAGGATGGGGCTCCAGCCCACAATGCTAGAATAATACAAAACTGGCTAAATGAACGTTTCCCCAGGAGATGGATTGGAACAAATGGACCTGTTCGATGGCCACCACGATCACCGGATCTCTCGGTTTTGGATTTTTTGTGGGGTATTTAAAGAATAAAATTTATTCAAGGCAATATGCCAACATGCAATAATTAAAATTGCAACGGAAAATGCTTTTGCAGAATTACGAAGACAATCATTTATTTTGGAAAATGCTATTAAAAGAATTTATAAACTTTGCGAAACTTGTAGGAGACATAATGGTCTGTAATTTGAACAATATTTGTGATTAATTAATTATTTTGTTTTTATCAATGTAAATTATAGGGAAATAAATCATTTTGTCACGTTATTTATAAAAATAAATATAGACTATGCTATATTTTTGAAAAGCTTTTGGCAAGGGAAAAAAGATTTTAAAAAAATATATAGGGTGTCCCATTAAAAGAAAAGTAGGTTATGTCAATATCTCAAAAACTGTGACCTCTAAAGAAAATCTGAGTATCGCCACGGGATTCTACGTAAAAAAATCTACAAACATCAGTTTTTACTTTTTTTATATGTCTGACAATAACAGAGTTACAGGGGATGACTGAAAATGCCATTTTTCCAAAATCACCCTGTAGCACACAAACTAAGATGGTGGCTATGGCAAATTTGATTAGTGCATCTTTGGTTTCATTAAAAAGTAGCACAATGTCGCGAAAACCGCAAGGTTCTAACCTAAAAAATAAGCGAGATACCCCGTAAAACATACGAAAATGGGACAACCTGTACATTGGTTTCGGCTCGTACCACGCGCGTGTGAATTCAAAAACGTGAAGTGACGTTTATTATCAATGATGGAAGTTACTTTGTGCAAAACCCGCCATCATTTGAGGAAAAACTTTTAATTAAGAAGAAAGGAAGGCCTATTCCTGATCTTCAAATAAACTACACTTTCACGAGTAAAACCCGAGCTTACAATAAAGTATTCAACAAGAATATCTATGAAAAATACGGTGGATGTGCGGATGTTCAGTAACAACTAAACTGTTTTGTTTTATGTGGTAAATTTTTTGCACATAGAAAGAGGTTAGTGCGTGGAATAAACAACGATGAATGATTTAAAATACTTCGCAGAGAGGGCAAAGAAACACGAAAATTCCGTTCCACACATGAATGCGTGCATGAATTTTAGTGGTCAAGGCAAAGTGGACATACGTGAACGACAGAAAGTTAAGTACAACGAAGATGTGGCAAAAAAATCGTCATATTTTGCGCCGGTTAATTATCTGTATAAAATTTTGCAGAGCCTTTGAATTGGCGTTACGAAACCATAATGAGAAATGTGACGTCGGAAAATCCAGGTACTTATGTAGGCTTATCAACTTTGTAGCTGAATTAGACACTGTGCTTACAATACATGTGAAAGGTTCACAAGTGTTTAAAAGCGTCTCGAAAACTATTAAGAACGAATTGCTAAATGCAATGTTGCAAATTTACAAGCAGAAAATATTAAAAGAAATTAAATCTGCAAACTTCATTGCTTTGGAGGCCGATAAAACTACAGACACCTGTAATCATCAGCAAATGGTTGTTATTATTCGATACGTGTTTAATGGACAAATTTTTTAACGCTTTTGATCTTTTTTTAAGCCGGATGGAAATAATGCTGATGTATTGGCAAAAACATTGTTGAATGCATTGTAAACTATTTTAAATTCTCCTTCTGGGTCTGATAACAATCAACTAATCAAAGTTACGATGGGGCGTCCGTGATGAGTGGTAAGACAAATGATGTCCAAGCCATTACCAAAGGCGATTTCCACATACACATTATACTCACGCGCATCAATTTAATTATTGAACGAGCGGCAATAAAAATATAATTTTTTTTTTGCAAATTTGCAGTTATTTTCAAGCTTTTTTTCTCCATCGCCAAAACGAACGGTAATTCTTGATGAAATAGCCAAACGTAGATTATCACACGCCTCTCCTACACGCAGGATTTTCAAAAGTCGAACTGTGAACACATTATTTGAACACCCGAATTCTTTCAAAGAATTGTAACATTATCAACTACAGAAGCTGAGTATGTTGCAGAAACTGAAGGAGGTAAAGAATCATTTTAGAGTACATACATTACACATCTATTGATTTAAAGAAACTTTTTAAACACCATGTAAGAACATATTGTCACTCCACTAAATTATAATTTTTGTTTTAGAAAAGTGAATGCACATAATGCAATAACGTCGGAAATACCGTTTATCGATAGTGGAAGAGATTAGCTGATACATTCTACATTTAGTAGATTAATCATTTTAATGAATTAATGATAGTTTGTACAATTTGCCAATTATGTCTCAAATATAAAACAGAAGCTTATGATGTATCGAATATGACTTGATTCACACTATGTGTATTTTAGATTAGACATTATATTCGATAATGCATTATGAGCTTTCTGTTGTAGTTGAAGCATGTTTAATTAGTACATAAAGAATAAGTTATTAGGTAGTAACTTTGAATATGATTTAAGCTAGCAATGTGTTACTTCAATCTTTATGCTATGTATAGTAGAAGTTTAAACCAGATTTTGAACAATATATTATGACAAGTTATTTTGAAAATAATGTAAATAAGTATCTACCTACTTTTGGTGCATTAATTATTTATAATGTTATCCATTATACATTGTTTCCCTAACTTTTTTTATATTAATAAAACTAAAAAATATGTTAACAATTTCATAATTGAGATAGGTACGATACTCAAAGTATTTATTATAGAAGGACTATAAACATATTTTTAATTGTAATGTAACATTTAGGTTATTTTAACTTGTGGTATTACTTCCATCACCATTCTAATCGATGCAGCGGTAATCTGCAGACTTAAATAGCACAAGTCATAAAACGGAGAAGAAAGTTGAATTGACAATTCTGTATTAAATAAAGCCTCAACTGTCACTACAACTTAATACATAATAAGATATATCGAAAGCACTAGCAGTGTGTCGACATTAAAATCCATATATGTATATATATATATATATATATATATATATATATATATATATATATATATATATATATATATGTTTCTATTAGATTTCACAAGTATTCATGTTTAAATAAGACAATTTTTCTTTAAAACTTGTGTAAATAAACGTAAAAATTAATTCAACGTTTCGGGAACGTCCTTTGCTCCCTTTGTCAAGAATTTATTTGACAATTACAGAATTGAAATAAGGTAACTATTTTTAACAAGTACAAAATATGAAACAAGGTAACTAATTTAATTTTAATCTGGACGAGTGTGTTTGACTTCGGGTAGTTGGTCTAGTATGTGATGTAGAAGGTGCAGAAGTGAGGACGCCAGGAATAGTTGCAGCATAAGTGTTTGAAATTTCTGGAAGATTTGGCGTTGGTTGAAATGTAGAATCAACTTGTTTAATGATATTCTTCCAAATTTGTGGCATTCTAGAAGTGTCATCTCCTTTATTGAGGGTTTGGTCTTCTTTCAATTTCAACTGCTTCTCTAATAATTCTTGCTTGTAAGGTATATAGAGGTGCAATTAAACGGATATTGTTGGTATTAATTTGGTGTCCTGTATCTAAATGATGTGTAGCTAAAGACGATGAAGGATTGTGCTGTTTAATTGCTAGTTGGTGTTCATCGGCTCTCGCATATAATATTCTGTTAGTTTGTCCTATATAAGTTCTTCGACAGTTGTTGCACGGTATCTCATACACTTCTTGGCTTTCATTAGGAATTTTGTCTTTGGGGTTTCTTAAAAGTTGGGACAAAATTGAATGTGGTTTGAATACCGGTCTGAAGTCGTTTTTGGGAAATTTCTTTGCTATTCTGTCTGTAATTCCCTTTATATAAGGTAGAATAACAGGAATCTTTCGTTCATTGTTTGACAAGTTATTATTTCTTGGTCTTCTTATTTCGTTGGTAATTTTCAATATTTCTTGACCTTTGTATCCATTTTGAACTAGTATTTTATTAATAGTCTTCATCTCTTCCGTTCTAGAATTTTGGTCAGATAGGTGGTAAGAGCGGTATATCAAGGATTTCATAACGCTGCGTAATTGACCAGGATGGTGATGCGAGAGAGAGTTCAAGTATCTATTCGTATGTGTTGGTTTTCGATAAACTTTGTGTGTAAATTTACCATTAGGAAGTCTTGTTATTAGGGTGTCCAAAAAAGGGAGTGAATTATTTTCTTCAACTTCCATAGTAAATTTGATGTTGTTAGTTTGTCCTATATAGGACAAACTAACAGAATATTATATGCGAGAGCCGATGAACACCAACTAGCAATTAAGCAGCACAATCCTTCATCGTCTTTAGCTACACATCATTTAGATACAGGACACCAAATTAATACCAACAATATCCGTTTAATTGCACCTCTATATACCTTACAAGCAAGAATTATTAGAGAAGCAGTTGAAATTAAAAGAAGACCAAACGCCCTCAATAAACGAGATGACACTTCTAGAATGCCACAAATTTGGAAGAATATCATTAAACAAGTTGATTCTACATTTCAACCAACGCCAAATCTTCCAGAAATTTCAAACACTTATGCTGCAACTATTCCTGGCGTCCCCACTTCTGCACCTTCTACATCACATACTAGACCAACTACCCGAAGTCAAACACACTCGTCCAGATAAAAATTAAATTAGTTACCTTGTTTCATATTTTGTACTTGTTAAAAATAGTTACCTTATTTCAATTCTGTAATTGTCAAATAAATTCTTGACAAAGAGAACAAAGGACGTTCCCGAAACGTTGAATTAATTTTTACGTTTATTTACACAAGTTTTAAAGAAAAATTGTCTTATTTAAATATATATATATATATATATATATATATATATACAGGGTTTTCAAAGTTAAGTCTACACTATTGCTAACTTTCTTGTTAATAGAGCTACGAAGTCGATTAAATTAGCAAGTAGTGTGTTTTTTTACGCTGATTACGATGGTGGAAAAAGAAAAACAATTGAAAGTCGCATTCTCGAAAAATCGACGAAAACATACTTTTTTGCTAATGGAACACCCTGTATACAATATTCCCAGTCGATAGAGAATTAAATTCTGAGCAAAAGTAGTCATATGGATTTCTATCTTACAGTAAAAATAAGGAGATTTTGCGATTTTTAATTTCATCATGTAGGCTATGATTCGAAAGTAATCCTTTATTTTATGAATTTGAACACACTCTAAATAATAAATAATTAACAGGTCTTAAATTAAATGCTGGAAAAGGTCTCCTCTTTGTTCCATACATTTTCTACGTGCTTATAAACACGTCTTGTGGCCTTCAAAATAGTTCTAGCATCAATACTGTTAATAATATGAATAATCGTTAGTTGGAGTTCGATATTTGTTTAACGTCTTTATACAATTCATTTTAAATATCTCTACAAGTAAAGCCCAAAGTTACGTACGGATACCGAGGAGGCCAGCGAACAGGACCATTCGTAGCTACGCATCTATTACCAAAAATTTCTGAATGAAAATAAACAATCACTTTTGAATCAAGCGTATTTGATGAAATTCAAAATCGGCAAAATCTCCTTAATTTTACTGTAGGATAGAAATACATATGACTTTGCTCAGAATTTAATTCTCTATCGACTGAGAATATTGTATACAGGGTGTTCCAGTAGAAAAAAGTATGTTTTAGTCGATTTTTCGAGAATGCGATTTTCAATTGTTTTTCTTTTTCCACCATCGTAATCAACGTAAAAATACACCCTGCTTTGCTAATTTAACCGACTTCGTAGCTCCATTAATAAGAAAGTTAGCAATAGTGCAGACTTAACTTTGAAAACCCTGTATATTTACAGAGAGGCCGAAAGTACCGCATAAATTCAATTAAAAATTAGGTGTTTGTTTTTTGGAAAAACTCTCGGACACATCGATTTTGATTTTTTGTAGCGATTTTTTTGATGCTAAGTTCATGTATACAGGGTGGCCCAAAAACAATTTATAACTACCAACTTCATTTTTTCAAATGGAAACACCTATTTTTTATTTCATTTTCGGATTCTGCTTTAATTTTTAAGTAAGTTTTATGTACCATGTCCTATACCTAAACTTAACAGTTATCGAGAAATACACATAAGAGAGGGTCAAAAGTCCCGCATAAATTTGTTAAAAACTGAAGGAAATATTTTTCATGAAAATGCTGGAACACGTCAAATATTGTTCTTAGTTATCCATTTTTGACGTAACACAGATTTTCAATTAGACGTTTTTTGTCCAATGAAGAAAATCCTCATAAAACAACTCAATAAATAGCCCTGGATAGTAAGTATCATGGGAAAGTCGTCGATACGAAGAATTTTAAAAAAAGAAAAATATCACCCGTATAAAATACAATCAATCCACGAACTTAACGAAGACGATCCAGATCGTCGATTAGAATTCTGCGAAGTTTTTATGAACCACTGCAATGATGACCGTTTTTTTTCTAGAAAAATATTTTTTTCTGATGAATCGATGTTCTGCCTAAATGGTATGATGAACAAACAAAATTGCCGCTATTGGTCATCTACCAATCCGCATTGGGCCATTGAAACTCACTATCCTCAGAGTGTGAACGTTTGGGCCGGTATTGTAAGAGATAGAGTCATAGGTTCGTATTTCTTCGAGGGTACTTTAACAGGCCAACGCTATTTCGAATTTTTGAGAATGAATTGGTACCCGAGCTTTGTCTTATGTTTCCAAATGCAAATAATCCAAACATTCCAAATGAGTTAATATGGTTTCAACAAGATGGTACGCCACCACATTTCAGCATAGAGGTACGGCAATATTTAGACGAAACATTTGCTCTTCGATGGATTGGACGAAGGGGGCCATTAAAGTGGCCTGCTATGCTATCTGAAACATAGGGTGTATTTAAATAAGCCCAACAATATAGAAGACTTAAAAAATAAAATTATTCATGAAGCTCAACAAATACCTCCTCCAATAATAAGTAAAGTTCTCGAGAAATTTGAATTGCGGCTTGCCCACTGTCAAGACGTAAATGGGGCACAGTTCGAACATTTAATACATTAGATTAATAGTTCTATTGTTATTCCTATTTTTTATAACTTTTTCGAGATCTGTTGAATTTAAACATTGTTATTTATTAAGTATTAAAGTTCTGGGGTTATTTCTATTTTATGTAATTTTTTCGAACACTGTTGAATTTAGATATGAGTATGTTACATGAAATATGTTCAGAGTTTCTCAGAGAACTCAAAAACGTCATAATATACTTGGGGTTCCATAAAAAAAATGAAAAAGTAAATTTATCTTCTACATGTCAACCTGTATACATGTGTGTTACGTCAAAAAATGGATAACTAAAAACAATATTTGACGTGTTCCAGCATTTTCATGAAGTTGTTTTTGGGCCACCCTATATACATGAACTTAGCATCAAAAAATCGCTACAAAAAATTAAAATCTACGTGTCCGAGCGTTTTTCCAAAAACAAACACCTAATTTTTATTGAATTTATGGTACTTTTGGCCCTTATATATATATATATATATATATATATATATATATATATATATATATATATATATATACATATATATATATATATATATATATATATATATACAGTGTTGATTGAGTTTACAAGAGGGCAAAATAAAAATATTTTTATTTCAAAAACAGTATTTTAGTCTGTTGTATAGAAAATGTATTCATGTTTAACTAGATAGGTATGGAAAATATTGTTAGGTAAACTGTCCTTTATGTAAGAGATATCTAAAATATTATTAAGAAAAAATGTAAGGAATTCAAAATAATGAACACCCAGATTTCAGTAAATTGGTTTCACCCGCAATTTTATGTACATTACATTTAAACGAATATATATATATATACATATACATATATATATATATATATATATATATATATATATATATATATATATATATATATATACAGTATGTTGAGTGGGTTTACAAGAGGGCAAAATAAAAATATTTTTATTTCAAAAAACAGTATATGGGGTTTGTATAGAAATTAGTTTCTACCGAATTAAAAAAGTATTCATGTTTAGATAGGTATGTAAAATATTGTTAGGTAAACTGTCCTTTATGTAAGAGATATCAAAAAATTTTACTAAGAATAAATGTAAGGAATTCAAAATAATGAACACCCAGATTTCAGTACATTGGTTTCACCCGCAATTTTACGTACATTACGTTAAAACGAAAGTGTAATTCCAACATCTTATAAGCTTTTAAGCTGGCTACTCATTATGCGCACGTAGGAGGCTACGGCTGAAAAATGTCAAATAGTGATTTAATGTCAGATACAATTGAAAAGTGTGAGATTTGTTGTCAAAAATGTTAACGTTGCAACAAAAAATCTATTTAATACAATGTTATGGCACGGGGGGGGGGGGGGATAAAAGTTACCTCTACGTAATAGAACAATTTAACGAAACGTTTCTTGGTGTTACAGTGTCCCGTAGGGATGTAAAGAAGTTGGTAAACAAATTTTTAGAAACTGGTTCCGTAATCAATTTAAAGAAAAAGAAGATAGTCCATGATGAAGAAGATGCTGCTAGTCTGTTGGTGTTGGATTGAGTAGAAGATCAGCCAACACGTTCCTTGAGGAGGCGGACACTTCAACTAGGTATTAGCAAATCACACATGGAAAGGATTTTGTAGGAACACATAATACATGCTTATAAACCCATCTTTAATCATACTTTGGAGCCAGGAGATGATGCAAAACGTTGACATTTTACCAATTATTTTTCATTTTGATTTGATGTAACCTACGTAAAATTCTTTATCTAATGAAAACTCAACATGCCAAGCCTATTTAAGTTAAAAACGGCTTTCAAGATTTTTTTTTATATTATAAAAATGTATCCACCATCATGAGTCATGTTTGGTGCAAAGTTGTAACAACCTTTTTTTTGTGGTTGTATTAAAAAGTACATTAATTTAAGAATCGTTCATTTATTTGGCGTATTATTAGAAAAGTTTTTAATTATTAATATGTAGAATTGAGAATGGCAATTTAATTGGCATTTCCTAGAACATATCTTTTGGGAGTAATATTACATAAATAGTTTTAGTTCCCTTTCTTAAAAAATTGGATTTATATTATTGTATTCGCGCAAGCGTGAAGACTTTTAAGGGGAATACACTTGAGTTATTCTGAAAGTTTTTTTTTAATTCACTCAATGCTGAATGTTACTACAGCAGTAAGCATGATTTTTACATAATTTTTTATATTTGGTGCCATCAGATTGTGGTGGTAAGTTATTTTTTTCTCATTATATTTAAAACTAAAGCCTTTGTTTTTTTTAGGCACCTTTTAATTATCTTTTAATTAAGTATTCTTTAATGCATACTTTTATATGGCATTTTTATAATATATTTTTAATGGCACGTATAAGTCTGTAATTTTACTATTTTATTAATTTAAATGGCATGTTTTACTTGAATTACATTTACAACACAAGTTCTACATACTTTTACAAATAAATTTGGCGAATTAAACTTCAAGGAAATTCCATATTTTAAGGATAACTAAGCAAGACATTGACCTCACCATATGAACCATTCTGCTTCATAGTTACCAGTTACAGTGTATATACAGAACCGTTAAAAGGTAATGTTTTTTATATAATTTAGTATAGTTTTTGACTTCTGATTTTTTTACGTTTTCAATTATATATTAAATAAACTTATGTATAACTTGTTATTTTATTTTCATTTGTGTTAATTTGTTTATTAGTATTCATTAACTAGGTTTTGTTGTTCCTAGATAGATATATAAAAAAAAAGACAACATGGCGCTCGAGAATTTATCATTTTTTCATAATTTTTAGATAACATTTGTTTTGAATTAATGATAAGTGAAAATAATTAAGCAGAAAAGAAGCAACTAGCAGTTCAGGTAGGTTAATTAAACTCTAAATTAGAACCCTCCCTATCTTAATTTACCGATGAGCCGACGGCAGTAGCGAAAATCATTTGGTAATTATTTTTATTAATTAAAATTATTCGATCAATTTATTACATCATCGCTTTTGTTTTAACATTATAAGTTGGCCCAGTTTTAGTGTTTATACACTTGGAGCCGCTTTTAATGTTACGAAGTTTGTTTAACTTTTGTTTTGAAGCAAAAAAATATTTTTTGCTTTTCTAATTATATAGAAAACTCAATTCAAATTTGGTGGGATATGTTAAAACAAGAGTTTTCTTAGCGTTGAATTTGCTGTTTTATCTGTTTCTTTTAATACTTTAGCTAAACGTATTTCTCAAAAGGATTCTAATCAGAATCTGTAGTGGCAGTTACGTAATAATATATTTCAGTTAAAAACAAAAGTTAAACGAACTTTGCACCAAACATGACTTCTGATGATGGATGAAATTATATCATTTTTGAAAAAATAACAAAAAACATTTTGTTTTCGGCTCAAATAGATTAGATATGCTGAGGTTTCATTAGATAAGGGATTTTACGTAAGTTACATAAAATCGAGATGAAAAACAATTGGTAAAAAGACAAAAAACTGCCAAAAATCAAAAATCATAGTATGCCATTGAAATTTGACACAAAAGTTTAAAATGACAAAATGAACATCTTCTTCTAATATATTTTTTCGAAATTTAGGCGTTTTTTTCCATTTTTTTCTTAAAAATGTAATTTTTGACAGGTGACGTCGGTTGTAAAACCAACTTACTATAGTTCATTTTTGGTTTTATTTGAAGCAAAAATGGATGCGATAATCAAATCTATGCTAAAGTCAAAGATAAACAAAATCCCCATATGGTGCGGACTTAAATGGTCACACTGTATAAGCCATTTACATCAGTGTTAAAAAGCATAGACCATTATTGTAAACTAAAAAAATGTTCGATAAATTTCAAGTTTGAAATACAAAAATATATCAGTACCACCTTTAAATTATATTTTGTAGCACATTTAAGTTTATTATTACTTTAGAGAAATAACTTCTGACTAAAAAAAATTCATTCCATCGTGAACCATATAAAAAGTGAGGTTATTTGTTTAATTTCAACATACAGTGACACATAAAGTCCGCATCATATGGGAAAATTTTGTAGTAATGACTTTACGTGAAATTTGACTTTGACGTCAGTTGTTGCTTGGAATTTGATCCAAAATTACATAGAATATTTCAACCTGTTGCTCTTGGGTATCTGTCAAATTTGACATTTAAAAAAATAAATGGCCAAAAAATGCGTTTGTTGGCAGAATTTTGAAAAAGTTGTTTCCTTTTTAATTCTAAGTATGTATGCCAATTTTCAGACACCTAGGTTAAATTTGATTTTTTAGCAATTTTTGACCAATAGCAGTGTTTGCACCTTAATGTGCGAATTTCTTATAGCTGTTTGCGTTATTTTTTGAAATAAGGATCATGTCAGTTATTAACGAATTTATTAACACTACTGGTAATGAACAACATGCTTTTAAGAACCTCGACACGAAACTTAAAAATAACCGCTTGTACAATTCTGTCCACCTAACGGTGTCCCTTTTTTAAACCTTTACCTGCTCCTTGGGGTAAACGGCATATTTTTACATTTTAAGTATTCTTAGAATATACACAGTGGCGTAGTTATTCGCCTACAACTAATTACCTTTAATGGCTTGAACATCCTGCCGGCCTTGAAAGTAGTTGCTTTCAATATAATTTACATTTAAATTTAACGCAATAAGACATACTAATCTAAACAACATAATTAAACTACAATATTCACTCAATAGGCAGAGCACACACTTTGTTCACGACACGCTTTATGACACCAGTTGGCACTTTGATGGTAACCACCCGTGTGATGCTCGGATGCAACTGAAGTATTCTTCCCAATGTCCAATTTAGTGTTGTGGCACTGTCATCCTTAACTACAACTAGACTTCCAATTTTAAGGGATTTTGCTCCATCTTGTTTCCATTTAGTTCTTGTTTGTAGTTCGAAATAACTTCCTTGTGTCAACGTTTCCAAAATGTTGACGCATAGCCTGAATTTGTTCATACTTACTCAACCGATTGCTTGAAATATTCATTATATTTGTTTCAGCTAGTGCTGTAAGAGTTTTTCCAACCAAAAATGAGCTGAGGGCAGACAGATCATGAGGATCAGATGATAGAAAGTGGTCTTGAATTGAGGATGGCTTCAATTTGAGTCAGGACCGTGTACATTTCCTCAAAAGTTAATTTTGTTTCTCCTACTACTCTTTTAAATGAAATTTGGTTGCCTTTATACCAGCCTCCCAGATTCCACCGAAATTAGGTGAATGAGATGGTATAAATGCCAGTTTATGTTATCTCTAGATAGGAATTGGATATTTTTTCTGATTCAGATTTTAAAAAGTTTCTAATTTCAATTAATTTATTGTTGGCTCACAAAATTGGTACCATTATCAGAGTATACATTGCTGGGTTTTCCTCGTCTAGCGATAAATCGTTTCAGAGTTGCGATAAATGCCTCACTTGTAAAATCTGACACTAATTCTAAGTGTACTTACTTCGTACACATACAAACAAAAAACATAGATACGATTTTACTAATTTTGCACTACTCAGTTTTCTGTCTTTCACTAGAAATGGGCCTCCATAGTCGACTCCTACATTGTCAAATGGAGTAAATTCATTTACACGAATCGCTGGCAAGTTACCCATGAGATAGTTATGATTAGTTGGCTTGACTTTGTAACACACTACACATTTATGCGTTATGCTTCTTGCTATATTGCGACCCGCCAAAATCTTTCCCTGATTGAATGTAACAAAGTTTGGGGTCCGCAATGGAATAGACGTTCATGCTCGTTTTTTAAAATTAATTCTGTTAATTTATGTTTATTATGCAAAATGTATGGGGTGTTTTTTGTTGTAAACTGTATTGGAATTTTGAATCCTACCGCCTACTCTTAATAAATTATTTTCATCCAAAAACGGATTAAGACATAAGATTTTACTTTTATTGCTTAGTGCACCTTTTGTATTTAACCGTCGAATATCATCGAAAAAACATTTCCTTTGACTTAATCTTACTAAACATTTTAAGGATGTTTCTAACTCTTTGGGCTTTAGAGACCCATATTGTCTTTCGGTAATACCTGCCTTTAAATTCTTATAGAATCTAAACATATATGCTATCGTTCGTTGCAAACGTATTAATGATAAAAATTTTTCAAAAATATTAAAATTACTAACAAACGTTGTAGTATAGGCTACTGTCCGTTGTTCTAGTAATTCAACTTTAACAGTATCCTGCGCATCCCACTCAAATTCATCCTTTGATAACCAAGAAAGTCCATGCCACCATATTTTTGAGTCTTTTAATGCCCTTGGTGTAACTCCACGTGATCTGGAGATTTTACGTGATGCCATTCATGGGCTTCAGTTATTGTCTGGATTTCGCTTACACGATTGCCCACAAATGTTTTCCATCTGCTGGGACAACCTCGAATCCACGCTAAAGTTATTTTGGAGTCAGCCCAAAAATACCGTTTCTGAAATTTTAAATTGCTCGTTGTTAAAACCTTTTTTGCTAAATGCGTTAATAAAAGCGCTGCACACAATTCTAAGCGCGGTAATGTTATTAGTTTGACAGGAGCTACGCGTGATTTTGCACATAGCAATTGAGACCAAGAGGTATTTCCAATAGTACTTTTTATTTATATGCAAGCACCATAAGCTCGTTCTGATGAATCTGAGAACCCGTGTATTTCTAGTCTAATGTAATCGGAAAGTATAGCATGGCGCGGTATTCGCAGTTCATTTAACAGATTTAAATCGCTTTTGAATTTAATCCATCCCAAGTTAACTTAATTTTCCATAATTCTTGGTTTATTAATTTAATTGTTATTATTATTGGACCAAGAATTCCCAACGGGTCATAGATTTGACAAGCCTTCGCTAAGATTGTTCTTTTACTTATATGTTTGAGTTCATCAAACCCGCGTATGGAATACTGGATTATATCGTGATTGGAATTCGAATATATTCCTAAAGTTTTGTTTTTTTGACCTTCACCTAACTGAATAATACTGCATTCTAACCCTTTGTTGATGTGGAATTCTTTTGTAATATCAGCATTATTACTTAGCCATTTCCGTAATTCGAAGCCTGCGCCAGCTAATATAAAGGTGATAATTTTTTGAATGTCTATTATTTCTGTGGCCGAATTTGCTCCAGTGAGGAGGTCATCCATATAAAAAATCATGCCTTATAACATTACTTGCAATTGGATGTATAGCCTTATTTTCTTCTGCCAATTGCTGCAAACACTTAATTGCCAAATAAGGTGCTGACGCTGTACCGTACGTTAACGTGTTGAGTTTATAACATTTTAATTTCATTGACGGTTCTGGGCGCCAAAATATTTTTTGAAAATTGCGGTGGTCTTCTGCGATTAAAGTTTGTCGATACATTTTCGAAATATCGGCCGAAATAACGTATTTATAAGACCGACATCGTAATAAAATAGAAAAAATATCTTTTTGAATGGCCGGTCCCACATATTGTGCTTCATTTAGAGATATACCCGTATTCGTTTTTGCAGATCCGTCAAAAACGACACGCAGTTTTGTGGTTAAACTTGCTTCCCTTACTACTGCATGATGTGGTAAGAAATAATGGGTATTCGACCCTTGAATAACATTGTCATCTGTTTCTGTCATGTGACCTAGGTTTTCATAATCTGCCATAAATTCGCTATACCTTTGTTTTAACGATAAATTATTTGTTACTTTCCGTTCTAGAGACTTATACCTGTCTAATGCCATTTTCCTGGAGTCCCCTAAGTTACTAACTAAGTTATTGAATGGGATCTTAATAATGAATCTACCGCTTTCATCTCTCTTTGAAATATGTTTCACAGTGCTATTCACTTGGCGACAGATAGTTTGAATTCATATTGACTGTCTCTAATTGCCAAAATTGTTGGACGATCTCGTCCTTAATATCGTTGAAATTTGAATTAACGCTGAGATAATTCGTAGAAATAGTTTCCCTTCATTATAACTTAAATTTCCCGCTATTATCCAACCTAATTGTGTTTTTTGCATTGTTAGCATATTTGTGTCTAATTTATATTGCCCTACACATAATAGCGACCAAAAGACGCCTGAACCTAACAACATGTCGATTTGTGTTGGTTTATTAAAGTTATTATCAGCTAATGGTAAATGATTGGGAATCTTTAGAATGTTCTTATCAAATGGCCTTAGTGGTAATTTCTCAGTAATAACAGGTAAAACTAAACATTTGATATCTACAGTAAAATTATTGACGGTAGAATGAACCGTAACTTGTACTTGCCGATTAATATTTGATAAAGCCGTCCCCACTCCCTTGACTGCATAATTCACTTGGGTAACCTTACTCTTTAGTAATTTGCACATTTGTTCTGATATAAAATTGCTTTGAGAGCCACTGTCTAACAGTGTTCTACAAGTATACGCGTTATTTTTGTTGTCTCGTATTCTAACATTTGCCGTAGATAATAAAACCTGGGACGAGTTTCACTATTATTTGTCGAAGCTTGTTTATTTTGGTCATTGTTTCCTGTATTTTCTAAATGCAGTAAATAATTATGACGCCTTCCACATCTTGCACATTTACCTGCTCGACATTCATGCGAAAAATGATTTTTACGCAAACAATTAAGACATAATTTTAACCTTTTAATTTCTGTTATTCTTTGTTCAACTGATAGACCCAAAAATGAAGGACAGTTGTAAATTGCATGTGAATTATTACAAAGGAAGCAAATAAAATTAGTACTTGTAGTCAGAAATGAATTTGTTTGTCTTTTATAATCGGGGTTTTGCCTTGTCCTTTCCTGTCTTGTCATTGCAATTTTTACCAATATACTGCATTTGCCTTTAAGGAAATTATTCATATCAGTCATATTAGGTAATTCACCCTTAAATTCATATGATTCCCACTCGCGACGCGTTACCGAGTCAAATTTGCTAGTTAGAATATAAATAATTAGTCTGTCCCATGCGTCGGTTTGTTCACCTAAAACATTAAGTGCTCTTAAATGCTTTGTTACATTATCAAATAAACCACGTAAATCTGAATAGGATTCTTTGGTTACAGTTGGTAGTTGGAATATTGCATGTATGTGGTTATGAATGATTAATTGTTTATTTTCATATCTATCTTTGAGTAACTGCCAAGCTACATTATAATTACTTGAGGACACTTCAATAGATTGAATGATTTGTGATGGTTCCCTTTCTAGTGAAGAACGTAAATAATAAAACTTTTGTATTTGTGATATTGAACTATTGTTTTCAACTAATGCATTGAATGAGTCCCTGAATTCTAGCCAATTTTCATATTTTCCATCAAACGTTTTTAGCTTTATAGCAGGCAATTTTATTTGCATTGAACTGAATTCAGAGTTATGGCTACCTGAGGAAACTCCAGCTTGATTAGCGTTATCAATTGACTGTTTGTATTTTGAACACATATTCTTAATTTTGGTAATTAATTGAAAATAATCCCTTTCAAAATCTTCTCTTTCTTTTTCGTCTGTTTCACACGGAAAATCCAATTCTAATTGAGATTGTACTAATTCAAAATCTGCCCAAGTGGGCTGTTCAAATTTTTCTAACCTACATGTTAATTCAATAATTATGTTATCATTTAAATACGTGTTTGCAAGTGAACTAATGTAATTATTTAGGCGTGTTAGTTTACCCTTAATTTGTCCGCGCTTACACCTTAATGCCTCTGCCATGACTCAAATTGAATATAGGTTATTAATGAATAAATCACTTACAGGAGTAACAAGGAACTTGAAGAACTGGACTTCAATCTTTGTTACTGCTTCTTTACTGCCGTATCTTGCACTGAACCTTTGGATTACTAATTTCCCAACGGTTGGCCACTTTGCTTTAATTTGTTAATTTTATTTTTGATATTATCCATATATCCGGCTCGAAGGATCAAATGTCCCTTTTTTAAACCTTTACCTGCTCCTTGGGGTAAACGGCATATTTTTACATTTTAAGTATTCTTAAAATATACACAGTGGCGTAGTTATTCCCCTACAACTAATTATATTTAATGGCTTGAACAAGCAGCCTCTTGTCAAAACAAGAGCAAAAAAAAAACGGATGCTAGTCCATTTCTTAATGAAATATTCAGCTGATAGTAATAAATTCATTTAAATATATCGACCCAATTATTAGTTCTGAATTAATTCTGAAAATTTGTGATTCAAGCAGTGTTTAACCTCATTCGTTTGGTGTATTGGCGCACCATCGTGCTGATACCACAAATCGTTTCTAGTGAGTAAAGTTAAATTGTCTAATAAGTCACTTATTTCATTCTCTAAAAAGTGGTGATATCTTTCTTCCGTTAAATTCTCCCTGAAGAACAATGATCCAACTAACTGATTGTTCAATATACCACACAAAACGTTTATTTTAAAAGAATATTGGTCGCGACATTCAATTGTAAAATGCGGTTTTTCTTGACTCCACCAACGGCAATTTTGTGAACTCACCGTCCCATTTGAATTAAAAGTTGCCTCGTCAGTCCAGAGTATTTAATAAGGGAAACGGTTATTTTCTTCCTTCATCCATTGGTACCAAAACGAAAAATCCATTCTGATTTCGACATCCCGTTCCTTAAAAACCTCTATAAATTTTGGCTTGTATGGCCGAAACTTATTTTTATGCAGGATTGTCCTCACAGCTTCCCTATTATATCCCGTTGATTCGGCAATATTCGTGATGTTGGTCTGTCCTTTTTCAACCACGTTTAGACAAACATTTAAATGAGCTTCATAATATTTGTTTGCGGCATGAAGTATTTACAACAGACCTTGTTTGTCGAAATTTGCTAAGTATTCTGGATACTGTACTTTGTTTAACATTTCTCCCTGACTGACGGTTATTAAAAATTTCAGCTACTTGCCGGTGAGGTGCATTTTCGCCACATAATAAAACAATTTCGTCTTTTTCTTCTAACGACAACCTGACTTAGGTACATTAAACACAGTCAAAATCTAAATATTATAATTGCTACTTGTGACATTTAGTATTATGTCAAAACAAAGTTTCCATCACGTAAACTTTTGTTTTCAACAACCTACTTGTAAAATGTTTAATGCCTACGTTTCCCTTTACGATTTGTGGTCAAATTTAACGCTTTGCATTAAAAGAGTGGATTTAGATAATTAATTATCATAGTGGAGATTATTTTAAAGCATCTGTAAACTGTGTGTAGAATTTAAACTAATATAGGGATGATGCCACTTGGAGTTATTCAAACTTTGCATTTCTGAAATCAATTTCTTTACAACCAAATTGTTTTTTCCTTAAAAACTAATAATTGTATCGATACATTTTAAATGAATTTATTACCATCAGCTAAATATTTCAGGGTTGCTATTGATCAAAAATTGCCAAAAAAATCAAATTTAACCTAGGTGTCTGAAAATTGGTATACATACTTAGAATTAAAAAAGAAACGACTTTTTAAAATAAAGTTTTTCAAAATTCTGCCAAAAAAACGCATTTTTGCCATTTATTTTTTTAAATGTCAAATTTGACAGATACCCCAGAGCAATAGGTTGAAATTTTCCATGAAATTTTGGATCCAATTCCAAGCATCAACTGACGTTAAAGTCAAATTTCACCTAAAGTCATTAATAAAAAATTTTCCCATATGATGCGGACAATTTTGTCAATTTGACAAAATTGTTTTCAACATCTTTAACAATTTTTAATAGATATTACTACTGACGAAGATAACTGTAAGTGTTATCGGAACGTTTAGATTGTATAATTTGAAATACACCATTAAAAACCCCAAAAAAGATAAGTATTTTAATATGTGTGATAATGGTGAAAGTTTACATTTTCAGAATAATACACTTAATCCATTCGAATGGTAATAAGGTTACTAAATCTGTACCAATTCTTGATAATATCGACATTACTGACGCCGTTGCGGCTACTGCAACCTATTCTAGCATTTTACAACAGACATCAAAAGTGAGTGACGCATCTGCATCTAGTAAAAAACGTAAAACAATCGCACGTATAATTGGGAATAATGATATGGAATCGTTTTGTAATATAAAAGGAGTCACTCCAAGACCACATTTGCATGTCTATAAGTTAGACCTAAATACCTCTGTAGATATGCTCCTGACATACCTTAAACCAATGTTTCCCGATATTGACTGTGATAAGCTTCAGTCAAAACATCCCACTTATTCATCTTTTAGAGTATCAGTTCATTATTCAAATTTAGAAAAGATTATGGACCTGTCTATCTGGCAAATTGGTAGTTATGTAAATCGTTTTTTTTCCGCGCACAAAAACACTACTTATTAAAGAACTAACGGCTAAAAAACTAAAGAAACTTCTATATCTCAAATTAACCAGAATTTCTGGGTTTTTTATATTAATATCCAAAGTTTGACTAATAAACTTAATGAACTTGAGGCATTTCTCCAAGAAAAGAATTTTACCGGCCCAAATATTGTCCAAGCTTAAGCTTGGAGTGTGGACTTTAAAATTCTATCACTGCAGGCCTACTTCAATCCATGGTGGTGGTTTAATTTTTGTTAAATCTGAAATTTCAGCTAAACCTTTAAAATTTATTAATGACTTATCTGTCGAACTTCATTTTGAAATTTGTTGTATTCAGATAAATGCTAATGTAATTATTGTATGTATCATCTATGGATAATTTTAATACCTTCTACTGTCAATTGTAAATGCTAGATAAGGTAGATCACTATAATGTTATTTTGTTGGGTGATTTTAACGTTTGTTTGAGTGATGGCACTCATTCACAGATTATATTACAGTGACTTTATACACAGATAGTGTTTCCTTTATTATTTACATTGCTATAATAGAGTGTGACTTAAAATCGTGTTTTTTTTTTTTTAAGTTTCTATCATTATTTTGTGCTGGTTTCTCCGGAATAGTTATTTTCAGAACTTTCTTATTATAAATTAATTCAATTATGTAAGTATAAAATGGAAATATGAAAACTTTTGTATGATAAACTTTTACTTGATAACAACTAATGTTTTCAAATTGTGTTAAATAAAGCCCATTCAGATTGTGGTGTACCTTCTGTATTTCCGTAAATATTTGTTTTTATCAGATTATTTCATACAACAAAGAACCACGGTTTAATTTAAAATAGTACTAACTGCATAAATGTATGTTTCAGAGTGTTAGAATGCCGGGTTGTGCAGCAGTTGATTGTTCCAATAGAGCAGAAAAGGGTTTTCTTATGAAGCGGTTTCCTAAGGATCCTTTACGAAGGAAGCAATGGGAAATTAAGGTACGACGAAAAGGGTGGACTCCAACGGATACCTCCTTTATATGCGAGGTAATATTTACAAGAAACTTAAAATTAATTAAACAACATAAACTGAAATGTTTGAAACAGTTAGAAATATTAAACAATAAATGTTGTCTTTTGTAGGTTCATTTTGAACAACACGTGGGAAAAAACTAGAGTAGACGGCACCCGAAAACTAAAGCATGACGCTGTTCCCACACTATTCGTTTTATCAAAAAAGTTACAAAACGCAAAGCACCTAATGATAGAAATCTGGTTTTGACAACCATTAAACAGCAGTCTGAAAGTGGAAATACAGAATAAATTCTTGTAGATGCATTTAATACAGAAGAAAACGAAACTGTGTTGCCGTTAGTATCTGAAGAAGCAGAGAATACTGCAGTGTTGTTAAACAAAGTTAAGCAATACGAAAAAGCTTATCAAAAATTACAATTAAAATACATAACTAGCCAAAAAAGATTGCGGAGCGCAAGATTAAAAATTAAAAAATTTGAAAACATTTTGGAACGTAACAGTGTAGAGCAGGAAGATACGAAGCTGTTGAAAAATCTTTTTACAGATCAAATAATGGCAATGAAAAGAAATTCAACCAAATTTATGAAGTGGTCTAATAATACAATACAAAGAGCACTTAAGTTAAAATTTGCCTGCGGAAACAATGGGTATGAGGAACTAATTAAGCAAAAACTACCATTACCTTCACTTCGCTCTTTAAGCCGAAGACTTCAAAATTTAAAATTTGATGTAGAAGTGTTACATGAAGTTTATGAGTTTTAGCCATTAAGGTTAATAATTTTAAAAGCGACCATGAGAAAGACTGTGATAATATTACACGAAATGGGAATTACACCTTCAAATTTACATGACGTCTCACTAAAAAAATATTTTGGAAATGTAACACTCCCTGGACATTGTGGAGTAGCAACTCATGCTCTTGTGTTTATGATTGGCGGTGTTAGTTCACGTTGGAAACAAACAGTTGCATTTCATTACAGTGGTAATGAAACGTATGGTTCAGTTTATGTTAGTATCCTAAATTAAATTATTTTTAAAGCCGAAAATATGGGTTTGAAAATTATCAGCATCACCTCAGATATGGGGTCGTCAAATCAAAATTTGTGGAAAACATGGGGTATTCTAGCAGGTCGTCATTCGAAAATTTCAAACTACTGTAAGGATGTTCAGAATAAATTCAAGACAAAATCACCAAAATAAAAACGCTCATTTTATACACCATCTTTATTTCTTCTCCAACAACTGCCAACTTAACGTAACTTCTAACTAAACTAAAACCCGCTAAATTCAAAAATAATTACTACACTACATTTGCCATCCTTTTGATAAAGAACGAAAATTATATATTTTGGCTGATGTTCCACACCTATTCAAAAATATAAAGAACATGTTCGTGTCTAATGAAATTATAAAATTACGAGCATTTTTACAACAGAAGTATCAATTACCAACTGATACAATAAATATAGATCATATTTCACAGCTAATCAAGTTACAAGACAATTATCAATTCCGATTGGCGCATAAATTAAGCGAAGAAGATTTAACTCCGAATAACTTCAAAAAAATGCAAGTGTCAACATCGACTAATGTCATGAGCCACAGCGTCAGTAGTGCATTGAGGTTCTTGTCTGAGGAATTAAAGAAACCAGAATTTGTAACCATAGCATGGTTCATTGAAGTAGTTGAGAAATGGTTTACTTTGATGACGTCAAGACACCCAACGTTAGCTTTAAGTAAACTCAATGCAGAAAAATATAAAGAAGCATTGCAATTTTTAGAATCTTTTATTGAAATTATAAATTCTTTGAAAGTTGGTACAAATGGAAATTGGAAACACTTCCAGACTGGAGCGCTTATTTCTACAAAGTCAATACTGGACATGCCACAACTGTTTTTAGAAGAAAAAAATTATAAATTTCTGCTCACTTCCAGATTTACCCAAGATTGCATTGAAAATTTATTTAGTGTAGTACGCTCCAAACAAGTTGTGCCAACAGCAGTGCAATTTAAAAACAATTTGAAACTAATTTGTGTTGCTCAGTATTTAAAAGATGTTTCTAAAAGTAGTTACGAAAAAGACGATAGAGAATTTTTATCTGATTTTTTGGCTGTAATTAATTCTAAGACTCCAAATGTATATCATGCAGTGGTCTTACCTAAAAATATTACAAAAATGTCAATCAATTTAAGTACATGTGAACTAAATTCAATGTATAACATATGTGGGTATTTAATAACCAGTATAAAAAGAACCACAAAGATATGCGATATCTGTATTGGTGCAGTCGGCTCAAAAAAAATAAGAAAATGTAAATTTGCAAAACTTTCTGCTTTTAAATGTTACACAAACAATTCCCTGTTCTTTTGCAATGATGCAACATTCATGTTTTTTATTGATATGGAAGCTGTATTTAGACAATTTTATGATATATAGTTACACCTCAAAATATAAATGCAAAGGATTTTTTTGTTAATAACATGAACTTATTACCTGCAGAACATATACCTGTGTGTCATAATTTAAAATAATTTCAAGGTTTGTAACTTTCAGATTAAAAATTGCAGGAAAAAAGAAAATAAAAACTGCAATTGATAAGTTTGCAAGCAAATCTGCTTTTTCTCACTCCTAATAAACAAATATTTAATTATTATGCATAACATAAAATGAAACAACTTGTTTTTATGGTTTTATATCACTTTATACATAATTAAATTATATGTTCCTATAAATTAAAATATCTGTAAAATTTCTTGAAATATGTTTGTAACTGACAAATAAATATTCTGCGCAATATTGCATGTCCTGTATTTAATGGCTAATATGGCCACTTGCTATAAATTATAACTTATAGACAGCTAAGCTTTGTTTAATTTTAAAATTACCTGAAACTACCAGGAAGGGAACAGAAATGTGAAGATTGTGTGTATTTTCTATCTACTTTTGGCTATTTGGAAGATGGTTTCGTTAAATTTAGAATAACAGCATAAATTGTAAATTTTTTACATTTCGAACATGAGCATTGTTTAAAACCTAAGAAAATCCATATTTGATCTTAGTATTCCATATATCTCCATTCAAATTAGGCAGCAAGATGGCGGACTCCCTCCCATTGTCTATACTGTCTAGTATAAAGTTACTGTAGATTATATGTGACCTTTTAAATGCTAATGGTTATATTTAAACGGTTTTCACTCCAACAAGGTATGTAAATTGTTTGGATAATATTTTTAACAACTTTTCCTAAACGATCATACTATAAATACTGTTAACTTAGGTTTATCTGATCATCTAGGTCTACATGTAGACCTGTTGACAGTTCAAAACTTCATAGGGCCCAAAATCGATTCTTATGTAACTAAGGTATTTCGTCCGTTAACAATGGCGGAATGAATAAGTTTTTTTTTGCTAAATTTGCAAACTGGGATTTTATGTTTTCAAAAAATTGTGTAGATTGTAATACTCATTTCACTTATTTTGTTGATATAGTTTGTCAAACTTATATTAATTGTTTGTCTACTGCTCAATTGAAAAAAATAAGTTATCACTCTTCTGTAAAATGGTTTACGCCAAATTTACGTAAATTAAGGGAAAACCTTCAAATGATTAGTGATTTTTATAATAAATTTCGTTATAAGAACTTATTAGAGATTAAAAAACAACTGATAATTTTATTAAAACATCTGGTAATTCTATTAAAGCTATGTAGTCTATAATTAACTCACACAGAAACGTGAACGTGAATTCGGTTTCAATTTTATCGGCTAACGATTTTAATATTTCTTTTACATACGTGTCAAATAATAACTGAGCTAACTTATCTACTTGCAATAATAACCAGTATAATTCTAGTAACGTCAGTATTTCTAATGCGCCCGGTTTTGAATTTAAAAGTGTATCACAAATTCAAGCCCGTGATGTCATAAAAAGCTTGAAATGCAATAATTCCAGACATATATTTGGTCTTAACATAAAATTGATCAAAGGTAGTGTGAGTTTATTCATTAAACCGCTAACCACATTAGTTAACATTATTAAAACAGGAATCTTTCCAGATTGTCTCAAGGTGGCTTTAGTCTTACAACTATTTAAAAAAGGTGCAGACAGTAACGATGTCAATAATTTCCGTCCGATTTCTATTTGCCAGTATTCAGTAAACTAATTAAGAAGTGTTGTATTCACAAGTTTCTGCGTATTTTGACAGCAGCAATCTTTTTTCTAAACAACAGTATGGTTTCCGCAAATGTAAAAGCACTTCTGATGCAATAACTAATTTTGTCAGTACTAAATTAGATAGTTTTGAACATGCAATTTCTGCTTTTGTAAATCTTTCAAAGGCTTTTGATTGTATCTCGCACGAAATTTTGGTAACTAAACTAAAATCTTTCTACAGTGCTGAGTTAATAGCCACATTTTTAAGAAACAGACTTTAATGCGTGCTGTATAACAATATCCTTTCTGACAAACTACCTGTTCAACACGGCGTACCACAGGGGTCTAGATTGTGACCCTTGTTATTTTTAATTTACATTAATGACATGTCAAGATATCTTCCAACATTAGCTGTATCCTGTATGCCGATGATGCAACGCTATCTTCAACTAGTTCTGATTTCAACCTTGTTAACAATAATGTTGTGAAAATTAATGATATTGTTAAAAACTGGTGCAAACATAACCAACTAACGCTCAATGAATCAAACATGATAGGCATGCCATTATCATTAAAAGTGTAGATTCTACCACCAAAGTATTATTCTTGGGTTGTGGTATAGACTGGCGTTTACATTGTGATTATCATGTTAACCTAGTTAGCAATAAATTAAATAATTATTTATTTTTACTTAGAAGTTTACAAAGTAATACGTCCCATGAAGTAACTAGAACAGCTTAATTTGCGTTAATACAAAGTACTCTACTTTATGCTATATTGGTACGAGGTCATAGTTCATAGAGCCTATATGTGTTTCAATTGCAGCAGAAGGCAATCAGGATCATTGCTGGTCTTAAATATAGGGCAGATTATCGCAACTCCTTAATCGATTTAAAGATTTTGACTTTTCCATGCTTTTATATCTTTGAGGCTCTCTGTTATGTTAAACGTAATATATCTTCAGAATAGCTGAAAACATCTATAAACAAGCTAACACTAGAGGAGAACCACACTCTGCCTCATGCAAGTGCGACAGAGGATACATAGTAGAGAGCAGCAGACCACTCAAAGTAAGAATAACATTCGCAAGGGCACCAGGAATCACCGAACATATCTAGAACAAAGACGCGAAGATCTTAAGCGCAACACATCGGCGCAATAGGTTACGGCGCAGCATGTGCAATAAACTACTGCGCAACCACGAAAAAGTTTAATATACAGTACGTCCCCGGATCGACTTTAAAAGAGGGAAAATTTTCTTATTTTTGATTTCTCAGAAAATTTCATTCTTGATGATTTGTCCTGCTTGTTTTCAAACCCCCGAAACACAAATTACTTTCTATTTTACTCGTACGGTTCTCGAGATAATATCATTTCTCTTGAAAAATTGGACTTAGAATGTTTTTCCTAATTTTTAGAAGTAACTTTAGTAGGCGGATTTCATTGAAAAACACCACTGACAGAAATTATCAAATGTGATAATTCTGTTGAACTGCAAATTAATTCATGCTAATTTGAATTGTATGCTATAATGTTGACTTTACAACAAAGAATTTATCTAATTCAATGTTACGGAACTGGGGAAGAGTGCTACCGAGTT
This sequence comes from Vesta saturnalis, assembly GCA_036346205.1. Classification (NCBI taxonomy): domain Eukaryota; kingdom Metazoa; phylum Arthropoda; class Insecta; order Coleoptera; family Lampyridae; genus Vesta; species Vesta saturnalis. The sequence goes on from JARFJB010002222.1 coordinate 124,183, forward strand.
GTTATCAGAAAATTCAACCAAAAATACCCGGAGGTTGCCATTTCGAATGCCGGAGCAAAAAACTTGGTAACTAAATTCCTTCAAACAGGCTCGGTTTTAAACCTAAAGAAGCCAAAGAAGTTGTTCGATGAAGAAGATGCTGCTACTGTTCTCGCCGTTCATTCCGCAACAGAAGTTCCAAGGTTGTCTTTAAGAAGGAGGGCACTACGAATTGGGATAGGTAAATCTCATTTACAAAGAATCTTCAAGGAGAACAAAATTTTACCATTTAAGCCGCAATTTAGGCAAACTTTAGAGAACGGTGATGAAGCCAAACGTCTGGATTTTTGTTTGGAAATGGGCAATAGAGTTTTGGAAGATTCAAATTTTCATAAACGAATAATGTTCTCCGATGAATCGACCTTTTCAACTAACGGAGTCGTTTCCTCCCAACATTGCCGTTACTGGAGTAGGACGAATCCAAACTTCCGAATTGCTAGTCGCAGACAATGTTTGAAAAAGTTAATGTGTGGTGTGTGCGGTTTCGTACCATGGAATTATTGGCCCATATTTTTTGATCAAAATTTAAACCGTTATTCATATTTGGAAATGTTGCAAAATTTTTAACTGATAAACTGGATGAATTGCCATTGAACTACCAAATTGAAATGTTCTCCAGCACGATGGGTGCCGTGCTCATTATGCCGGTACTGTTCGCCAGTGGCTCAATACAGAGTTCCATGATAACTGGATAGGAAGAGATGGTCCCATTTTATGGCCGCCGAGAAGTCCTGATCTCACAATAATGGATCTTTATCTGTGGGGTCGTTTAAAACAAATTGTGTACAGTGAGCCATTAGACAATGATGAAGAGCAATTGAAAATAGGATACGGAATGCTGCCCAGTCCCTTTCAATCGAAGAAACAAGGCGCAGTTTCAATGAATTCAGAGCTCGCTTTGAAATCTGTGCGGAAAAAGGAGGAGCATTATTCGAACAGAAAATTAATAGTTCAGTTTTTGAGAATTTCATTTCACTTTAGCATCAATTGTTAAATTTATTAATTAAAACTTGTGAGACCAATTTGATTTTTCCTTTGAAACAAATCAATTTACTTCAAAAATTACGAAAAGCTCGAATTTTTCAAGAAAAATGATATTATCTCGAGAACCGTTTGAGTTAAATAGCAAGTAATTTGTGTTTCGGGGTTTGAAAACAAGCAGGGCAAATCAGCAAGAATGAAATTTTCTGAGAAATCAAAATAAGAGAATTTTCCTCTTTAAAGTCGATCCGGGGACATACTGTATATATATATATATATATATATATATATATATATATATATATATATATATATATATATATATATATATATATATATATATATATGTTCTAAAAAATATATATTGGGTTACTCAGTGGCTCAGCGGTAAAGGTGTAAGACTCACAACTCAAAGGTACCAAGTTCGAATCTGAGAGTACAGGACAGCCTGATGACGGAAGCAGAGTCCGCTTCCGAAACGTCACGTTAAAAAGCGAACAAAACTGTGGAAATAGGCCGACTAACCCAATTAACATATAAACCACAGTTACAAAAAACACTTACAATGAAGAATTAGTAACTCGGTACGCCCCCGAATTATAACAACTTTTCAGAATAGCTTAAAACATCTATAAACAAGCTACCACTAGAGGAGAACCACCTAACCTCACTCTGCCTCATGCAAATGCGACAGAGGATACATAGTAGTGAGCAGCAGACCACTCAAAGTGAGAACTCAGGAACATAAGAACAACATTCGCAAGGGCACCAGGAATCACCGAACATATCTAGAACAAAGATGCGAAGATCTTAAGCGCAACACATCGGCGCAATAGGTTACGGCGCAGCATGCGCAATAAACTACTGCGCAACCACGAAAAAGTTTTATATATATATATATATATATATATATATATATATATAAGTTCTAAAAAATATATATTGGATTACTCAGTGGCTCAGCGGTAAAGGTGTCAGACTCACAACTCAAAGGTACCAAGTTCGAATCTGAGAGTAGTCAAGTGCTTGAGAAAAAATCCGACTCAAGTGCGGAAAAAGTCCTTCGTAGGACAGCCTGATGACGGAAGCAGAGTCCGCTTCTGAAACGTCGCGTTAAAAAACGAACAAAACTGTGGAAATAGGCCGACTAACCCAATTAACATATCTCTGGTTGTTTATCAATCTGATATACATCAACATGACATAAGATACAAAGATAATCTAAGAGTTAAATACTGCAGGTTGAAAAAATCTCAAACCAGTGTATTGTATTAGTCACCCGCATTTTATAATTTAATACCACTTGGTATTAGAGACCTACCGCTAGTCGATTTTAAAATCAAAATTAAGAAATTTCTTGTAAATAATGCGTTTTATTCATTTGAAGAGTTTTCTAATAACTGTAAGTGCATTGAATGTTAGTACGTTGGTAATCTACTTGTTTATGTTTGACATATAACTTTTTTATATGTATGTAATGTTTATTTATTTTGACGAGTGTTAAGTGTACGTAAGTAACACATGTTGCACAATAAATATTATTATATAATTTGTTATACAACTATAAACTTCATAAAATGTTTTTTTCATAAAACAATTTGTGCCTTCGTCTTCTGTGAGTCGTGGTCCAGAAGTTAACCACGGTTACCTTACTTGTAATACTTATACAAAGGACATCACAAAATGATGATGGGAATGGAGTACTCTACCTATTCATTTTGATTACCCCTATGTAAATTCAATTTTGTTTTGTGTGAAAAAAAAACATTTCATAATGTAACATTTAAGTTATTTTAACTTGTGATATTACTTCCATCCCATTCTAATCAATGCAGTGGTAATCTCCTTAACTTAAATAGCGCAAAGTCATAAAACGTAACAAAAAGTTGCATTGGCAATTCTGTGTTATATAAAGCCTCAACTGCCACTACTACTTAATACATACGATATATTGAAAGCACTAGCAGTGTGTCAACATTAAAATATATATATATATATATATATATATATATATATATATATATATATATATATATATATATATATATATATATATATATATATATATATATATATATATATATATATATATATTATATATATATATATATATATATATGTATATATATATAAGCGGTTTACTTCATTGATAAAAGCATAAACCATTATTAATATGAATTTCAAGGTAACTAGTAAAACCACTTTTACGTGCGGTAATTAAAATAAGTCATACAATTCTGTAATATATTTATACAATAATTTATTTTTATAGGATCGTTAATCACAATATTAGGTACGTATATAGAGCATTAAAAGGTCATACGAATTTAATGAGCGATAGTTACGTATTACTCATACGTCACTGTTCTTATACTCTATAGAAGTAGAAAAAGCATAATATACAACCCTTGTTATGTAATATATTATTACTTGACTATTGCATAATGAAAACTGTAAAAAATGAATCATATCTATCGACTATATTATCATAACTGTATATTTATTTTTAATAATTCTTTTTTTTGTATTCATTTCTTGTAGTTTTTGATAGCACGAAAACGATAAGTATTATGTAACACTTATCAGTTGATTGAAATGTGACTGGTTCAACCAATTTCATTGGTTGATAGGGTTAGGTTGACATACATATGCAATAGTCTATAAAATTACTACAAAAATAAAACTTAGATTTTATGTTACAATTGTTATACACACATACCCACTTTTCCTAGTCTATAATTAGAAATTGAAATAAAGTGGTGATCGTATGGACATTTATTCAAGATACAGATAATGTATATCTTTTTGACCACTTTTGACATTAAATATTCAAAGAATCTGTAAATCTGGCATTATTAATAACGCAATGACAAATTCACACTGAATACATATGAACAATATGACAATGGAAAGAACTAACCTTTGAAATGTTACACCTGTTTATTTTTATCCACGCCCCTTCTACTACCACATGAACGTAGCTCACATAACGCCATTTTTATACATAATTATTTACCATTTTATCATCTGTTATGAACCCTTTCAAACACAGTTATAATTATTTTTTTTATATTTGTAACTGAAAATGACTGTTGTGGTTTGATAATTATGCATGCATTTTGATTCCAAATGTATAACATAAAATTATAAAGCAAAGAACACATGAAATCTTACACTTTTGTACTTAGGGTCACTAATAAGTCGTGTACCTTGGCCCGGACCAAGGTACGCTTAGTCTTATTACAAATTAACATTATTTTGACTCTTACTTGAAATAATCAGTGGAACTGTTACCTGAAGCGTTCTTTATTCTTTCAGATAGCTATTTAAAATTCCGCGAAGTAAATTAGGCGTGAAAAAACCACTTATAAAACCCGAAAATTTAATCTCAGCAGCCAATAAAGGGAGAAGTAGAGAGTTATCAATTAGGGAAGCAGCAAAATGTTATAATATACAACTGCTCTGATTGGACACAAGAAAAGTCCCATCCACCTTCTTGGGATCAAGGGAAGATAGCTAGAAATGAATAGTTAAGACAGTTTCATAGAAGACACCAAGATTTATCACTTCGTAAGCCTGAATCGACAAGTTTGGCCAAATCAACATAAATTAATAAGGCAAACATAACTTCCTTTTTCAAAAATTATAAAGAACTCTTATCTCGTGGAAATTTTACCCCAAAAAAGATTTGAAACTGTGACGAGACCGAACTAACGACTGTTCATGTGCCACCAAAAATTATAGCACCTAAGGAATAAAACAGTGGGGTGAAATGGCCAGTGATGAATGAGGCCAAAATTTAACCTTGATGGTCTCAATAAACACAATCGGAAATCATACTCCGCCAATGATGTTTCCAAGGGTAAATTCTCAGCCTCATATGCTGAAAGGACGTCGGATTGGAAACGTAGGAGCTGCAAATCCCTCCAGGAGGTCAAACAATCATTTCAAAAATCACATGAAACGAACAGTTGAAAATCCAGTCGTATTATTTTTGGATAATCACGGATGATTATGAATCCTGGGCAACCTATTACCATTTTTGATATAGCTGAACTTGTAAATAAGGCTTTTCCAAAAACATTTACCTATCCAACATTCAGGAGAAATTCTATTACGCCTGAAATGTTACAACCCTATACAAAAGCACCTGATAGGGATATGAATTTAAAAAGATCAAGAAGAAAGTCACGTATACTTACTGACACTGCAAAGAAGAAATAGCAGCGCTTAAAAAGTAGCATCTGAGAAAGTGCAAACAGTTACCAAGCGACGAGCGAAAAGAGATATGATAAGAAAAGTATCAAACAGAGGAGCTAAGTGTGATTCTGAATCGAGTTCCAGCGAAGAAGAAACATTTGAGGTCATATTAGTGAAGAATTACTAAATGACGAAAAATTATATGAATTATCTGAAAGTGACACAATAAGAAAGGAGGACTTTGTTTTAGTCAAAGTGGCAGAAAAGAAACCTTTTACTTATTTTGTTGCCGAAATAATGAACTGTGGTGATAATAACTAACTTAAATATTTATACAGGGTTTTAAATTCCAATAAGTTTATTAATGACTCAACTGAAACTGATGATAAATTGCACAATGATACTATACGAAAGCTTCCACCACAACCCTATACAATAAGCAGAACTACACGTCACGCTGCGCAACTACAGTTTAATGTTCAGTTTAGCGGACATAAAATAGAATGTTTTTATTTCGTAAATAAGATTACCTGTATCATTTTACCTTTTATTACTTATTTCTATTCATGTTGAGATTATCTTGAGTTCTCCAATAAAAATTTGAAAAAACTGCTATAATTTCTTATTTTTTTATAACCGACCCAAGGTACACCATTTATGCTGGTTCAAGGTACATTACTAGTGTGTACCTTAGCAAAGGCTAATCAACCTACTTTTTTTAACCAACTGTTAAGTTTAAAAAGCGAATAAAAACCAATTTACATAGCAAAATAACTTAAGTATCTAATGTAGGGGAAACTGGGGCAAAGTGGAAGGCTTAAGACAAAATTAATAAAAAAAATTGAAAAAACAGTTTAATGGAAATCAAAACCAAATGCTACACTAGAATGTATATTTGTTTATTATAAGTAATGTAAATAAACGCAAAATTAGAAACACCAAAAGAGTAGGTAATTACTTTTTTTAAAAATCTTGAAAATTTTCCACTTTACCCCAGGTATGGGGCAAAATGGAAAATATCAGCGAGCAATATAATAAAAAAATACATTACAAAAATCTTATTTTTCCATGCGTAAGCTTCTCATGCTTGGTAAGGCGACCAACAATTTAGAGTTAAGAGATGCCTTTAGTTCGTTTAGGTTTGGAATACCATAGTTTTTCCAGGTTTATGTGGTTTTCGTTGTTTTTGGCAAGCTGTCGGAATTGGCATTATGTCGCTTGGAGAATAGTAAATATTATCAGATGACTCTTGTACAAAAGAACAACTAGGCTGTGGTGATACGTTTTCTCTATTTTCCAGTTTCTTGTTTGCGGAAGGAATTCTACTGGCAACTTTTTTGGATTTAGGTGTGATATCATTATCGAAGAGGCAAATTGGTAGAAGACGTTAATGGTGAAGGTGTTCTGTCTTCCATTTCCTGATTTTCTGCAGGCAGAATAGTATCATTTGATCCTGATCAGTTGTTTCTGCTGGTTTATATAACTCTTCAGGAATATTTCAGGATTGTAAGGCCCTATGCCTGTATTTTTAAATCCATTAATCGCATTTTGTGCTGTTGCAGCCCGTTGAAAAGCTCCACCAAACAGTTCACCAACATTATGGACTGTAATAACTTGACCAGGATGGTTTCTTAGCCATTTTTTTGCCTCCTGTTCATAATATGTGCTTAGAGAACATAAATGAAACGACGAGTTGCAATCGGTGAGAAGTGTGCGGCAAAACAAGTATGTGAACATTGTTTTGTCTTGCCATTTCCACTAACGATACATTTTTAGCGTGGGTTGCATGTCCGTCTAAAATTAGAGCACAGTCATCAACACTTGGTTTGGCATATTTCAAAAATGGTTAAACCATATCGGTGCAAAATATTGGATTGCATCCATCCGGATGGGTGATACTCCACAATGCTCCGGTGAAGTCCTATTTCAAACAATGGATTTATTCGTACTGGAGGACATATCAATAATGGTGGTATATACGATCCCAAGGCGTTGAAACAGATTTCAGCAGTCACGAGAACTCTCTCTCACCCGATGCAAAATACTTGTTTCTTTCCCTTTAGAGAAAAAACTTTGATGGCTTACTAGGCACTGTAGATATGCCAGTTTTATCGCAGTTATAAATACGACTCGGTGTAAACCTATGCTATCAATTCTCCAAGTAATTTGAAAAACTTTGACACATTGCTTATTGAAACTGCTCTGCTGCTGAGGTGTTTTCAAACGTAGGACAATATTTTGATTTCGTTTTAAAAATCCATAGACCCAATCGGAACGCTAGGCCTGTTTCAGCATTAAAATTGTTAATTCTATTTTTGTGCATATTCAAATGCTAATGCTCTCAGATCTCTTCTAGTCAAACCAAAGAGTTTACTTTCCATTAAAAGTATATAATTGGCCAATTCCATATTAAAAATTGGGCTATAATGACCTAAGAACTTTTTTGATGCATTAACTGCTGTTTTTTCCGATTTAACTCGTCTGTGAAGCGTGCCAACAAGGGACATTATATTTTTCAGCAGCTTTCTCATATCCACATATTCCATTTCTAATGTCATTTATGGCATTTGCCATCGATTGTTCTGTCCAAGAATGCTGTTTAGATGTCCTCTTAGACTCACGAACCATACTGTAAAGAAATTCACAATTAATAAAATCGCTAGGCCACTGTGCCCCATGTTCACAGTAATTATAAAATCCGATGTACGAAAAGTTATTGTACTAATATTAAAGATTGTGTACGCTCACTGTTTACAAATATGTTGCATGATTTACTAAACGTTCAAAAGTCAGTTTACAATTACAAGCAGTAAAATAAGTGGCTTATTTCTTACCTTGTGATATTACAATTTGCAATTGAGGAATTTATTTCACTTTATCAACTAAAAACACGTGCACTAATACAGACAATGAATACTTCCCAAGTAGCAAACTAGTGAAATTGAGCCACGTTACAACATATAAACCTAGATGCCGCCAGTTATTCTAAAAATAAAATTTAAATTCCACTATGCCCCGAATTCCACTATGCCCCACTTTCCCTATGAGTGAAATTTGGCAAATAAACAATTTTAGAAATTATAACAACAAATAGGTGCTTAAAAACTGAACCAAGGTACAACACCTTCCCCTATATTTCATTTAAGATCTGCAATTTAGTGAAAGTTAATGCTTCTATTCTACAGTTTTAATTGAATATGTAATTACAATGCAACATAAATTATAAATTTTGCATAAAATACTTAGTTATTTTTTAATAGAAAGTTTAATGTGACGTCCACTTATGTATGTATACTGTTTTTCATAATTGCAATATAAAACCCATTGAAGTGCTTAATATTTTCTAAGTTCCTAGAATATGAATTGTATATAAATCAAATACTACATCTCCTTTTTGCAAAAATGGAAATTCCGTCCCTCTGTAAGCAGGGATATTCCAATTTTTTAACAACGGGTACGCTAAAAATATTAGTAACATTTTTGTTAAATAGGTAAATAGGGGGTAATATAAATAACGCTCATTATACTAAATATTATTTTCAATTTTATTATGATTTAATCTAGCAATTTCCAAATGATTATTATGTGGTTCAATAGGAACTTGTTTTTTTACCCTAGTATCATCAACCAAATGGTGTCGTTTTACTAGCCAGGATTTAACATATGGCATAGCATCAATATCATTCTCTGGAAGATATAATTGATGTATTTTTTCTATATGTTTCAAATTCAATGTTGTAGGTACTTCCAATGTTTGACAATATCTTATGCTTCTTTCTCATATGGTCTAATAATTGAAATATTCCTGTCTTGCAATGCCATGGAAAGTACACCAATTTCATTTAAAATGTCATTCATCATAGCTATATCCATCAAAAAATTTTCGTTTTGAAAATATGATACAATTCCTTTTTCTTTATTTTGACTGAAATGAATATGTAAAGCTTTATATGACTTCCAAACTGTAGTTACAGTCCCGGCACTAAAAGCCACCCATTGAGGTCCAAATACTCGTCCTATTTTTAATACTTCAGTGCAGAGTTCTTTTGCAATGTTATCCAATTCTCTTTGATGGTTATTAGAAGTATGACAATAAAAAATTTTATCCAAAAATTATTAAAATGGTTACTCTAACCGCATCATCTAAAGATGATTGAATGAAATGTGCTAATCAATGGCAAACGCAAATGCCTGGAAATTTTTGTACAAGTCTTGTTGCTACGCCTGATTTTTTGCCTAACATCATGCTGGCACCATCTGAACAAATTTCAACGAGATGTTCAGTCAAATAATATTCGTTAAAGCCATGTTTCTTCAGAACCGACAATAGAGTTAAATCATTTCTGAAGTAACCTCTTTCAGTTGGACAAGGTCAACAAAAAGTGTTAAACTATCTTCGGCACAATTCATTTCAGTTAGTATATAAATTACTAAAACACATTTATGCGAAACAGTTGAAGCTTCATCGTAATAATTGAAATTTTAGAGCCAAAATTAATCATTTTTCCAAAATGTTTTTCTAATTTCAGTAGATATATGCTTTGCAATAGTAGGTATCATGAATCTTGAATGTAAAGAAATTCCCAAATCTACATTGTTCTTAATTTGGAAAGCTATTAAATTCGGAAAATCTGTAAATGGTTTATTATTTTTAATTATAAAATAAGCCGTATTAAAAGACACACTGTGCTGTCAAAATACTTGTTATTAGCCACATCTAAAGTGCTGGGCATAATATTTTTTCAATTATTTTGATTATTTCTCCAGCTTTACTATGTGACGCTGATTCGTTATGCTGTTTCATTTTTTTTTTCTAATTGATGATTGCAAATTTTCTTTATTTGGCCTGTGAGCTTTGACAGAACAAGACTTTCATGTTCGACATTTAAGGATCCTAGTTTTGAGCAACAGTTACATCCAAAATTTTCATTGTTAACAATGTGAAGCCATTCGTATTTATTTTTAAAATAATTTTGTTGTGAGTCATTCCAACAATGTAATAAACTCTTACTACTTGAAGCTGAAGGTGAAGGAAGAGTATCTACTAAAGATGTTTCTGAATATTTTGAAGAATCAGTTGATGCGTTGTTTGTTCTTCATTATTTGTATTGATTTCTTTTAATTTGCCGCGAAAGATGTCTATTAACTGTTGTCTTTTCATACTAAGGTTGTAACACAAAATTAATGAAAATAATTACTCAGTTTATTAGGTTAAAATATAACTACGTCATCATGTTATTCGTCTGGTCTATTAAAATATCAGAAGAAAAAAAAAATAACGCATTCACATGAAAAATGTCGACAATTTATTGTCTAAAATGAAGTGATACGCCAATTAATCTGTCAGCTATTAGTTTTGCGCTGTTATCTTTTAACTTGCGGTGGTGGCGCTTTCACATAAGCAACATGTAATCAGAAATTATTCTATCTGAGGAACCTTTATACACGATACTATAAATTATATATATATATATATATATATATATATATATATATATATATATATATATATATATATATATATATACACACATACATACATACATACAGGGTGGCGCATTCTATACGCCACGGAGTTTCTATAGGAGCCTATTGGAATTTTTTAATTCTTTTTTCTTAGAACATATACAGGGTGTTTAGGAGCACAATTTAAAAATAATTTCAACTATACAGGGTGTTCACACGAAAAGATGCATATCAAAGTTATATATCTTTTAATGGAACACCCTGTATATTATATGTTTTTAGAAATCTATGAATAAAATAAAGGTAAGCTGCAATAGAATTCCCTATACCTAAAACCTAGCGTTTCAAAGATATTTAAGGATCTTTGAAATTACAGGCTTGAATTCAAAATTTATTTTTGTTGCGTTTATTATTATTGAAACAGTGTAGCCTATGTCAGTACTTTGCAAAAGGGTTGTTGTGTAAGACAGCATAAAATTTTTGTTAAGAAAATATACAGGGCATTCAAAAATCAAATGTCAAATATAGGTACCTAATATTTCAAATAACTGCCCTATTTTAAATAGTACACCCTGTATTTAATAAAAAAATTTGTTGTAAAATTTTATAACCTTTGAAATTATATTAGGGTTCCCTATACCTAACTCTAACAGTTTTCAAGTTATTTTGATTTTTTTTTATTTTAAATATTAGATCTAATTTTTCAATATCAAGATGGCCTTGAAATACAAGATGACATCTTTTGTAATTTTATAGGATAATAAAACTACAAACTACAAACACATGCTTCTACTTTAATAAATATCCGAAGTGGCGTGCATTTTGATCAATACAAAGGCGTATTCTGCCTTGGAAAGACCTCTTTACATTTAATAACATTTGAGGTGTTATTTCTTCAAAGGCATTGCGTATTCTTGCCCTTATTATCATCAGGTTTAATCGGAGGCACGTTATAAACAATACCTTTTATATGGCCCCATAAAAAAAGTCATATCTGGGGATCTTGCCGGCCAATTTTGTGGTACTCCCTCCTATCCATTTTTTAGTGAAAGTTCTATTGAAATATTCTCGAACTTTAAAAATATATCGGAGCACCATCTAAATGAAGCCACATTTGTCTTCTGAAATCTATTGGAATATTTTCTAAAAGATCAGGTAAATTATATTGCAACCCACTTTGTCGAGGGCCCATAGGCAAAAATCAAGTCTTCGAATGAAATCATTATCAAGCAGATCCTGATGTAACGGAATACGGTATGGATGAAATCTGTTTGCTGAAAGCTACTTATCGACTTATTTTACCGCGACTTGTGTGGGGATTCTCAACAAGGGCGACAATTACCTCAAAATCATTGTTTCCATTTCCTATAATGCTACCTTGCATCTTCAAGTAAACCTAAGAGAATCGGAATTATTATAACTTAATTAAACATTTCAAAATAAATCAAAAACTGTTAGAGTTAGGTATAGGGAACCCTAATATAATTTGAAAGGTTATAAAATTTTACAATAAATTTTTATTAAATACAGGGTGTGCTATTTAAAATATTTAAAATAACGCAATTATTTGCAATATTATGTACCTGAGTTGACATTTGTTTTTTGAGTGCCCTGTATATTTTCTTAACAAAAATTTTATGTTGTCTTACACAACACTTTTGCAAAGTACTGACAGAGGCTACGCTGTTTCAATAATAATAGACGTAGCAAAAATAAATGTTGAATTCAAGCCTGTACTTTCAAAAATCATTAAATATCTTTGAAACGGTAAGTTTTAGGTATATGTAATTCTATTGATACTTGCCTTTATTTTACTCGTAGATTCCAAAAAACATATAATATACACGGTGTTCCATAAAAAAAAATATAACTTTGATATAAATCCTTTTCTGTGAACATCCTATATAGTTAGAACTTTTTAAATTGTGCTCCTAAACACCCCTGTGTGTGTGTGTATATATATATATATATATATATATATATATATATATATATATATATATATATATATATATATATATATATATATGTGTGGCCAGCACCAACGCGTCGGTCTCTAGCACCCAAACGACTGAATTTTTCAAAATCTGTTTGGGCGAGAATATATAAGCCTTCTAGGACTACAATCTAAAATTAGTTTGATTTATACAGGGTGATCTACAAACTTGTTACTTATCAAAGTTATATTATTTTAAATGGAATACCCCTTTTAATTTTTTTTTTTTTGAAATAAGGTGTAAAAATAAGGTAGACTTTCATTAGAGTTCCCTATACCTAAACCTTACAGTTTCCGAAATATTTAACATTTTTGAAAATGTTGGGTTGTCAAAAGTTCAAGTATTTTTCGATTCAGAAAAGATGAGACAATCTAATCTAGGTCATCGTAGTAAGGATATTTGGAAGTACGTATTCTGTCGTTTATTGTTTCAAATCATAATTTATAAAATACAAAGAATAACGCGTAAAGTTAACAAACTTCAAAGTTAAATATCTTTGTTATTTTAAATACAACACCAAGAAATTTTATCGGAATGGAATAGTCTTTTGACAACAGTTCGAAATGTATTAGGGTTCCCTATACCTTACTTCAATACTTTTCGAGAAATTAGTGTGTTTGTTACATTTTTAGAAATTACGCCATTAACTCATGTCGATCAGTTAGAATTCTTTGATTTATAAACATTTCTGTCATATTGACGTATTTCAAAATACGACAGTGTTTATAACTATTGATGATTTTTTCATTACAATGAAATATTCAGTGCAAGAAAGAGTGGATATGGTGTTGACCATAGGAGAATGCCATGAAAATTGTCTTTTGGCTTCCAGGGTTTATGCCCAAAAGTACCCTGATTGCAACCATCCTGATACGAGAGCTTTTGAAAGGCTTTTACAAACATTTCGAGCCACAGGTAACACTGCCTATCCAAAACCTAATAAAAGTAAACCGGTAGTTTGAATTAAGTTCATTTTATTTTTGAAAAACATTTCAGTTTCTGTCAAAAATCACATTAAAGTAGAAAATATTAATTAACAAGAAAATTGTCGATAATAGGTATAGGTAATGTTATAGCCAAACGATGCATAACTAAATGCTGCATCTATTCATCCAATAATATACAGGGTGTCACATTTGAATTAACAAAGTTTTTCAACTTTGAAAATTGTTTAATAGTTCATCAAATTTTGAACACCATGTATGCAATAAATCAATTGTCAATGAGTATTTCAAAAGCATAGTTCTTATGATTCTGTCTACTCCAGAAGCACTTTCCATCAGTCAAAAATAAGTAAGACAAGCAGTGTTAAAAATAGGGTTACATCTTTCAAAATTTTTGAAAAATCAAGATATCTAAGAAACAGTTGAAAAAGGTATAGGAAACCCTTATAAGACTTATCTTAAAATTTTGTCAAGAATCCAAAAATAAAATCATATACAGGGTGTTCCATTTAAAATAAGAAAGTTAGTGGCGACTTCCGGTATAACCGGAAGTAACATTACCTTGAAAATATTTTAGAATGAAAGAGAATCTTAAATAACCCTTAGGTCCAAAAATTCAGATTTCTAAATTGTTTCTAACCACATAAACTTCTAACGAACGCCTACGTGGAAAACCTAGTATATATATATATATATATATATATATATATATATATATATATATATATATATCATATATATATATGTACACACACCTTTATTTCCACGCAAATTCAATACAATACAAGTCACTTTAAACCTCAAAACTGCGCTGCTAAATTAGTACTTAGATAAAAGCATTGACAAACTTAGAGGTCGCACAGACAGAGACCGGTCAGGCGTTCCGAGTTCCGCGTTCAGAGTTCTGCGGTCTTTTTTTGGAGTTCCGAGAGCACACATGCGGCGGTCATTTACCAGCGTTCCAGTTGTGTTCCAAATAGACGAAGCATTGCTATTGTGGAGTCTAAATGATTTCAAGAGAAAAAAAAACACTGGATACACCCAATTAACAGGAAGCGAGGAAAAACAAGGAGAATTTAAACACCTTTTTGCTGAATTGCTTGAAGATGAAGAACGATTTTTTTTATTTATTTTCGTTATGTCGATAAATGGCTTCAACGAATTGTATAGTTTAATACAACGTGCTATAGAAAATGAAGATACCAACTGGAGGAAGGCTATTCCGGAAAAAGAAAGGCTGGTACTATTTTTAAGGTAATATTTTATTATTTTTAGGTTGTGCAAAAATAAATGTTATTACATCATTAAAAAAATATTTCGCATTTATGACTATAAACGTTCATAAGTATGTGAATAAGTATTATCTTCTGAAAGTGTATTTGCCACGGTCTCATAATAGTGAGTGAATTCCCGAGACGTGTTCGAAGATTGAAATTCTGTGGTCTCATTAGATAAGAAGTAGCATTTTCTCGAACCATGTCACTAGGTGGGATTCTTCCAGGAACACTTATAGAAAAAAAAATTTGAAAAAGTCGACTGCGGTCTTTTCCTGTTCTGTTAATGATAGATAGAGAAATTGAACTTAACAATTCATCTTGAGATAATGTGCTGGTGGAACCATTGCGTGATGAAAATTGTCTCATTTCCGAGATAATAACAGTAGTATCTCCTGCAGGTTCAAATTCGTGCCAAGCAAATAAAGTGCCTATTTCGAGTTTTAGCATAGATTGCGTTCTCTGTGGAAACTTTTTAAAACTCTGTGCGTAACTTAGAAGGAAATGATCTACTTCATCCATTATTCTACTTTGCTTTTGCTCGTTTTTTAGATATTGCAGTACCTTATCAGTCGGTTCTACAGTATTTTTTGCCTTTCTTTTTCTGGTTACTGGCGGGATCCCGCTAACTTCACACTCGCTGCGTGTGGCATTTAAATCGTCTGTGGTTGACAATTGAGATTCGTTACGGTTTGTTTCTTCAGTCTGACTAGAGGTATTATGTTCGGTGATTCTACTAAACCCAAACTCGTCTAGAAATCTCATTAGATATGCCCACTGCCAGTTTTAGTATTTTTATACCCTTGACCTGATTTTCAGTAATTTTCTTAAACTTATTATAATTATCCTTGAGATTTTTCCATTTAATACTCCAGTATTTTCCTGCAACCACAATTTCATTGGTAATATAAATAGATAGGTACAGGTAGGTCTGCAGCGGATATATTATTATTAGCCTACGGTTTGTTACACGTCCAAACCGCACTAGGCGTCGTGCATGCTTACTAATGTAAGCGGTTTGCCAAGCCAGCTAACAGGGAGATGGGCGTGGTCGAAATAATAAGTAAAATGAATGATTAATATGCTCAAACACCTTACACTTATACTCAAATAGCTCAATTCGGGAAAATATGTCTCTAGGCGCCACCACAATCGAAACTTTGTTAATATAATTGTCTTAAGCTGGATGTTAATTAACCCTACTTGATTGTGGAAAGTAGGATTGTGCTTACTCGGTAAACTCATATACGAAGGTTCTAACACAAACACTCGTCCCAAAACAATTCAACTCAAACTCAAATAAATTTAGTACTACCCAGGTTATTAAAAACTTTTTGAATACACCTCGTATACCAAAACTTCCAAAATAAAATTTATCACTCAAATTCATTCAATGGACGGTAATCAATTTTTAAAATTCTTAACATGAACGTTATCTTTTAAATTTACTTTACTTCTGAATCGTATTTGACATTCGTAAACATTTAAGGTTTCAAAACTCCAACTTCATCACATTCTATCACACGACCTCCGCACGCGCGTTTCTCACCAACAGCCAAAAACGAAAAAGCTTAACTCCCAACTGACTCGTCGATCCCTGACTTTCCTATTTATAACTTCAGTCATCCATCTTTAAACATGTCTTCCTTCCGCGTTATATTCTCCAATAATATTCATTCAAAATTTTATAGTTCCAACAGATGCTTCCCTCTATACAAGCACGCGTGTAATTGCAATACATCGCCATATTTGTTTTCACTTACAAATGTTACAATTACTTCATGAAGAAATCATTTTTCGTCACCACATTCATTCAGTAGCCACTCTGGTCCATTACACAACTTTTAACATTTATCTCCAACCTGCGCTCGATCTGCTTCCGCAACATTTGCAAAAATCAGTACCGTCTAAGGTCTCAAATTCCATATACATACACGTATTCTCAAAACAATTGCACAACATTACAAAACCCTTCGGAAATTAACACTTAAACATACCCAATCTTTCTCTACATATTTTCTAAAACATTCTACACTTATTCTTCACATTTTCTGACCAAAATTACTCATTTATCCAACAACATTCCATCTCTAACGGCAGCAAAACAGTAGCAATCCAGTGGCAAGCATTATCGTCCCATTGACAAATTTCTCTTCACATTTACATTCATCAGAATCTAATTATTCCAACACTAATGTCTTTATAATATTCAAATACACGTATCTACATACAGAATTATATTTCTCCTCAATTTCCAGTGGCGTATCACCCACCCACATACATTATGCATTCACACAAAAAATTTTTTTTTCGTTCAAGCTCAATACTCGTGCTCAAAACACGTAATACACGTCATTATAACATCCTATATACAGGGTGCGTCAACGCAACCTGACACCTCCTCCACAAGGAGATTTTCTTCCAGAAAAACTCAAAAATACTGGTCCTAAGAGACCTACAAAGTCAAAAACTAGAACACTTCACCGAGGTCCGCTCGTGAAGCCACAACTCAACTAACGGTGTGTGGTGGAGAGTGGATCCGCTCCGCTCCCCACCACCAAGACAAAGATCACACAAAACAACACTGAGCTGCAGCACCGCCACTACAACTCAGCCGGAGACTATAGGGCCCCGAACCTAAAATAGGGTGGGCAGAAACCACACCCTAAACATGGCCTGGCCGAGAAGCGGTCCAAAACCATGGGGACCGGCGTAGCCGAAAATCGAAAGCCACCGCCAAAGCGGGTAAACATCAAAAATACGAGCAATCCGCTCAGCCGATGAGGGTCAGCCTCACCGACTACCACCTACGTCACTCTCACTCCAACGCAATGGGACTAAACCCGTCAATGCTGGGAGTTCCACAGCCGTGTCCCACGTGACTGCTTCCCTACCCAACACCTGCCTCCTGGTGTCGACATCATACACTCAAAAAAAACACACTCACCCAAAAAAAAACAAACGTCAAAGCCGGTAGAGTTCAAAAGAACAAGTCACAAATCGGTAATCAATAAAGTAGACCCATCAGACTTCCTAAAAACAAAACACCCTAATCTAAATAATCGTAACTATATACGACGGCTATACCGTAAAGTGGTCTAAAACCAAAATAACCCTATTATAATCTAAATCCAAAAATGCATATGCGTAACTATAGCTATATTTATATTTACAAAAGTGGAACTAAACAACCGAACTCAAGAACCCAAAAATAACCCTGCGTCAAACACGCAACCAGAAAAACAACCACACTCCGCGGGAACGACACAACCAACCCTAAACGGACAACAATGCCCCCAACACACTAACTCAAACCACAACGCGGTCACTCCGCTATACGTCACATATTACATGACAACGACCTACCTACGTCGGCAGGAAAACCCATATGTAGACTACATGACAATGATCTACCTACACCTGCGCCCTACACTAAGTAGAATTTCCGACTTGCAACCCGGTATTTCCACTACCAAACCCTCAACCTGGGACTCAACCCCACCATCAAGACCAAGGTCTCACCCTACCTCGACACACCCTTTGATTAGTCGCCTCTTACGACAAGCAGTTGGTCTCTGCTGTAGGAAAATTCTAGGGCCGTCCCTACAAGCCAAGTGTCAAGGACACAAACAAAACCGACAAATTCTGATACAAAAGAAAATAGAAATAGTCAACTCCACACGCCAAATAGTTTTCCGACCAACCTACCAACGCCATCTGACGGTAAAAATAACCATAACATAATCACAACTCAAACCTCAATCCTCAACACACAACAAACTAACAATCTAACGGCAATAACAAATCCGACAAACTCGAAAATTTAAAATCGTTACAACTCCTCACTCAGTAACGTCATCAAAAAAAACAAGGCTAACAACAATATCAATAACAAATCTCAAAAATCCGACAAAGTCGACAAACTCACCGCAATAACGTCATTAACATGATAAAGGAATAGGTTCATGACTCCACAACCTTTATCCTAACCCTACCCCAAATATATACTACCCTAAACGTAAGCCTAACTATACACCTAACCTAAATGTACCTAACGCTAACCTGCACGAAATGTACCCTATAACTAACTATGCACACCTCCAATCATGCTGCTCGAGTTGAACGTGAACGTGAAGGAGAGGTAACTCCCATCTCAAAATCTTAAAATCAAAATCGTCCCAAGGACCAACACTAATATCCGAAATATTAGCTACTAAAGTCAAAAGAGAGCACAAAACAGTTTACTCAATAAATCCACCCTACGGTGCAATGGCCTAAGCCCGATAATATTTTGCCTCACTCGCAAACCCACACTACCTAACTCCAACACATCACACTTCAAACCCTCACACCATTCGAAATGTTGTAAACGCATTTGATTGCGGTCCTGAAATTCCATGTCAAAAGCATACGAAAGAGGCCGGGCCGCGGTTCACGGGATCCCCGCTTTCCGTTATTCCACAACCGTATACTAAAGACATAAAATCGCAAATCCTCAACCAAACCCGCTACGCCTATTTGATTAGTCGCCTCTTACGACAAGCAGTGGCATCTGCTGTAGGAAAATTCTTACGCCGTCCCTACACAGCGGGAGTCCTAACTACTACTTGCCTATCTCATACTTAATCTCATTCCATGTCAAACAATCAATATGGATCTTATATCCCATCTTAACAAATAAGTTTCCCAAAATACTTCAAAAATATCCTAAACAACTCGTTAATACCACCAAAATATCTTTCCAAACAAAGGAATTCACTTAACACAATAATCTCAAAGTCACAAATGTAAATACTTAAACACTAATTGTCTCCTCACAAAAAAAAATTGCCATACGACTCAACATTCACTAATCTCACCAAGTCCAATCGATAATTCGTCAACAATCAGTAATCTAAACTTCAGAATCCAAAATTCTACTACAATATTTCATCAAACATCAAAATTAAGTCACAGTTCATTCACAAGGCCCCACACGTTGGGCTGCCAAATAATTATGTTACACGTCTAAACCGCACTAGGCGTCGTGCATGCTTACTAATGTAAGCGGTTTGCCAAGCCAGCTAACAGGGAGATGGGCGTGGTCGAAATAATAAGTAAAATGAATGATTAATATGCTCAAACACCTTACACTTATACTCAAATAGCTCAATTCGGGAAAATATGTCTCTAGGCGCCACCACAATCGAAACTTTGTTAATATAATTGTCTTAAGCTGGATGTTAATTAACCCTACTTGATTGTGGAAAGTAGGATTGTGCTTACTCGGTAAACTCATATACGAAGGTTCTAACACAAATACTCGTCCCAAAACAATTCAACTCAAACTCAAATAAATTTAGTACTACCCAGGTTATTAAAAACTTTTTGAATACACCTCGTATACCAAAACTTCCAAAATAAAATTTATCACTCAAATTCATTCAATGGACGGTAATCAATTTTTAAAATTCTTAACATGAACGTTATCTTTTAAATTTACTTTACTTCTGAATCGTATTTGACATTCGTAAACATTTAAGGTTTCAAAACTCCAACTTCATCACATTCTATCACACGACCTCCGCACGCGCGTTTCTCACCAACAGCCAAAACGAAAAGCTTAACTCCCAACTGACTCGTCGATCCCCGACTTTCCTATTTATAACTTCAGTCATCCATCTTTAAACATGTCTTCCTTCCGCGTTATATTCTCCAATAATATTCATTCAAAATTTTATAGTTTCAACAGATGCTTCCTCTATACAAGCACGCGTGTAATTACAATACATCGCCATATTTGTTTTCACTTACAAATTTTACAATTACTTCATGAAGAAATCATTTTCGTCACCACATTCATTCAGTAGACACTCTGGTCCATTACACAACTTTTAACATTTATCTCCAACCTGCGCTCGATCTGCTTCCGCAACATTTGCAAAAATCAGTACCGTCTAAGGTCTCAAATTCCATATACATACACGTATTCTCAAAACAATTGCACAACATTACAAAACCCTTCGGAAATTAACACTTAAACATACCCAATCTTTCTCTACATATTTTCTAAAACTTTCTACACTTATTCTTCACATTTTCTGACCAAAATTACTCATTTATCCAACAACATTCCATCTCTAACGGCAGCAAAACAGTAGCAATCCAGTGGAAAGCATTATCGTCCCATCAACAAATTTCTCTTCACATTTACATTCATCAGAATCTAATTATTCCAACACTAATGTCTTTCTAATATTCAAATACACGTATCTACATACAGAATTATATTTCTCCTCAATTTCCAGTGGCGTATCACCCACCCACATACATTATGCATTCACACAAAAAAATTTTTTTTTTTCGTTCGAACTCAATACACTCGTGCTCAAAACACGTAATACACGTCATTATAACATCCTATATACAGGGTGCGTCATCGCAACCTGACAGGTTGAACGAATCACATAGGTCTTCGAAAATTGTACAACAGTAATAAAATGTAAAGATCAATACAAATGGACAATAAGGAAAAACCAACACTATAATATAAATGTCTTGCTTTTTTCCTTTCAGATCCCTTACTACAGAAGATTTCTATAAAACAATCGGACATTCTTACCGTATGGGATTTACAACGGTTGACATAATAGACAATGAAGTAAAGCACTCTGGAAAGCATTACAACCAATATATTTGCCATTCCCCACTGAAACAATATGGAAACAGTCTGAGTGAATTTAGTAAAAGGTGGGGATTTCCGAATTGTATTAGAAGTATTGACGGCAAACATGTTTATATAAAATGCCCGCCCAACAGTGGAACATTACAATTTTGCTATAAACAGAGATTTTCCATAGTTCTGCTTGGCGTAGTAGACCCAGATTATAAATTTATAGTGAGTGATGTTGGTAGCTATGGAAAAGATAGCGATAGCACAATTTTTCAAAGATCTTCGTTCTGCCAAAAACTTGTCCACAAACAATTGAACATTCCCGGAGCAAAGCAATTACCAGGGAGACAATCAACGCCTCACGTTTTTATTGGAGACGGTGGTTTCAAATTGGAGCCATTCTTGATGAGACCTTTCTCAATTGATGCAGCTACTCAAGATGAAAGAAAACTAAAATACAATAAGAGGCTCAGTAGTGCAAGACGTAATGTAGAAAGTTATTTTGGAATTTTAGTCCAAAAATTGAGGTGTTTTTTAACACCATTTGAACAAAATATTGATACTGTGGTTAATATTGTAAAGGCTGCTTGTTGTTTACATAACTTTCTTAGAGTGATAGGAGAAGTCCACATAAATGAAGACGAAGATATAATTTATTTACATCATAACGCTCATGCCTTCAGAAGTTTTTATCAAACAAATCACAGAAGCAATTTGACAGCGTACTTAGTTCGAGAACAGTTTATTTCTTATTTAATGAATAATGTATACAATATTGATAAAAGTAAACCAAAACATTTTTTTTACTTACCATCCTCAGAACCCATCTCTCTTGCGACTTCCAACCAAGCTTCTGCTTTCATTTCACGATTTTTATAATTATCATTTTTTCCGTTTCCGACATGGTGGAGTTCACGCGTTCTTTGCCTTTCTGTGAATAGAACGCCAGAACGCTTAAGTTCTCATTGCCCACTGCGGTCTAAGTACTGGCAGTGTGTTGTTGCTATGAAGTCCATCCATTACAAAGAACGCAGAACTCTGAACGCCTGACCGCTCTCTGCCTGCGCGAGCTCTTATCCATTCTATATTATAAGTCAATCTACACACAGTAGAGATCGTTCACCGACTGACATATGTACTTGCGCAGAAAATTCAAAAATTTAAACAACGTGTACGGCCGTACCCGGTGAAATCACCCCTGTTTGTAAGTAGGTGTCAAATATGAGTATATACATAATACTTCTTACGTGTGAGTAACAAAATGACATAAACTGTTTACATATTTTGTTCCTAAAATGGTATGTTTTCAAGTAAACCTAAAAGTACTTACTTAGGCAACGTGTTGATAGGTTATGTTAGCAGTACTGCGACCTTTAGAAGAATCATTTAAATTCGTCCATTATAACAGCACTAAGGCGTTTATAGAATCTTACTTGAGCTATAAACTATAAAAGGGTGCTCCTATATTCATTCCTATATTTTATTACTTTTTAACTTTATTTTTCTCCCCCCCCCCCCCACTAAATTTAAGAAAAATCATCTTGTATAAATTCAGTAAGGTTGATTGGGCAAATCCTGGAAATCGGTCTTCTGTAGGTTCCTGTTTTGGTTTTTACGTCCACTATTCGAACTTTTCCGTCACTCTCGGGATATGTTGCTATTATACATGGGAGAGGCCAATTATTTCTTGGAAGTTGGATATCCATCAAAATCGCAACTTCGTTTACAGCAATATTTCTATTCTGTTTGAACCATTTGGATCTGGTAGCTAAAGTTCTCTTTAATCCACTGTTGCCAATATCTATCTGCAAGCTGTTGTGAAAACTTCCATTGCTATTGAAGATCAAATCTCATACTAAAAACTCCGGGTGGCTTAACTATACTCGAATTTCCTATCAAAAAATGATTAGCTGTTAAACTTTCGACATCGTTTTCATAATTTCTGACATAGGTTAATGGTCGACTATTGACTATATGCTCGACTTCTGTCAATAAAGTTTGTAACACTTCTAATTTTGGAGCACTTTCTTTCAGTACTATTTTCAAAGAGTTTTTGAAACTGCGGACCATTCGTTCCCACCAGCCTCCCATCTGTGGACTAGCTAGAGGAATTCTTTTCCTATCGATGCCTTTTGCTAAATAGTATTGTCTCATTTCGTAGTCATCTACTTCTTCTAACGCCTTGCGAAGTTCGTTGTCTGCCGAACATAAATTTGTACTGTTATCATTCCAAACGCATTGCGGTTGACTTCTTGACATAAATCATCTTATCGCTAGTATTGTCAAGTCGGTGTTCAATGTGTCAGCTAGTTCTAGGTATACGGTTCTTATTAACAAGCGTGTGAAGAGGACACTGTACCTTTTCATGTCTTCTACCGATTATTACTTGTATGGGTCCAAAATAGTATATACCCGCGAAAATGAATGGTCTGGGGGTTTTTTATAGGCGTTCAATTGGCAACTGTCTCATTTCAGGAATTAAGCGTTTCGCTTTTCTTAATTTACAAACATTGCATTTATTTATCACAGTAGTAATTGTCTTTCTTCCTCGTATGATCCAGTATGTTTGTCTAATTTCGTTTAATACTAATTGAACTCCTGCATGGTTAAATCTCTTGTGGTAATAGTCTATAAATAAATATGTAAAAGTATGTTTGTTACTTAAAATAATAGGCGTTTTTGTTTCATCTTTGATTTCTATACAATTATCCAATCTTCCTTTCAAACAAATCAAGCCATTATAAATGAAAGGCGGCAAGTTATAGATCTTGCTTCTTTTTGAGAGACGTTTGCCTTTCATAAATTCTTTATTACTCTTCTCCAAAACATTCTTTCTCTATTTCTAGACATCATAATTTTGAAGTTGTTTGTAAATCACATGACAAAATTCGTTTTTCTTTGGTTCGTTTCTGGATAAGGTCTATAAACTTCAAAACATAGGCTGTTGAGAGTAAAAGTTTTATGTCTTGAAAAATTATTAATGTTTGGTAAAGCTGACTTGTATTTTGATTCTTCTAATTTAATATTTACTAAAACAGTTTCTGTAGGGCCTTCTTTTTGTTCAATTTTGTTTTATTGAGTTGTTTCCTGTTGGCCAAAAATAGGGAGGTAAATATAAGAAATCTGGTCCAATAAACCATCTGCTTTCTTTAAATAATTTTGTTTTAGTATCACTTCTTGTAGCATCATCTGCAACATTATATTTGGAAGGGACCCATCTCCATTGTGAAAAGTTCGAATTTTCTAAAATTTTTCCTACTCTGTTGCTGATAAATGATGGAAGCTTCTTTGTTTCGGAGCTAAGCCAGTTAAGTACGGCAGCTGAATCAGACCAAAAAATAGTTTTCTTAATTTGGAGTCAACATTCCTTTTCCATTGTTTTAGCTAAACGGCTAGCTATGACAGCTGCTTGAAGTTCAAGTTTAGGGATCGTTAACGGTTTCAAAGGATTAACTTGATTCTTCGATATTATCAGGAATACATTTACTATTTCTCCTTTTTCAATTCTAAAATATGCTGCGGTGGCTATAGCTTCACCACTGGCATCACAGAATAAATGGAGTTCTAAATTGGTATCTTCTGTCAAATTATAGTTGTAACATCTCTAAATTTTTAAAATTTTAATTTTTTCCAAATCCTTTAATCATTTTGACCATTTTTTGAATTGTACATCAGAAATTTTGTTGTCCCATCATAAGCCGGTTCTCCATACATCTTGCATTAAACCTTTCGCCTTTACAATGTAATGTCTCAAAATTCCTAAGGGGTCAAATAGGGACATAATAGGGACATAATTACTTTGAAGGAATTTTTCGTCCGGATATAATTTCAACATCAATTTTTTCCAAATTTAAAGGAAAACTTAAGGCATCTTCTTTGGGCTGCCATTTCAGTACTAAACTTCTGTGATTGTTTAGCGTTGTAAAAAAATGTTTCAGTACTGCGTTGTTCTTCTAGAATGCGATCTAACACCTCTTGGCAATTACAAACCCATTCCCGTAGATCAAATCCTCCTTTTTCGTGAATAGATATTACATCATGAATTAACCGTGTAGCTTTTTCAGGATTTTCACAACTGTCTAAGTAATCGTCCATGTTTTTGTAGAATAACATCAACAGCTTTTGGATAAACCTCTCAGAATTCCAAAGCGTTTAAATTTGTGATGCACTGTGCTCTGAAAGGGGATGACACGGCTCCAAAAATCATTACCTGCATGACATAGACTTCAAAATCATTATCAGGTGATTCTCTCCATAAAATTCTTTGCGCGTATTGATCTTCTTCATTTATCGAAACCGTATGAAACATTACTCGAATGTCTGCTGAAAAGGCTATAGATTTTTCTCGAAATTTGAACAATATTTCAACCAAGGCATTATATAAATCCGGACCTTTTAACAAAAAATCGTTGAGGCATTTTCCATTGCTTTTCGAGGCTGCGTCCATAAGAAATTTCATTTTACCAGGTTTATTTGAATTGATAACTCCAAAGTGCGGTAATTACCAGATTTCCTTGTGGGTATTTTCTAATTCTGTAAATGACAATTTTCTGATGTAACTCTTCTCTTCATATTCTACTATTTTTTTCCTATGATTCTTTAAATTTGTTGTCTAAATTCATCTTCCGTTTTATATACTTAAATCGCTACATCTTTACTTTCAGGTAGTTCTTCATTACAATTTTTCCATAATAATCCAGTCTCCCATCTATTGTGCTTTTTCTTGAGATTGTTTCTATTAAATTTTTTGCTAGTGCATCTTCAGTGGCTACATTTTTCTTGTCTTGAACTGTTACTCCAAAAGACTCAGTTGAAAAAAAGAAATATTTTGCCAAGTCAGATCTTCATTTGGCTCTTCTCGTTTTATCAGTAGTGTAAAGTTGTATTCAATTCGGTTTCTAAATTGGCTAGTATTCCCATGTATAACCCATCCCAATTTTGTATATGATAGAGCCGGTGAATTCTTGGGTCCTTCAATGGTCATTCTGGATGTTATTAGCTGCCAGTAGTCTTGTCCGACAAGTAATTTTGGTTGAATATTTTCCACGTTTGGAAAGTCTATATCTCTTAAATATGTCCAATTACTTCTCAAACGATTAGCGCTAACATGTTGTACTGGAAGATCTAGGTGTTTAATGGTATATACATTAGTCATCTTGTAAAGTTCATTTTTCTCAATGCCGGAAATCTCAAAGTGTACTGTCCTTGTTTCAAAATTGTCTTATCTGTCCAACGTAAATTTAAGTTAGTTTCTTCTCCAGGTAAATTTAATTCGTTTGCAAGAGATTCGTCCAAAATACTAATAGTAGATCATTCTTCAAACAGTGCGTAGATTTTTATTTCCGTCTCGTTGGTTCTTAAAATAACTGGGGTAATTTTCAGTAAAATATCATTGTATCGATGAGATGTATGATCTATAAGTTCAGGATGGCTGGTATTTTCATTTAATTATCTAGGTGGTTCTGCATTTCTTTCTGTAGATGGTAAATCTATTTGTTCTTGCTGACTCTTAAAATGAAGCAATTTATGGTTGTATTTTTCACAAGTGACTTATCCACATTTTTGTTTCTCGCGGCAATCCAAAATTTCGATCATACGACTTCAAACAACAAAAGTATATTCTATTATTCTTCACAAAGTTCCATTTTTCTGGACTGCTACACTGTATAAATTTCTTGCAGGTTTTCTATGTTGTGTTCTTGTTTGCAAAGTAAACATTTTAAAGAATATTTTTCATTTTTCTTACTATTCGTCATTACCATTGCCCTCTTGAAAGGTTGATTTGTTTTTTGAATCGATGTTGATCATGCATAAAGTTCTAAACATAGTATCTGGCTCTGAGACAGATTTTCCTAAATTAAAATTGATAGTATATTCTTCCATACCAGCATTTGGAAATCCTCTTAAATTATCTGGCTTGTCTATTTTATTCTTACTGCATCTTTCATCAGTTATCTTCTGAGATTCATCCATTTTTCAGTGATTGTATCTGATCTTTGTAAAAGGACCAGCAATATAAAATCTTACTTGAGCTATAAACTATAAAAGGGTGCTCCTATATTCTTTCCTATATTTTATTACTTTTTAACTATATTTTTTATTGAAAAGTCTTTTTACTATTCAAACTGTCAAATCTATATTTTATTTTTTCAATGTTACAAAATCAAAAAATATCAAAACTGACCACAAAAATGTGACAAAGAATAATCATTTTACAGAGTGGTATTCAATTTCTAACAGCGTTAATGATAATTTATGTCTCTGTTAAAATTTTTTTGATAGCAATTTTGTTAATTTGGCATATTAAAAACACACAATTGGAAAAGTTTAAGCAGTGACATCTACTAATATTGACCATCAATAGTAACTAGCAAATTTATTCACGACTTATGTCACTTCATATTACTGGGTACAACTTAGTTTGAATCAAACTATAAGTAAACCATCAAACATTCTTACTTTCTTTATTAAATACTTATCAAATTACAAAAATTAATTTAGTAATATAAGCTCAAAAATTTTACACATTCCAAATATTTTAAGATTTGTTTGTTTGATCGACAATATAAAAATTTTAATTCATTGTTATACGTACCTAATAAACTACCCGTTTCTCCATTAGTGAGAGTATGCATTCATGCTTTGAAGGAGTTTAAATTCGGATGAGTGCACACCCTGACACTTGAAATGGGATGGGCAGTAATTTTGAAACAAATGGTACACTAGAAATGTAGTTTCACTATACTGTTTATACACTTTTGATGTAGTAGTCAACCTGTTTTGAAGTAATGAAAGATACAATAATTACAAATGCGATTAAAGTTTATTAGCAATATAAATATATCTATACGAAAAATACAGTATCTGGAATTTACGAATTTAAATCTCTT
Organism: Vesta saturnalis; assembly: GCA_036346205.1. Taxonomy (NCBI): domain Eukaryota; kingdom Metazoa; phylum Arthropoda; class Insecta; order Coleoptera; family Lampyridae; genus Vesta; species Vesta saturnalis. The sequence continues at coordinate 152,626 of JARFJB010002222.1, forward strand.
CACGAGTACATTTCAACATAATACATACAATCTCAGTATATATCAATCAATTATTGCCCTGGATAAAATTTCTTACTAGGATCCTTTGCCATATCAAGAAGAGTTTGAGCTGGTTTAAATGGAACTCCATAGAAATTATAATATTGCTCCATTTTAGCTACAAGATTTTTAGCACCATAACTATCCACCCATCGGAAAGGTCCTCCAGAAAATGGTGGGAATCCCAAACCAAATACTGCACCAACATCGCCTTCAAGAGGGTTAGCTAAAATTTTTTCTTCTAAGCACAATACTGCATCATTAACAAATCTCGAAACCATTCTTAACGTTTTATCTTCATCGTCAAAAGCACCTTTCGGTTCAATTGAATATTTTTTTAAAATTTCCAAAACATCAGGATTTACATCACGGTTCTTGACGTTTTTTTCATATAAGTAAATACCTTTACCACTTTTCCTTCCTAAAAATCCAGCTTGAACTACATCTCTTATGAAATCAGGATTTCCGCCAGAGAATCTTTCTCCAAATGCCTATATAAAAAAACCTACAATGTTACCTATAAAATACCACTATTTACCTTTCCTAGATCCACTGAAATATGTGCACCTACATCTATACCCACTTCGTCAAATAATGTAGCTGCTCCTACTGGAAAACCAAACTTCTTCGTTAATTTATCAAGACTCTTTGGATCGACACCTTCTTGTAACAATCTTATGCATTCTGCCATCATTGCCGCAAGTATACGTGTTGTGTAAAATCCTGGACCATCTCCTACAGTAATAACAACTTTGCCTTGCTTAAGACCAACTTGAACAGCAGCAGCAGTAGTTTCTTTGCTAGTTTTATCTGTTGTTATAACTTCTAATAATTGCATCTTATCCACAGGGGAGAAATAATGCATACCTAAATATTTTTTAATAACGATTACTCAGATGTATGACTGTGAAATTACCTATGACTTTTTCAGGTCTTGATGATGCTGCTGCAATTTTTTAATAGGAATTGCACTGGTATTTGTGGCAATAATACAATGTGGTGGTACAACACTTTCTAATTCCTTTATTACCTTATGTTTAATATTTAAGTCTTCAAACACAGCCTCTATTACCATATCAACATTGCGAAAATTATTATAATCTAGAGTAGGGTCCAAGTTTGATAAATATTTATCTTTTTCAAAACTGAAAACATATTAAAATGTTAAAGGAAGCAGTACATTACAACAAAATGATGCTTGTATTAGAATTTGAACCTGTGGCTCATTGCGTAATTTCCAAAGTTGTATACAATTTAAATATACATTTCTTTAAATTCAAATCTGTTTAGTAATTAATTCACAATACCTAGTAAAGCGTTTCCTTTTTACACCTCCTGCATAACCAGTCTGAATTTGTCCAATACCACGACCAAGTCCACTTTGATTGGTATCCTTTAATATAACATAGTATCCCTTATCAATGGAGACTTGGGCAATACCTGCACCCATTAATCCTGCTCCTACCACACCAATGCTTGCTACTGGCCTTTCGGGATTCCCAAATCTATTTTTTTTACATTCTGTTTGCCCTTTAAACAAACTCATTAAACCTTTTGAATGAGGTGTCATTGCCAAATCTCCAAATGCTGTTGCTTCTGCTTCATAACCAGCACCTTGCCCTTTTTCTAAACCAGTACGAACAACATCAACTATCTGTAAGAATACAATTTTTTGTAAGTTGAGGTTAATTAAACTGAGATTATATTGTTCCCGCATTGACATTATAAAGAGATCTCCAACTTATACCAAACTATTATATTTATCTACAGCAATGAACATGCAAATTCTAAACATTAAACATAAAAAGATGAATTAATTTACTAGTTTAGGCAATGAACCAAGAATATTTGAGTATCGTAGTAATAATAGAAAATCGCAATTGTCTTTGTGAAAGAAAAATGGGTTTTAATATCTTGTCAATAGGTCGTAATTTGATAATGTTATTAAAAAATTGTAAAATGTAACTAAGATTAAAATGTATGTAGTTAAGGGTTAAAAAGGAAAAGAAAACATATGTTGGAGTAGAAAAACAAGTGTAAAACTTAATACTTCGTTTAATTGTAGATATGAAAATATTATCACATAATATTTCTTGTTTTTTTTTAAACTTTTTAAAAACGTGGGTAGATTTGGGAGTAAACTGTTAGCTTAAATGTAAACGCCTGTAATATAAATATTTTATCGTTTCATCTTTTGCAAAACTAAAAACGCGAATTTTTTGTGTTGGTTCACAAAATTAAAGTGGTCGTGTACACCAACTCATATCGATAAATAATCTTCCTGTTTTCATTTTAATCCGCAAAGTGAACGTATAAACAAACGTATCGACAAATAATTACATTGTTCTGGCTTTAGTCAGCAAAACGGGCTTGTAAAGAATGATTTATAAATAATCGCCACCGTCTTGAGTTTAAGCCGCGTACCTTAATCCGATAAGTGTTAGAGATTAAGTGATTAATTAAATAATAGTAAATAGGTATTCAAATGTAGATTAAAGCTGGTAACAAGCAATTCATTGCCTTGCAAGAAGTTACTATTTAATTATCACGAGATATTGTATCGCACATAATTGTCTCTTGATAAAGAGGCTAGTAATGTGGTAGCAATTTAATTGCCAACACGTCATCTGGCAAGCACGCTTATTAAATTGAAGTCTGTTTAAAATAACCGCATCAGACTGTACGGTGTCCATTGTGGATTGTTTACTAACATTTTCGTCCGCATAGAGCATTTAATGCGTGGACAAACGTGGCATGATAAACCTCAATTTAATTCGTGTTATTAACGATACCGGGGTTTACGGAAACTGACTAGATGTCATTAAGAAAGCTTCAGATTTTATCTTTACGCAAGATTTCCAACTAGAAACTGGTCGCACACGGCCCTAGCTGTTAAAACTAACCCGTTCTTATTAGTTTTAAATGCTGAGAAAGTGATGCTGTAGTTTCTAACGATGTTACTGAAACTTTCGCATCATTGCTTACGGGTATGTTCTCGGTCACTTTGTCCTCGAACTGATCTCTTTGTATATGTAATTTATAGTAATTGTACGAATGTATTTTTGGGATCACGTGAAAGGCAGCTTTTATTCACGATACAATCCCAAAATTTTTAAACCCCTTTTGGGGAAATTTTCCCAAAATTTTTTTTGGGAAACCCAAAAAAAAAAATTTTAAAAAAATTAATTTTTTTTTTTTAAATTTTTGGGGTTTTAACCTTTTTTTTTTTTTTTTTTTCCCCCTTTTTTTTCCCCCAAAATTTTAAATTTCCCTTTTTAAAAAAAAATTTTTAAAAAAATTAAATTTTTAAAAAAAAATTAAAAAAATTTTTTTTTTTTTAAAAAAAAAATTTTTTTTTAAACCTAGGAAAAATTTTTGGTTCCCCTTTCCCCCCCCCCTTTTTTTTTTTTAAATTTTTAAACCTTTTTCCCCGGAAATTTTTTAAACCCTTTAAAACAAAAAATTTTTTCTTTAATTTTTTTTTTTCCCCAAAAGGTTTCCAAAAAGGGTTTTTTTTTTAAAAAAAAATTTTTTTTTTAAAAAAATTTTTTTAAAAAAATTTTTAAAAAAAAAAAAAAAAAAAAATTTTTCCAATTTTTTCCGGGGAAAATTTAACCCCCCAAAAAATTAAAAAAAAAAAAAAAAAAAAAAAAAAAAGTTTTTTAAAAATTTTTAAAAATTTTTCCCCCCTTTTTTTTTTTTTAAAAAATTTTCCCCCCCCAAAAAAAAAAAAAAAAAAAAAATTTTTTAAAAAAAATTTTTTTTAAAAAAAAAAAAATTTTTTTTTTTTTTTGGGGGGTTTCCCCAAAAAATTTTTTTTTTAATTAAATTTTTAAACCCAAAAAAATTAAAAATTTTTTTTAAAAAAAACAAAAATCCCCTTTTGGAAATTTTTAAAAAAAAAAAAAACCCAAAAAATTTTATTTTAAAAAATTTTTTTTAAAAAAACCTTAAAAATTTAAATTTTTAAAAAAAATTTTTTTAAAAAATTTCTTAAAAAAAATAAATTTTTAAAAATTTTTTTTTTTGGGGGGGTTTTTTTTCCCCAAAAATAAAAAAATTTTTTTCCAAAAAAAATTTTTTTTTTTGGAAAAAATTTTTTTTAAAGATTTTTTTCCCACCTTTAAAAATTTAAATTTTAAAAAAAAAAAGGGAAAAATTTTTTTTTTAAAAAAAAAAAATTTTTTTTTTGGAAAAAACCTTTTAAAAGGGAAAAAATTTAAAATTTTGAAAAATTTTTTCCCAAAAAGGGAAAAAAAAAAAGGGGGAAAAAAATTTTTTTTTTTTTTAAAAAAAAAAAATTAACCTTTTAAAAATTAATTTAAAAAAAAATTTGGAAAAAAATTTAAAACCAATTTTTTTAAAAATTTTTTAAAAAACCAAAAATTTTAAAATTTTTTTAATTTTTTTAAAAAAAATTCCGGGGTTTTTTTTTTTTTTTTTTTTTAAAAATTTTTTTTTAAAAAAAATTTTTTTAAAAAAAAAAAAAAAAAAAAAAAAAAAAAATTTAAATAAAAAAATTTTTAAAAAAAAAAAAAAAAAAATTTAAAAGGGGTTTTTTTAAAAAAACCCAAATTTTAAAAAAAAAAAATTTTTAAAAAAATTTGGGAAAAAAAAATTTAAATTTAAAAGGGGAATTTTTTTTTAAAAAAAAAGGGGGAAAAAAAATTTAACCCCCTTTTTTTTTTAAAGTTTTGTTTAAAAAATTTTTTAAAAAAATTTTTAAAAAATTTTAAAATTTTTTAAAAAAAAAAAAATTTTAAAAAAAAAAATTTAAAAATTTTAAAAATTTAAAATTTTAAAAATTTTTAAAAAAAATTTTTTTAAAATTTTTTTTAAAAGGTTTATAAAATTTTTTTTTAAAAAAAATTTTTTTAAAAAAAAAAAAAAAAAAAAAATTTTTTTTTAAAAAAAAAAAAAAAAAAAAAAAAAATTTAAAAAAAATTTTTAAAAAAAAAAATTTTGAAATTTTAAATTTTAAAAATTTTTTTCTTAAAAAAATTTTAAAATTTTGGTTTTTTTTAAATTTTTTTTTAAATTAAATTTTAAAAAATTTTTAAAATTTAAAAAAAAAATTAAATGGGGAAAAATTTTTTTAAAAAAAAACCCCAAAATTTTTTAAAAACCCTTTTTAAAAACCCCAAATTTTTTTGAAAAAAAAAAATTTTTTTTTTTAAGGAAAAAAAACAATTTTTATTTTTTTTTTTAAAAAAAAAAAATGGTTTTTTTAATAAAAAAAAATTTTTTTTTTTTTGGGTTTTTTTTTTTTTTTAATTTGGTTAAAAAAAAAAATTTTTAAAAGAAAACTTTTGTTTTTTTTTAAAAAAAATTTTTTTTTAAAAAAAAAAAAAAGGGGGGAAAAAAAAAAAAATTTTTTTTTTTTTTTTTTTTCAAAAAATTAAAATTTGCCTTTTTAAAAAAATTTTTTTAAAAAAAAAAGGAAAAATTTTAAAATTTTTAAAAAAAAAAAATTTTTTTTTTTGGTTTAAAACCAATTTTTTTCGAAAAATTTTTTTTTTTTAAAAATTTTTAAAAAATTTTTTTTTTTTTTCCTTTAAAAAACCCTTTTTTTTTTTTTTTTAAAATAAAATTTTTTTTCAAAAAATTTTTTTTTTTCCTTAAAAAAAAATTTTTTTTTTTAAATAAAAAAAACCCTATTTTAAAAAAAAAAAAAATTTTTTTTTAAAAAAAAATTTTTTTTAAAAACAAATTTTTGGGGTTTGAAAATTTTTTTTTTTGGGGGGGGGGAAAAAATTGGGGGGGCCCCGGAAAAAACCCCCCAAAAAAAAAAAAAAGGCCAATTTTCCCAATTTTTAAGGGAAAAATTCCAAAAACAAAAAAGGGAAAAAAAAAATTTTTCCTTTTAAAGGGGAAAAAAAAAACCCATTTAAAAGGGGGTTAAATTTTTTTAAAAAAAAAGGGAAAAAAATTTTTTTTTGGAAGAAAATTTTTTTTGGGGTTTTGAATTTTTTATTAAAATTTTTTTTTTTTTTTAAAAAAAAAAAAACCCCAAAAGGGTTGGAAAAAAATTTTTTTAAAAATTTAAAAAATTTTTAAAAAAAACCCAATTTTAAAACCAAAAAAACCCCCTTTAAAAAATTTTTTAAAAAAAATTTTAAAAAATTTTTTTTTTTTTGGGGGGGAAAAATTTTTTAAAAAATTTTTTTTTGGGAAAAAAAATTTTTTTTTAGGGTTATTTTAATTATTGGAAAAAGATTTAGCATACCAAATTTTTCAAAGATCTTCGTTCTGCCAAAAACTTGTCCACAAACAATTGAACACCGGAGCAAAGCAATTACCAGGGAGACAATCAACGCCTCACGTTTTTATTGAAGACGGTGGTTTCAAATTGGAGCCATTCTTGATGAGACCTTTCTCAATTGATGCAGCTACTCGAGATGAAAGAAAACTAAAATACAATAAGAGGCTCAGTAGTGCAAGACGTAATGTAGAAAGTTATTTTGGAATTTTAGTCCAAAAATTGAGGTGTTTTTTAACACCATTTGAACAAAATATTGATACTGTGGTTAATATTGTAAAGGCTGCTTGTTGTTTACATAACTTTCTTAGAGTGATAGGAGAAGTCCACATAAATGAAGACGAAATATAATTTATTTACATCATAACGCTCATGCCTTCAGAAGTTTTTATCAAACAAATCACAGAAGCAATTTGACAGTGTACTTAGTTCGAGAACAGTTTATTTCTTATTTAATGAATAATGTATACAATATTGATAAAAGTAAACCAAAACATTTTTTTTTCCATCCTCAGAACCCATCTCTTGCGACTTCCAAAACTTCTGCTTTCATTTCACGATTTTTATAATTATCATTTTTCCGTTTGACATGGTGGAGTTCACGCGTTCTTTGCCTTTCTGTGAATAGAACGCCAGAACCAAAAGTTCTCATTGCCCACTGCGGTCTAAGTACTGGCAGTGTGTTGTTGCTATGAAGTCCATCCATTACAAAGAACGCAGAACTCTGAACGCCTGACCGCTCTCTGCCTGCGGAGCTCTTATCCATTCTATGATATTAAAGTCAATCTACACACAGTAGAGATCGTTCACCGACAATATGTACTTGCGAAAAATTCAAAATTTAAACAACGTGTACCCGTACCCGGTGAAATCACCCTGTTTGTAAGTAGGTGTCAAATATGAGTATATACATAATACTTCTTACGTGTGAGTAACAAAATGACATAAACTGTTTACATATTTTGTTCCTAAAATGGTATGTTTTCAAGTAAACCTAAAAGTACTTACTTAGGCAACGTGTTGATAGGTTATGTTAGCAGTACTGCGACCTTTAGAAGAATCATTTAAATTCGTCCATTATAACAGCACTAAGGCGTTTATAGAATCTTACTTGAGCTATAAACTATAAAAGGGTGCTCCTATATTCATTCCTATATTTTATTACTTTTAACTTTATTTTTCCCCACTAAATTTAAAAAAATCATCTTGTATAAATTCAGTAAGGTTGATTGGGCAAATCCAAATCGGTCTTCTGTAGGTTCCTGTTTTGGTTTTTACGTCCACTATTCGAACTTTTCCGTCACTCTCGGGATATGTTGCTATTATACATGGGAGAGGCCAATTATTTCTTGGAAGTTGGATATCCATCAAAATCGCAACTTCGTTTACAGCAATATTTCTATTCTGTTCGAACCATTTGGATCTGGTAGCTAAAGTTCTCTTTAATCCACTGTTGCCAATATCTATCTGCAAGCTGTTGTGAAAACTTCCATTGCTATTGAAGATCAAATCTCATACTAAAACTCCGGTGGCTTAACTATACTCAATTTCCTATCAAAAATGATTAGCTGTTAAACTTTCGACATCGTTTTCATAATTTCTGACATAGGTTAATGGTCGACTATTGACTATATGCTCGACTTCTGTCAATAAAGTTTGTAACACTTCTAATTTTGGAGCACTTTCTTTCAGTACTATTTTCAAAGAGTTTTGAAACTGCGGACCATTCGTTACCAGCCTCCCATCTGTGGACTAGCTGGAGAATTCTTTTCCTATCGATGCCCTTTGCTAAATAGTATTGTCTCATTTCGTAGTCATCTACTTCTTCTAACGCCTTGCGAAGTTCGTTGTCTGCCGAACATAAATTTGTACTGTTATCATTCCAAATGCATTGCGGTTGACTTCTTGACATAAATCATCTTATCGCTAGTATTGTCAAGTCGGTGTTCAATGTGTCAGCTAGTTCTAGGTATACGGTTCTTATTAACAAACGTGTGAAGAGGACACTGTACCTTTTCATGTCTTCTACCGATTATTACTTGTATGGGTCCAAAATAGTATATACCCTGAATGGTCTGGGGGTTTTTATAGGCGTTCAATTGGCAACTGTCTCATTTCAAAAAGCGTTTCCTTTTCTTAATTTACAAACATTGCATTTATTTATCACAGTAGTAATTTTTTCTTCCTCATGATCCAGTATGTTTGTCTAATTTCGTTTAATACTAATTGAACTTGCATGGTTAAATCTCTTGTGGTAATAGTCTATAAATAAATATGTAAAAGTATGTTTGTTACTTAAAATAATAGGCGTTTTTGTTTCATCTTTGATTTCTATACAATTATCAATCTTCCTTTCAAACAAATCAAGCCATTATAAATGAAAGGGGTTATAGATCTTGCTTCTTTTTGAGAGACGTTTGCCTTTCATAAATTCTTTTACTCTTCTCCAAAACATTCTTTCTCTATTTCTAGACATCATAATTTTGAAGTTGTTTGTAAATCACGACAAAATTCGTTTTCTTTGGTTCGTTTCTGGATAAGGTCTATAAACTTCAAAACATAGGCTGTTGAGAGTAAAAGTTTTATGTCTTGAAAATTATTAATGTTTGGTAAAGCTGACTTGTATTTTGATTCTTCTAATTTAATTTTACTAAAACAGTTTCTGTAGGGCCTTCTTTTTGTTCAATTTTGTTTTATTGAGTTGTTTCCTGTTGGCCAAAATAGGGAGGTAAATATAAAAATCTGGTCCAATAAAATCTGCTTTTTAAATAATTTTGTTTTAGTATCACTTTAGCATCATCTGCAACATTATATTTGGAAGGGACCCGTGAAAAGTTCGAAATTTTCTAAAATTTTTCCTACTCTGTTGCTGATAAATGATGGAAGCTTCTTTGTTTCGGAGCTAAGCCAGTTAAGTAAGCTGAATCAGACCAAAAATAGTTTTCTTAATTTGGAGTCGACATTCCTTTTCCATTGTTTTAGCTAAACGGCTAGCTATGACAGCTGCTTGAAGTTCAAGTTTAGGGATCGTTAACGGTTTCAAAGGATTAACTTGATTCTTCGATATTATCAGGAATACATTTACTATTTCTCCTTTTTCAATTCTAAAATATGCTGCGGTGGCTATGGCTTCACCACTGGCATCACAGAATAAATGGAGTTCTAAATTGGTATCTTCTGTCAAATTATAGTTGTAACATCTCTAAATTTTTAAAATTTTAATTTTTTCCAAATCCTTTAATCATTTTGACCATTTTTTGAATTGTACATCAGAAATTTTGTTGTCCCATCATAAGCCGGTTCTCCATACATCTTGCATTAAAACTTTCGCCTTTACAATGTAATGTCCCAAAATTCCTAAGGGGTCAAATAGGGACATAATTACTTTGAACGTCTCTCTTTTTGAAGGAATTTTTCGTCCGGATATAATTTCAACATCAATTTTTTCCAAATTTAAAGGAAAACTTAAGGCATCTTCTTTGGGCTGCCATTTCAGTACTAAACTTCTGTGATTGTTTAGCGTTGTAAAAAAATGTTTCAGTACTGCGTTGTTCTTCTAGAATGCGATCTAACACCTCTTGGCAATTACAAACCCATCCCCGTAGATCAAATCCTCCTTTTTCGTGAATAGATATTACATCATGAATTAACCGTGTAGCTTTTTCAGGATTTTGACAACTGTCTAAGTAATCGTCCATGTAATGTCTTTGTAGAATAGCATCAACAGCTTTTGGATAAACCTCTCAGAATTCCAAAGCGTTTAAATTTGTGATGCACTGTGCTCTGAAAGGGGATGACACGGCTCCAAAAATCATTACCTGCATGACATAGACTTCAAAATCATTATCAGGTGATTCTCTCCATAAAATTCTTTGCGCATTGATCTTCTTCATTTATCGAAACCGTATGAAACATTACTCGAATGTCTGCTGAAAAGGCTATAGATTTTCTCGAAATTTGAACAATATTTCAACCAAGGCATTATATAAATCCGGACCTTTTAACAAAAAATCGTTGAGGGCATTTTCCATTGCTTTTCGAGGCTGCGTCCATAAGAAATTTCATTTTACCAGGTTTATTTGAATTGATAACTTCAAAGTGCGGTAAACACCAGATTTCCTTGTGGGTATTTTCTAATTCTGTAAATGACAATTTTCTGATGTAACTCTTCCCATATTCTACTATTTTTTCCTATGATTCTTTAAATTTGTTGTCTAAATTCACCTTCCGTTCTATATACTTAAATCGCTACATCTTTACTTTCAGGTAGTTCTTCATTACAATTTTTCCATAATAATCCAGTCTCCCATCTATTGTGCTTTCTTCTTGAGATTGTTTCTATTAAATTTTTTGCTAGTGCATCTTCAGTGGCTACATTTTTCTTGTCTTGAACTGTTACTCCAAAAGACTCAGTTGAAAAGAAATATTTTGCCAAGTCAGATCTTCATTTGGCTCTTCTCGTTTTATCAGTAGTGTAAAGTTGTATTCAATTCGGTTTCTAAATTGGCTAGTATTCCATGTATAAATCCCAATTTTGTATATGATAGAGCCGGTGAATTCTTGGGTCCTTCAATGGTCATTCTGGATGTTATTAGCTGCCAGTAGTCTTGTCCGACAAGTAATTTTGGTTGAATATTTTCCACGTTTGGAAAGTCTATATCTCTTAAATACCAAACTTCTCAAACGATTAGCACTAACATGTTGTACTGGAAGATCTAGGTGTTTAATGGTATATACATTAGTCATCTTGTAAAGTTCATTTTCTCAATGCCGGAAATCTCAAAGCGTACTGTCCTTGTTTCAAAATTGTCTTATCTGTCCAACGTAAATTTAAGTTAGTTTCTTCTCCAGGTAAATTTAATTCGTTTGCAAAGATTCGTCCAAAATACTAATAGTAGATCATTCTTCAAACAGTGCGTAGATTTTTATTTCCGTCTCGTTGGTTCTTAAAATAACTGGGGTAATTTTCAGTAAAATATCATTGTATCGATGAGATGTATGATCTATAAGTTCAGGATGGCTGGTATTTTCATTTAATTATCTAGGTGGTTCTGCATTTCTTTCTGTAGATGGTAAATCTATTTGTTCTTGCTGACTCTTAAAATGAAGCAATTTATGGTTGTATTTTTCCAAGTGACTTATCCACATTTTTGTTTCTGGGCCAATCCAAAATTTCGATCATACGACTTCAAACAACAAAAGTATATTCTATTATTCTTCACAAAGTTCCATTTTCTGGACTGCTACTCTGTATAAATTTCTTGCAGGTTTTCTATGTTGTGTTCTTGTTTGCAAAGTAAACATTTTAAAGAATATTTTTCATTTTTTACTATTCGTCATTACCATTGTCCTCTTGAAAGGTTGATTTGTTTTTGAATCGATGTTGATCATGCATAAAGTTCTAAACATAGTATCTGGCTCTGAGACAGATTTTCCTAAATTAAAATTGATAGTATATTCTTCCATACCAGCATTTGGAAATCCTCTTAAATTATCTGGCTTGTCTATTTTATTCTTCCATCTTTCATCAGTTATCTTCTGAGATTCATCCATTTTTCAGTGATTGTATCTGATCTTTGTAAAAGGACCAGCAATATAAAATCTTACTTGAGCTATAAACTATAAAAGGGTGCTCCTATATTCTTTCCTATATTTTATTACTTTTTAACTATATTTTTTATTGAAAAGTCTTTTTACTATTCAAACTGTCAAATCTATATTTTATTTTTTCAATGTTACAAAATCAAAAAATATCAAAACTGACCACAAAAATGTGACAAAGAATAATCATTTTACAGAGTGGTATTCAATTTCTAACAGCGTTAATGATAATTTATGTCTCTGTTAAAATTTTTTTGATAGCAATTTTGTTAATTTGGCATATTAAAAACACACAATTGGAAAAGTTTAAGCAGTGACATCTACTAATATTGACCATCAATAGTAACTAGCAAATTTATTCACGACTTATGTCACTTCATATTACTGGGTACAACTTAGTTTGAATCAAACTATAAGTAAACCATCAAACATTCTTACTTTCTTTATTAAATACTTATCAAATTACAAAAATTAATTTAGTAATATAAGCTCAAAAATTTTACACATTCCAAATATTTTAAGATTTGTTTGTTTGATCGACAATATAAAAATTTTAATTCATTGTTATCGTACCTAATGAACCCGTTTCTCCATTAGTGAGTATGCATTCATGCTTTGAAGGAGCTTAAATTCGGATGAGTGCACACCTGACACTTGAAATGGGATGGGCAGTAATTTTGAAACAAATGGTACACTAGAAATGTAGTTTCACTATACTGTTTATACACTTTTGATGTAGTAGTCAACCTGTTTTGAAGTAATGAAAGATACAATAATTACAAATGCGATTAAAGTTTATTAGCAATATAAATATATCTATGAAAATACAGTATCTGGAATTTACGAATTTAAATCTCTTCACGAGTACATTTCAACATAATACATACAATCTCAGTATATATCAATCAATTATTGCCCTGGATAAAATTTCTTACTAGGATCCTTTGCCATATCAAGAAGAGTTTGAGCTGGTTTAAATGGAACTCCATAGAAATTATAATATTGCTCCATTTTAGCAACAAGATTTTTAGCACCATAACTATCCACCCATCGGAAAGGTCCTCCAGAAAATGGTGGGAATCCCAAACCAAATACTGCACCAACATCGCCTTCAAGAGGGTTAGCTAAAATTTTTTCTTCTAAGCACAATACTGCATCATTAACAAATCTCGAAACCATTCTTAACGTTTTATCTTCATCGTCAAAAGCACCTTTTGGTTCAATTGAATATTTTTTTAAAATTTCCAAAACATCAGGATTTACATCACGGTTCTTGACGTTTTTTTCATATAAGTAAATACCTTTACCACTTTTCCTTCCTAAAAATCCAGCTTGAACTACATCTCTTATGAAATCAGGATTTCCGCCAGAGAATCTTTCTCCAAATGCCTATATAAAAAAACCTACAATGTTACCTATAAAATACCACTATTTACCTTTCCTAGATCCACTGAAATATGTGCACCTACATCTATACCCACTTCGTCAAATAATGTAGCTGCTCCTACTGGAAAACCAAACTTCTTCGTTAATTTATCAAGACTCTTTGGATCGACACCTTCTTGTAACAATCTTATGCATTCTGCCATCATTGCAAGTATACGTGTTGTGTAAAATCCTGGACCATCTCCTACAGTAATAACAACTTTGCCTTGCTTAAGACCAACTTGAACAGCAGCAGCAGTAGTTTCTTTGCTAGTTTTATCTGTTGTTATCTTTAATAATTGCATCTTATCCACAGGGAGAAATAATGCATACCTAAATATTTTTAATAACGATTACTCAGATGTATGACTGTGAAATTACCTATGACTTTTTCAGGTCTTGATGACGCTGCTGCAATTTTTTAATAGGAATTGCACTGGTATTTGGCAATAATACAATGTGGTGGTACAACACTTTCTAATTCCTTTATTACCTTATGTTTAATATTTAAGTCTTCAAACACAGCCTCTATTACCATATCAACATTGCGAAAATTATTATAATCTAGAGTAGGGTCCAAGTTTGATAAATATTTATCTTTTCAAAACTGAAAACATATTAAAATGTTAAAAAAGCAGTACATTACAACAAAATGATGCTTGTATTAGAATTTGAACCTGTGGCTCATTGCGTAATTTCCAAAGTTGTATACAATTTAAACATACATTTCTTTAAATTCAAATCTGTTTAGTAATTAATTCACAATACCTAGTAAAGCGTTTCCTTTTACACCTCCTGCATAACCAGTCTGAATTTGTCCAATACCCGACCAAGTCCACTTTGATTGGTATCCTTTAATATAACATAGTATCCCTTATCAATGGAGACTTGGGCAATACCTGCCCCATTAATCCTGCTCCTACCACACCAATGCTTGCTACTGGCCTTTGGGATTCCCAAATCTATTTTTTTACATTCTGTTTGCCCTTTAAACAAACTCATTAAACCTTTTGAATGAGGTGTCATTGCCAAATCTCCAAATGCTGTTGCTTCTGCTTCATAACCAGCACCTTGCCCTTTTCTAAACCAGTACGAACAACATCAACTATCTGTAAGAATACGATTTTTGTAAGTTGAGGTTAATTAAACTGAGATTATATTGTTCCCGCATTGACATTATAAAGAGATCTCCAACTTATACCAAACTATTATATTTATCTACAGCAATGAACATGCAAATTCTAAACATTAAACATAAAAAGATGAATTAATTTACTAGTTTAGGCAATGAACCAAGAATATTTGAGTATCGTAGTAATAATAGAAAATCGCAATTGTCTTTTGTGAAAGAAAATGGGTTTTAATATCTTGTCAATAGGTCGTAATTTGATAATGTTATTAAAAATTGTAAAATGTAACTAAGATTAAAATGTATGTAGTTAAGGGTTAAAAAGGAAAAGAAAACATATGTTGGAGTAGAAAAACAAGTGTAAAACTTAATACTTCGTTTAATTGTAGATATGAAAATATTATCACATAATATTTCTTGTTTTTAAACTTTTTAAAAACGTGGGTAGATTTGGGAGTAAACTGTTAGCTTAAATGTAAACGCCTGTGACCATAAATATTTTATCGTTTCATCTTTTGCAAAAACTAAAAACGCGAATTTTTTTTTGTTGGTTCACAAAATTAAAGTGGTCGTGTACACCAACTCATATCGATAAATAATCTTCCTGTTTTCATTTTAATCCGCAAAGTGAACGTATAAACAAACGTATCGACAAATAATTACATTGTTCTGGCTTTAGTCAGAAACGGGCTTGTAAAGAATGATTTATAAATAATCGCCACCGTCTTGAGTTTAACCCGCTTAATCCGATAAGTGTTGGAGATTAAGTGATTAATTAAATAATAAAATAGGTATTCAAATGTAGATTAAAGCTGGTAACAAGCAATTCATTGCCTTGCAAAAAGTTACTATTTAATTATCACGAGATATTGTATCCATAATTGTCTCTTGATAAAGAGGAGTAATGTGGTAACAATTTAATTGCCAACACGTCATCTGGCAAAACACGCTTATTAAATTGAAGTCTGTTTAAAATAACCGCATCAGACTGTACGGTGTCCATTGTGGATTGTTTACTAACATTTTCGTCCGCATAGAGCATTTAATGCGTGGACAAACCATGATAAACCTCAATTTAATTCGTGTTATTAACGATACCGGGGTTTTAAAAACTGACTAGATGTCATTAAGAAAGCTTCAGATTATTTTACGCAAGATTTCCAACTAGAAACTGGTCGCACCGGCCCCTGTTAAAACTAACCCGTTCTTATTAGTTTTAAATGCAGAGAGATGTATAGATGAACGCGTAAGCTGAGAAAGTGATGCTGTAGTTTCTAACGATGTTACTGAAACTTTCGCATCATTGCTTACGGGTATGTTCTCGGTCACTTTGTCCTCGAACTGATCTCTTTGTATATGTAATTTATAGTAATTGTACGAATATATTTTTGGGATCATGTGAAAGGCAGCTTTTATTCACGATACAATTATATATGTATAAATTATTTGACTATTT
This sequence comes from Vesta saturnalis, assembly GCA_036346205.1. Taxonomy (NCBI): domain Eukaryota; kingdom Metazoa; phylum Arthropoda; class Insecta; order Coleoptera; family Lampyridae; genus Vesta; species Vesta saturnalis. Next base: position 168,535 of record JARFJB010002222.1, read on the forward strand.
TTGTTTGTCCTTGTCCAAATGTAGTTTGAACTGCATTGCAGTTATCTTATTGCTACCTGTTTATTTTACTTCATGTGTAAGTTAATCCACATTATTATTTTTGTTTTTATCTTACTTTAACTAGGGATGGCGCCGGAATTATTCCGGGAAGAAATAAACACGGCTTTGGAATATTTCCTTCAATCTTGTCGGCAAAATTCATGGGAAGTTTTCGGAAATATTCCGACTTAATGTGAATTTCGCGCCGGATTTTTTGTTTATTCTCTAACCTCAAAAATGCTTGTAAGCGTCCCTATTGAAGTTTAACTAACGTTTTTTTTTATTGTGTTTATTATTTGTTTCAGTAGAAAAAATGAAATCAAGGTAAGGATTTCACAACATATGTTTATAAACTGGATAATTGTTGCCCAGATCCAAATCAGGTGTGTGGACTAGTTTTATCACGTTTAGTAAAATTAATTTATCAAATGCCACAAAAATGTGTCTCACTTGAAAATGTGCCCTCGCTGTCCAGCAAAAATTAAAACTACTACTTCTGAAAAGCTCTTGATGTGACGAATCCAATATAATTAAAAAATTTGAAATTTTCCGAAAGTTTCAGAAAATTTCCGGGACTATTCAACTCACCCTCTCCATGTCAACTATCAACCAATCACAATTTAGTATTTTTTATATCTGGACCAATCAGAGCACAATTGTGCGACAACTCCGCTAGCGGAATATTCCCGACATTTATTTTCTCTTACTATGAAATTTAATCGCCTTGCGGTAAAATGTCAAATTGACAAATTTTGACGTTTATTTTGTTCGTCAAAGTAATACAGACTCTGTCTACCATCTAACCACTATATAACCTGCAACTTGTTCTAAATTAAAACTAATTAATTCATGACTTGTCAATTGCCCATCAATTTTCTTCGTTGAATAGTCTTTTAAATATCACTTGGGCCGAAGAATTGCATAAATTTTTGTCAAAGTACTTAATCATGTTTCAAAATTGGTAATATCAAAGCAATACACTCATACACTTTGACAAAAATTTTCGGCAATTCATCGGCTACTTGAGGTATGGGGTATATGAATATTCGATTTTCGGAATTTTCCGAAACTCAGCTGCCGGCATGATTGGTTGTAGAACAGCTATATGTTTGGTATCACAATTTTACAATTTTGTAGACATTTTAACCTGATTTAATGATAATCTGTTATACTGGCATATTTAATCTTGTCTTCTTGGTTTTTTTTATTTATTATTGAACTTGCAAAATTGCTTGTTGATTAATACCTGGGTTTTTTCACTTGACTTTTTTAACACTTAAAATTCCACTATTGTAACTGTTAATAATAAGATTATAAAATTGGATTTGACTATCGAAATCCTCAACTTGCTATTCTTGATCAAGCTCAATATGATATAGATATTTATATTTTTTGTTGTCCCATTGACAGTTAATATGTATGTGCTGTATAACATTACTAACGACCTACTGCTTACCACGGGATTTTCTTTAATATTTAATATCTAATTCATTTTTTCAGTTCTGACATTTTGTTGATAACATTATGTTTCAAGTATTTGACACTACCACTGGAGTCAATTTCTCCATCACATTTCAGCAACCGTTAACAGTGGGTATTTGACGTTTAAGAACTTCATTTATAAGTTCTTTGAGCTGATACCAATTAAGCAAAGTCTACTTTACTCTGTCATTTGGACAAGGTGTACTTTAGTTCATTTTTGTTTGTTCCTTTGGACGAACATTCCAAATGGCCAACATATTTCTATTAATTATTAATCATTTTTGGATTATTAGCATTAACTTATGACATGTGATGGTCAAAATTTCTATTACAATTAACTTTGTCTAGTAGTAAAACTTAAGCTCTGGGAACAAGAGATGTATCAGTTTAGTTTTATTTTTTATTAACCCTAGAACACTAATATGTTTTTTATTCGTTAGTACTAATGTGTCGTAAATTTTACGACTTTTCAAAATAAAATAAAATTCAAGAAAGCTTAAAATTTCTATTGAACAAAAATTAACTTAAGAAACAGATTTTACTTAGTAAAAGGTGTTTGCATTGGAGACAGTATGTGGTTTGTCATCAGTCTGAAGCAGCTAGGACAATAACAGCATGTTGCACATCTGCCTTCAATGTGGAGGGCATCATCAGGTTGGTCATCAATTTTCAGAATTTCCTTAGTAGTTTGGTGCAGATTTCGTCGTAATTCTCATTTTCAGCCTTTGTTCCATCCATGGCCTACAAGTTGTTGGCTTAGCTTGATCATAAAGTCACACAGGTTTTCATTTCTTTATATATATAACGTTTCAGAAATTTGCTTTTCGTCATCAGGCTTAGTCCTGAGAAGGGCTGTTTTCGCCGTGAGTCGAATTTATGATTTTTCCCAAGAACTTGACTACTCTCAGTTTGGTACCTTTCAATACAAGTCTTCTTTTTCGGCCCTAAATATGCAGAGATAATACCATACATACAAAGTACCTCGGACAAAAAACGAAGGATGCAGCAAATACAAGATAGGGCACTGCCTTCAAATTGACCAGAACACTTGGGAATACTAAATAACCAAACCACACAATGAAGGCCAGAATTCCAAGAATTGTGTGTACAACCCACTATGCAAATCCAAGAGCATACATAAAGGAGAGGCAACCGCTCAAAGTGAGGACTCAGGAACATAACAATCGATGTTACTAACCTTTGATGTCGGCAGTGTTGGTACTGTTTACTTTTCAATAGTTCTATCAATTTGCGCAGGTTATGCCACACAACCATGTTATCACCTTTATTATAAGTTTTGTTATAAACAAATACGTTCAAAGGTAAATATGTAATTAAAAATTATTAATTTTATTAAATAAAAGAAAAAAGTTTACCTCGGTAATTTGAACCTACGACCTGTTTTTTGGTATAACCAACTGCTATCGATTCAAAATCGATGTAAATTTTTATGTATGTAGAACTGATGTAAATTCTACTTTGAGATTATCTGAAATCAGTTCTACATACAAAAGACAAAATTTACATCGATTGATTTTCGATTTAATTTTCTGATTAAAAAAGTCAAATTAAATTAATCAAAAACTTTTATTTTGTTAATAAAATTAATTTCCTGTTGCATTCTTAATAATTTAAATTTATTACAAATCATGGTTGTTTAAAAAACATACATGAATAATTAAGAATCGAACATTATCTTTACAATTATTTGTGCCTTGTTGCCATGAAAGCTAAGCCTTTGTCTCACAACTAATACCACAAACGATTCTAATTATTTTCTTTGCATTATTATAAAATTATTTGGTGCCTGTCTTTGCTGCCATAAAGTTTAAGTTTTCGTTTCAAAAGCTATTACTACAAATAACTCGACTCTAATTACCTTGCATTATTATTGAATTATAAATATTGCTACTCAGAATACAAATCAATCGCAATGACGAAAACAAAAGAAATCAGAGCATTTGAAGCTGGAAGGCAGTTATTTATAGGCAGACTAAACAATTTTGTGGAGTTTGTTGTCAGTATTAGCGATAATTGCACCGAAAAGCCAATTTTTATTAAGCTTAAATTTCATCTCGGTAATCCACAGGAATTTCCTGAAAAATATAATGAAATTTGCCTTCAAATTGAAGCGTCTACTACTGAGGCTGATGCAGCAATGGATCCTGTGGATTTTTATAACATATTTTGAGATGATATATAATAAGGTTTCACTGTTAAAGTATATATAAGCTCAAGTTAAAAAAATTAATATACACATAAAGTAAGTTCGATGGTATTAAATAATCATATATGTTAAGCACATGTTGCTTAAGTTAAAATATATATAAAACTATGTACAAGAGTGATTATATGACATGTTGTTGGTTAATTAAATCCATTTTCATAAATATAAAAATATGACCATGGCTGAACAATGAAAATTGTCATTTATATTACTTTCCGAGCATCTTCGAAGTATTATATGTAGTTTTCTTCTACACAATAAATGTAAATCCATTTGTATAAGTATATTCCAGTGTAGCAGTATATTATGCTTCTATTCTAAAACAAAAATAAAAGTAAAATTGTTTAAATCAACATAAGAAGTTAAAATATGTGGTAAAGTGTATGAAACTTGAACAGAATTGAGAGGATTCATAGAGCTTACAAACTTTAAAAGTGAATGTAAGGAAACATTATGTTAAAAACTTCCGTAATGAAGTTCCAATTTAAATTAACATTTTTATATGTAATTTAAACATAAAGTTGAGAAAAACCAGGTTAGGAAATTCCAATTTAAAATGGGAGGTGGAATTTTTCTTAATAAACCATAAAAGTGTTTGATACTGTGATATGGCTATGTAGTTTGACCCACAGACTCCGTTTCTGGTCTTAGTTTTCCTGTGGAAATTAGATTAACTTAGTTATAAAGAGATTTGTGCATAAAAATTTTGTGAAATAGTTAAATTGTAAATATTGAAAAAAAAGCATAACAAATTGGGTCTCTAAAGAAAGGAAAAATTGTATAGAATCCTAAAATGATTATAGTTTTAAGATCTGAACATATATATGAAAGTTATGTGTAAAATTAAGATTTTGCAAATTTTAGAAAAGTGTTTAGCTAATAGAATTGTAGTAACATTATGTTTGTTGACAAAATTACTTAGGTAATATAGAATTTTTCAGAGGTTATATAAGCAAGTGAAAAAACAAATATATCTTTTCCTGTTAATTCTTAAAGTAAGAACATGTTTACTCAGAGTGTATGTATAAAAAATTTAAATCATACAACTGGTTAAATGTCATAATAACAAACAATTGAAATTCAAGTATTTCGTAAATAAATTTGGTTATCGTAATTTAAGTTCCAGTAATATGTTTTGGAATAACGAGTGGTCGTTATTCCAGTGTTCGCAATGTATTTTCGTTTTAAATTAAATTTTATGAAAATGATCCAAGCATTATTATTGAATGGAAATAAAAATTATGAAATGGTGCAAGAAAATAAAATTCGAAAAAGCAACCTAAAACAAAGTATTAAAGGAGGGGGCACGTTTTAAATGTAAAATACCTTTCGGTCAGAATTTAACCAAATTTTGATATGTTCTAGAACTTGACCAATTGATCAAATGTCTTCATTACCCGAAAGCTCAAAGCTTAACAGTTTTTGATATACAGGGTCTGCAATATCACTATTTGATACTTTCAATATATCATAAAATGGACATTTTTGCCAATATTAACGCAAAACTTAGTGGAATGTTATTTTTTTGTGCTACTGGTTTAAACCTTTTTTACTTTCATTATTTTGTACATACACCTGATGTACAGGGTGAAACCAAATATATGTATCTGAAAAGAATTATACGGTGGTATTGTTTTGATATTTTGGTTAATGGAAGTTAACACATATATATGTCCATTTAAATTATTATTGGAAGTTAAGTCCCCTAGACGTCCGTTATACAGAGTGTTTCATTACTTTAATAGATTTAATTTAGTATTATTATACTTCCTAGTTAATTTTCTGATAACTTAATTGAAATGTCTACATTAAAATAAACTATTTGCTAACTGTATATACCTAGATAATAGTCGCGATGTGTTTATACTGATACTGGGTGTCCAAGTACAAAGGACCAAAGCGATATCTTAAACTTCATATAGGTGGAAAAACCGTTAACATAAAAATCCCTTGCAATTGGATGTCGTTGCGAAATACAAAGCATTTGGAGATTGACAGATAGAAAGGTTAGATGTGCTTCATTTATTATGCTCACTATTTTCTAATAAAGTTATATTTAGTATTTACTTATTCGTTTAAACCAAAACCGTAATGTGGTATTGCGCTTTTTCTTCTGTTTTTATTCGTACAACTAGATTTTTTTCTGATTTTGCACTTTTCATACAACAATTATTATTATTATAAGTTATTGTTTTTCTTTACTTAAATAAAATTATTATGTTTTCTATTCCCAAACTTATAAAATAACAACAATATAGTAGGTGGCTATGAAACGTCAAAAATTAATCCACTAATTAAGTGATATTGTTGATGCTTAGTTGCAAATCTACTTTTTGAATTAAAATCGTTGAAGAGTTTATGTGAAAAATGAATCGAATTCCATGTTTTGCTTGTGGAAATGCTTTAGTTCCTAGGGTTATGGTGAAAATAAGTGGTGAGGTAAATGCAAGAAAGCAGGAAATTGTGATTGCACGTCGCCGCGAAGCAAATCTACCAGAGCGGGTCATAATAGAAGAAACTCGAATCTGCAATGTCTGCAATATTTCTATTGTAAGGGAAATTCAAGCAATAGACAATAATCCAAATTGTTTGCGATTAAATGTGCTACAAAGGTCAACTCACTTATGCTGCATTTGTAACGATGGGAATGATATACATAAAATATCCATGAAAGGTAGAATTAATATTTTTGTTGAGAGAGATATTACGTGCCAGAAAATACGTACTGCTGTAATATTCATTTGGATGAGAATGGTAATCTGTTTGAGTTTCTGCTCCCTGGGTTACGATATGTAAATCGGCCATTATTAGCAGGTAATGAGATTTATATTTTTTTACAAGCATTACGTAAGGAAATTAAGAAAAAAAGCTACCACACGGCTTACGAAGACGAAAATAACTTCACAGATTCTCAATTTAAAGCAGTTTCTCCTATAACCAAAGATCAATTTAATAATCTTTTCAACTTTTGTGACCCCGTTAGAATAGGAAATTCTTTGAGATATGTAAGTAAAAAAGATCTCTTAGCATTCCTGTGCAAGTTACGACAAGGTCTTAGTGATAGTTTTTTAGCGGTTATTTTTAATTATTCCACAAGACAACAAGCCAGTTTAGCTATATCTCTAGTTAGACAATCTCTTTCTGCAAGATTTGTACCACAAAATATTGGATTTTTCTGCTACAACAAGAGACAGCTACATCGAAAATCATGTAACTTCTTTTGCAAATCGTCGATATAATCAAAACCTGGATCGGCCTCAAGTTATAGTGTATAATGACTGTACTTATCTAGAAATAGAGAAAAGTTCTTGTTTTAAAGTGTTGCGACAGTCCTACTGTACTTATAAAGGTAAACATCTTATCAAGCCATCTCTGCTTGTTGCCCCGAGCGGATTTATTCTAGACATTCAAGGGCCATATTTCTCAAATTCTGAAAACAACGATGCTAACATACTTATAAGTGAATTTAATAGAGATGTGAGTGGAATGCGTGAATGGTTTAATGAAGAGATATTTTCATTCTCGACCCTACTTGGATGCTATTCCAGCTTTAAATAGATTAGGTATTAATTTTAAAATGCCAGCCTTTTTGGAGGTCAGCTACAGTTATCCACAGAAGAGGCTAATGATAGTCGCCTCGTTACCAAAACCAGGTGGATCGTAGAAACGCAATGGGCACTTAAAATCAATTTTTAAATTTTTTAGCTTTAAGATAAAAACACCCCACATTTGTAATATTGCTGATTTTCTTAAAATTGCTGGAGCAATTATAAATAAATATTTTCCACCCATTTTAATGCAAGATGCTACTATTGAGCTAGCTGAAAATATTCTTCAAAAAGTTCAAGAGCCAAATGTTGTTCAAGCCAGGGTTGAGGAGGAAAACTTACGCGCTAGAAGGGCAGATGGGTTGATTTAAATGAAATTATCGTTCCCTCATTCCCACGTTTGTCAATTACTATCTTAAAGAGTTAACTGAGGTATTTTTTAATTAAAGCTTGCTCCTTCTTATATACAGGTTCAATATCAATTTGATGAAAACTACGAACCCGGTTTTATACGTAAGGATATATTCTCGCCTCAGAAATGCTACTCGTTACCAGTAGTGGATTGCATTTGTGCCGAATAATGAGGAATGAAGAACCTAACCCAATATTAAACTTACTGCACCTGCAAGACTGGTGCCAGAACTTTAGGTACTTGTTCTCATGTGGCAGCTGTACTATGGTTTTAGGAAATAGGTATCAAGAGCTAATCAAATATCCTTCTACAAATGTTTTAAATCATATACTAAATGCAAATAATGTGGAGGTGATAGACATTTAACATTTGATTATGCAACTTTTGATTTCTATGACAATGGTTATATCAAGACCAAAAATTATTTACTGTTTTCTGCCTCATCAGTTCAGTTAACTGATATCTTATTAAGCTTAGATATTTTTAATATATTAAAATACGTTCATTAACGTTTTCTAAACATTTCTTATTTCCAATGACTGTACAAAGGGTAGTGATGATGGAGGTAGACCTGCAAAACCGGTCTGTCGATGGTGTGAACAGTGAAGACACTAGTATCTTAAAGAATTTTCTTTTCTTAGTTTTGCAAAATAAAGATGAACTTCGACAAGCGCCTTCTTTATCAAAAGAATCTACTGAAAACTTTATTAGAAAATAGTGAGCATAATAAATGAAGCACATCTAACCTTTCTATCTGTCAATCTCCAAAAGCTTTGTATTTCGCAACGACATCCAATTGCAAATTTTTATGTTAACGGTAGGTTATACAGTTAGCAAATAGTTTATTTTAATATAGACATTTCAATTAAGTTATCAGAAAATTAACTAGGAAGTTAATAATACTCAATTAAATCTATTAAAGAAATGAAACACTCTGTATAACGGACGTCTAGGGACTTAACTTGCAATAATAATTTAAATGGACATATATATTGTTAACTTCCATTCACCAAAATATCAAAACAATACCACCGTATAATTCTTTTCAGATACATATATTTGGTTTCACCCTGTACATCAGGTGTATGTACTAATGAAAGTAAAGAAAAGGTTGTAACCAGTAGCACAAAAAATAACATTCCACTAAGTTTTGCGTTAATATTGGCAAAATGTCCATTTTATGATATATTGAAAGAATCAAATAGTGATATTGCAGACCCTGTATATCAAAAACTGTTGAGCTTTGAGCTTTCGGGCAATGAAGACATTTGATCAAGTTCTAGAACATATCAAAATTTGGTTAAATTCTGACCGAAAGGTATTTTACATTTAAAACGTGCCCCTCCTTTATCAAAATTATAATTAAAATAAAAGTGCTTAAAATAAAGAGTTTTACGAAAATATTTGAGCCCATATCTTGGCTTGAGAACTTTCACCATGGGACTAAGTTATTTAAGCAGCATAATTAACATTAGAAATCATTATGCCGATAGATTTCGGCAATGGAACAATAATGTATGGAATTCAACCCATAGCTTAACGGACATTGGTTCATCATCATTGTATTATGGTGCAGCTAAAAACAAGGGAAAATGAGAGTCTATGAATTCTTTGTACTTATTTAAGGTTATGTTGATTATCATTGTGCATTATTTATGTGCATTCGTGTAAAGGATATTAGTAAATTGCATGCTGGTCTCGAAATAACAAAATCATGTATTGAATTTATATTGATTTATTATTGTTTTAAAAAGGAAAGGATACTTACCAAAAATATAGTATTCTAAATGTGGTTTAGTCATGAACATATAAATATAAATTCAGATTCGCATGCGCACAGCGCGATATAATTGAATGAATACATGGTGTTCTAATAAATAGTAAAGTATAATATAATTCCATAGTTGTTAAAACTCACAATTGAATTTATTTTGATTAAGAACTCTACTTATGATTATATGATTCTAGCAATGAGCTGTATTGATCCCTATCCCCAGATAATGCTAGCCGAGGCCGTTTATTTAAATAAAAATAACAGCATTTGTTATAGTAAAGTTATGAGGACACATCATGCTAAAGTTTTAATAAAACAGATAACAATCTTCTAATGCGTTTGATCTTAGTTTTATTAATGCAAAAATTATAGTTAATTATCAAATTTAATTAACACTAAAAATAAAAAAATTATTACTACAAGTAAATTATTTTGTTAAATTATTAAATACTTTTTATATCATCGCCAAAATAATTAACACCAAACGTAGGGCAAGTTTTGTATATTGCGAATTTAATAAATTAATTACAAATACAAATTTAATCATCACAATATATTAATGCTAGTGCTTGGGCCACAATCCTTTTGGACAATTTAAAAGAAACAGCTGATGATTCAGACCAATTAAATGTCAGTAGCGAGATTAATACAGCTGTAACTATACTTTACCGACCTATGATGGCAATTATAAAGAATTGCAATTTTTTTCTCATCACTACTTCACAACAATCTAAGGTTATCAAACATAGAAATTTATGTACTTAAAGGGTTATCTAATTGGAGCGTCTGCCCAAACAATTGCAAATATTCAACCTTCCGGTCATGTTTGATCTATTATGTGATAGATATAACAATCCTAAATTAACCATAGTTAACAAGTTAAGGGGATAATAGATTTAAAACCTGTAACGAAAAATAGTTCAGGGGATCTGCGAAAACTTTTTAATGATTATACTAAACATATTAGGGCCTTAGCAAATCTGTCCATACCTGTTGTCAGGGTATTTTGAACACCCTGTATACGTATTGCGTAATTTTTTTTGTAGTTTTATTCACTTAGTTAGATTCCGTATGTATATATATATATATATATATTATATATAATATATATATATATATATATATATATATTTGTTGTCAAATTGAGTTTTATAGATAAATTTGTGTTACGCGTGTAGCGACCTTTAGGAAAGGTGTATGGCGAGCTTTAGTTTTTTTGTTTGTGAAATTATTATTCCGTAATTTAGGTTGTTTTTCCTTATTATTTCCCGTTTATCGAAGTTTGAGTAACGTTTATCTGTATATAGTTGTATATAAGTGTAAATAACGTTTATTTCGTTTGATTTCCTTAAAAAATTAAGTAATTTAAATAAATAGGTAGTTTATATGTGTATGATGTCAATTGGCGACATAAAGACGCCAAAAGTATAGTTGTTCAGTTTATTATTGAGTATGTTGGTTTTAAGTCATAGAGGTTGAATGTGGGACTGATTGTACTTTAAAAATATAGGATATTTTGCGTTAAGTCTGCTACGTTTGAACTTTTAAAGTTCTCGAGTCCTTACGGATGAAAACGAAGTTTCTGTATAGGGTACTAAATCCCTTCCGTTTTTTAATTGGTGGAATTAAATTAGATAAGATTTTTGTGAGTAGTGGGATTCAAAATCAAAGATGGATTTTGGTAATAATTTGCATGAGTCTGAAACTGACTGCGCTCTCGAGTAGTATTACGGTGACGTTTATTGTTACGCTTTAAGGGGTGGTTTAGAACGTTGATATTTTGGACCTTGTGGTGTTTAACGAACGTACTTTTTGTGTAGTAAAGTTTAGCTACTTCTGAAGAAGACCTGTAAAGGGATTTTATTAAAACTGTTCATCACCAAAGGATTATACCTAGTGCCGATTTCGATTTTACGTAAAGTTACCTAGAGGACATCGTCGTGTTGTATTAGTGCTTCAGTGACCTCTTTGGTTTTTTCGCTTTTGCGGATTCTTTTTAAAATCAACGTTCTTGCAGTGCCGCTTATTTACCGTACAAAGCGTGTTTAAGGATAAAGAAACTTTCGCAATATATTAAAATTATAGTTATTTAAATCAAGTTATTAACCTTTTGGATTTTAGTGGAAATAAAACCAGTTAAAAGATAAAAGTCAATAAAAAATTGAGCGCCAAATTAGTATTTTAAAAGAAGTTTTTAATTTATGCAGTAACATTTTAACGAGTTTAAATCGAGGAATCGTTTGTGTATAAAAAACAATAGTCAACAATTTTATTCATCATTTGCCAGAGCAGGAGATTTTTTCCGTTATAGCAGTAACCGATCATCGTTTTCTGTTGTAACACAGGAGAGGTGTAATTCTAGACTTTAAGGTAACATAATATTGTTTTTTTTTGAATATTTCAAGATTTTTTGTGTTTCAATTATTTTTTGTGTTAACGAAGGTTTGAAAGCAATTTTTTTTGGTAAATTAAGTTGTTGTTTTCCTTTATTCAGTGTAATTAATTATAGTTCTGACGCTCCGCCTTCACACTTTGTTATTTATTTTAGTATTAAAGGGCAATTGACCCTATTGTAGTGTGGGTATATAATCCACGATATATAATATATATATATATATATATATATATATATATATATATATATATATATAAATAAGGTAAAATCAGTTAGAACGGCGTTAAAGCATTCTGATCAGACATCCTGTCGCCCATTAAGCTTTGTTTTTTTGTTTATACGCATTATCGTATGTTTATATTTATCCTTTTTTTTATTTTATTATAGCTTTGTTAGGTTTTATAAATTTGTTTTAATTCTGTGGAAACCCTTTTGTGTTGCATAAGAGTTTTTTTGCAAATTAAGTTTACCAGTAGTTTGAGTTTAAGTTTTAACGTAACGAAGTGACAGTTTTTTATTAGTAATAGCGTTATTGATATTTAGTGTTTTATTTGATTACCTAATTATTGAACTGGGTGTAGTAAAGTAACGTAACCTTTTTGAGTGTTTAATCACGCTTTTATTTGACAAGCGTGTTTTTGAAGCCCTATTTCAGGTGGTTTGCTGAGTTGTGTCCAGCACCCTGGGATTGATTGCGGATAGGTAAGCGTATGTTTTTGTATGTTTAGACACGCTATGTACTCGTAATTTTGGGACCCTTATTTTGACTACCAAACATTTGGCGGAAAACCGAAATTTGATCCCTATTTTACTTTCAAAATATTCTGGGTTCAAAATTTTTCAACATCGCCTTACCCTGTTTTAAAAAATTTTTCTGTAATTCCCTTTTAAGAACCGTTAAACTTGGAAAATTTCCCATTTATTATTAAAATTTCTAAAAACAACAAAAATTTGAATTTAAAAAATTTCCCTTTTGAATAAAAATTTTAAAAACAAATGGAGTTGGGAATTAAATAATAATAAAATCTACCCTCTCAAAAATAAGTTAAAATTCAAAAAACTGCCTTTTTTTACAAATATTTTCTTAATTTAAAGGCCCTTTTTAAAATTTAAACCAAGTTAAATTTTTTCTAAAAAATTTAATAAAATTGGCAAAAAGGAAAAAAGGAAAAACAAATTAAAAAATTGTAACGTCCTCCAAATAAAGGCCTTTGTTAATTTGAAAATTCCAACTTTAAAAAAATCCGAGGGGACTAGCAAAAATAACATTTAACATTCAAATTAACCTTAAACCCAAAGTTCCCATTTTTGCTTTCCAACTAGTTGACCTATTATTAAGACAATTTTTAATAAATTAATTCTACCATTATTTTGGAATAAAAATTTCATTAAAAGACGTTGGAAAAAAGTAAACTAAAACAAAAAAAAATTTGGTAAAAATTTTAGGGAAATTCTTGTTTTCAAAAAGGGAAATTTTGTTTAAGAGCTTTAAAAAAACCTTTACATTCCAAAATTATTGGTCATTTGTTTTGTTTTATCCTTTTTTCCCAACTGTTATTAAACCCGGTTTTTAAATTTAATGCTAAACAGGTCAAATTCGTTAAGAAAAATTTTGGGCCCGGTAAAAAGATCTTTTACATTCCTTAAATTCAAAAAACCACCAAATTTCGGCAACGGGTGAACCCATTTAAAGTTGTAAAGGGAAAATTTTAAACATTTTAAAAAAATTCCAAACAGTTTTCTTTTTTTACCCCATTAAACCAATAATTACTTAAATTCAATTAAATTTTAAACACCTCAAATTTTTACCCTACAAAACACTTTTTAGCATTCCAAATTGAAAACACCCAAAGAACGGGTGAACATTTTAAAAAATGTGAAACCTTTCATTTGGAGAAATTCTTCTTTCCGGAAGTAAACCTAAGAACTTTAAAAATTAAAAGAATTAAAACCTTCTGTTTTTAGTACCCTTACCATTGGTATCCAATGAAATCCCAAAATGCCTTTTAAATTACTTTCATGGAGATCTTCTTTGGGTTTAAAATCCCGGAAGCAAAATTAAACCAAAACCGTTTAGGGTCATTCCCTATGAATTTTCAAATAAAAATTACAGCCTTAGAATTTCGAAAATAAAAATTTACCAACGTAGGCCCGTCATTTAATTATTTCTTTTCACCTTGTAATTAAAAAAATATTTATCAACCCAGGCCCCTTGGTTTGGCCAACCCAAAAATTATCCCGGGACGGGCAACCCCCAAACCCAGTGTCAACACCGAATGCCCAAATCGCAGTTACAATTATTAAATTCCTTAAAGCTACCTAGATGGTTATAGTGCCGAGCGCTGCTTTAATTGAACTACACTTTAGTGATAGTAGCTCCACTTCCTAAGGAGCATATATCTACATCAAATCATCGGACTCTGTTGGTAATACATCGACGTAATATGAAAATTATAAATTCGACTATTTTTGTACCATTCTCTTCACTAAATAAGTTGAAACGCGTAGTTGCATGAATGTTACCTTTTTAGAAATTGCACTTCCAGAAAGTCGCGTATCTTTACTCTTTACAATATTTTGAATATATTAGTAAAATTGTGTCAACGTGAAACCGTTTGTAACGAAATGAAGCCTGAAAATACAACGGCCATTGAAACCAATGCAACAACCCTTTTTATAAAATGGTCTATTAAAAAAGAGTCCCCAATTTAATTTTGTTACTAAAAAATACGTATTCACTAAATTGATTTTTGAGCACTTTCATAAATCGTTGTTGCATTGCGTACAACAAAATATTACTGGCCTATATCGGCCAAAGTATATAAACAAGTTATCCAAATATTAAATGCTTAGAGCAAATCCAAAAACCTTATAACCCGTAATGGGTGACCTATGAAACGACTAGAAATCAATACCTGTTTTTTACAAATGTACGAGTTGATTAAGCCCCCTTATTCGGAAACCCTAAAAATTTATCAACAAATATTTGTTTATTTACTTTTTACTGACTAAGGCCTTCATAGAGTTGGTGACATTTAACCACCAATTTCTTAGCTGTTTAAGGCGTTTTATCGGGCAAATCCAAATCTATTCTAAGAAATAAATTTCAAGGTGCATCCCAACTAGAACTGTATACAATTTTAAATTCAAAGACTGAAGTCAAGAAATCTCAAATTTTAAACAAATACTATAAAATTGAATTTTAATCCCAAAATCCTCATCAAGGTGGTATTTTAAGTGGCATCAAATGCGTAAGAACACATTTAAAATGCTTAACATAAAGAAAAATTCAATGTAAATCATAATATTCATGACCAGATAATAATACAGGAACTCTCCATTCCAATGGCAAATTATCCAAAATTCGAAAACTGAAATTGTTACCAGTGTAAAATCAATATCTTAAAAAGTGTCAGTTTGTTTTAAACGAATTAGTTATTAAGTTCAGAACTGTCCTTAACATGAACATTTATTATTTATAGCTATTTTTCACATTATCTATTTCTTTATTTGTTGCATTTATGTATATTTGTATTTCAGTGAGCATGTGTACTTTATTATTTCATTTGTACAATTTGTCGGTTTTCAAAAACAAATTTTCAAGGCACCATGTTAATGCAACTGTTTTCCTGCAACCCCAATCTTTTCGCAAGGGCAAATCGACATTCGTGTTGCACGATGGCACCGTCACGTAGAGCTCATAATTCTTCCTTTCTCATTCATTCATTGCAGTGGTTTTAGTTTACTTCCAAGATCTTTAAAATCATGTAATTTGTATTTTTTTGTATAATAACAATAAAATAAATTTAAATTAACAAGTATTTTGTCTGCCTGTTATGTAAAAATTCTTACACCAACGATATAAAACCAAAGGTTTGTGAGCCAACAAATAAAAAATGTTAATTTTATATATTATTAAACAAATATATATATATATATATATATATATATATATATATATATACAGGTGTTCAATATAATCGGAAAATAACTCTTTTGTATTGCGTTTCACAAGAAAGTGTTTAAATAGTTTTTTTATTCCTTTACAAATACTCTATTAAGTGCTTGGTTTAGATAATTTTTTAAGCTTCCGGTTTTTGAAGGCACATAATTATTTTTTTAAATCACACTGTATATATATTTTTGCATTTTGCATTGTTTTTTTCTCAATACATACGTATAAAATTCTTATAGGGTTTTATAAAAAAATTAGAAAAATGCCATCGTTTTTCAATTTTATTATACGATTAGAAGAATCCAAAAAAACCGTAGGCAGCGTACGTCAACAAAATCGCATCGCAATTGTTTTTCGTTTATTGCAATTGACAATCAGATAAAAGTTTAATTTGATTTCAATCGAAATAATTGTTTAAAATGAATAACAGTGAAAAAGTTGACCTGTTATTAATTTTCGGTGAATGTAAACGTAATTGCGACGAGCGGTGAATTATACCACAAAATATAATAGATACCATCCTTCCGAAAGTTACATACGAAAAATTGAAAATCGCTTAGAATACGTGGAACATTACCAGGAGTAAATTATCAAATTTAAACAACAAAGAAATGTTTTGACCGAAGATATTTAAGTAAAATATTTTATTTTTAAATCCACGGTCATCTATTAGACATGTAGCGCAAAAAGGTGTATCAGTTGGCTCAATTCACAGGACATTAAAAAATTCAAAATGCTGCCGTATAAAGTCGATTTGGTTCAACACTTCCCTCAAGACTCTGATCGGAAATTAACATTGCATGGATAGTTGAGCAATTGATCACAATCCATTATTTTAGATCATATTTTATGGACAGATGAATCCAAGTTTACAAAAATAGTTATTTAAAAACAATCGTTATTGGTCTGACGAAAATCCCATTGGCAATGAAACTTAAATCAAACCGTATGGGGTACTAATGTTTGGTGCGGTTTAATTGGAAACCAATTACTAGGGTCTTATTTCTATGATGGTAATCTAAACGCCAATAGGTATCTTGAATTTTTAGATAACGTGCTACCAACAATGTTGAATGGTTTCCTCTGCTTTAAAAATTATTTCCAGCAAGATGGAGCTCCAGCTCACAACCGTTGATAGTAAAAGAATATCTTAACCAAACGTTCAATGAACGATGGATAAACTAACCCGGTAGAATGGCCTGCGAGATCACCGGATCTTACACCGTTAGACTTTTCTTGTGGGGTCATTTGTGGTGTATGCCGATCCACCTTTAAACGTTATAGACTTAAAGAATAAAATTACAGCTGCATGTGAATTTAACTACGCAGCAAATCAAAAAACAACCATGAACTCAGGCGACGATTAGAAGCATGTCTAGAACGGAATGGTGGCAACTTTAACAATTTATTCGCTAATTATAACTGATTTTGTTTAATTTTCTAATTATATAATAAAATTGAAAAAACTTTCGATGGCATTTTTCTCTAATTTTTTTATAAAACCCTTAAAATTTTATAATATGTATTGAAAAAAAATCAATGCAAAAATGCAAAATATATAATACAATATATATATATATATATATATAATATATATATATATATATATATACATACAATATATATATATATATATATATACAAATACAATAATATATATATATATATATATATATATATATATATATATACATTATTGAAAAAAATAAAAATTATTGCTTGTCAAAAACTTAAAAATTATCTAAACCAAGCACAGTATTTGTAAATGAATAAAAAACTATTTAAACACTTTCTTGAAACGCAATACAAAAAGAGTTATTTCGTCCGATTATATTTAACCACTTTTATATGTATTATAGAATATCTATATTTATATATATATATATATATATATATATATATATATATATATATATATATATATAATATTTACTCAGTGTCATAAACTGTAGACTTTTAAAATTTTAAAAATTGAACTGAAATAAACAATTAATTACAAGTTGATCTTTTGTAATTTCCAAAAAAAATAAATTAACGTTTTTAAATAGGTAATAAAAATAACTGTTAAAAAGTATTCCGTTGTTAACAATTATAGGTTGTTATAATTTACCAACAATTTTTGTTTAATTTTGTTTCATCCGTTATAATTTTATCATTTCTATTGAAACTTGCCTAATTCTAAATAGAGGTTTTAAATTATACCACGAAAAAAAAGATTTTTTTCACTTTTGTTAAATAAATCAATTTAAAAAAAAGTCATTTTTAATAGAACTACTGAAATTTTTTAAGCAAACTAAAAGTATATAATTTTCTGGATTTTATTATTTTTAAGCAAATAACGTTTTACATTACCTATACAATTAAAATTAGTGTAAATAACAATATTTTCAGAAATCTTTTACAAAAAAATTTATGTTTAAAGATTGTATTAAATTTTATAGAATATAAAATATGATAAAAATAATTTTTTCTTAAAACTTTAACATGTATTTTGAAAACAAATATTTCTACATACGTTTATATAAAATTTTTTGTACCAGAATACGCGGTAAAGTTTGAACATGCATTTATGTGTTAATTGCACAAAAAATTTTATACTTTATGCAGTTATAATTTAATATTCCTTTAATTGCAATTTCAAAAATTTGTCTATTTACTAAATTTTTATTAATGCATTTATATACATTTTAAAAACTAAAGCAGATATTGAATTTTTTTTGTATTTTACACTCAGATGTTAAAAAATTTAAATATTCATCTTCAATTTTTTTTTAAAATTTAAAATTATAAATAAAAAAATTAATTTTTTGTCATCTATCAACCAATTACAATTTAATTTTTATATTTGGAAATCAAACAATTGTGCGACAATTATAACAATATTGACAATTTTTTTCTCTTCCTTGGAAATTTAATTGTTTAAAATGTCAAATTGACAAAATTTGTTTAAAAAAAAGAGATAAAATAAAAGTATAACCTGCAACTTGTTCTAAATTAAAATTAATTCATTCATGACTTGTCAATTAACCATCAATTTTTTTAATAGTCTTATAAAAACTTGGAAATTGCATAAATTTGTCAAATGTTAATAATTTTTTCTTTCAAAATTTTTCTCAACTTTTTTTGAATAATTT
>JARFJB010002222.1:192500-482500 GCA_036346205.1 Vesta saturnalis
AATTTTAAAAAATTTCCAAATTTTAATTTAAAATTTTTTAAAAAAAAATTTTTTTAAAAAAAACAAAAATTTTGGGTTTTGGGGGGGAAAAAAAACCCCTTTTTTTAAAAAATTTAAAATTTTTTAAATTTAAAAAAATTTTAAATTTAAAATTTAAAAAACCCCCTTTTTCCCCAAAAATTTAAAAAATTAAAAAATTTTTTAAAATTTTTTAAAAAAAAAAACCCCCTTTTAAAAAAAAAAAATTTTTAAAAAAATTTTTTTTTAAAAAAAAAAAAAGGGCCAAAAACCCCTTTTTTTTTTAAATTTAAATTTTTTTTTTTTTTTTTTTTAAATTTTAAAAAAAAAAAAAAAAAAATTTGGGGTTTTTTTTTTTTTTTTAAAGGAAAGGTTAAATTTTTTATTTTTTTTTTTTTTAAAATTTGGTTTTTTTTTCCCCAAAAAAAAATTTTTTTTTTTGTTTTTTTTTTTTTTTTAAAAAAAAATTTTTAAAAAAAATATTTTTAAATTTTGGTTTGGCCAAAAAAAAAAATTTTTTTAAATTTAATTTTTTAAAATTTGGGGAAAAATTTTTAAAAAAATTAAAATTTTTTAATTTAAATTTTTAAAAAAAACCCCCAAAAAAAAAATTTTTTTTTTTGTTTTAAAATTTTAATTAAATTTTTTTTGGGTTTTTTAAAAAAAGGGGGGGTTTTTTTAAAAAAAAATTTTTTTTTGAAGGAAACCAAAATTTTTTAAAAAAGGGGGTTTTTTAAAATTTTTGGGGGTTTTTTTTTAAAAAAATTTTTTTTAAAAATTTTTTTTTAAAAAAAAAAAAAATTTTTTAAAAATTTTAAAAATTTTTTTTAAAATTTTTTTTAAATTTTTTTTTTTAAAAACCTCTTTTTTTTTTTTTAATTTTTTAAAATTTTTAAAAAAATTTTATTTAAATAAAATTTTAAAAAACCCCAAAATTTTTTTGGGAAAAAAAAAAAATTTTGGAAATTTGTTAAAAAAAAAAAAAAATTTAATAAAAAAAAAATTTTAAAAATTTTTTTTTTCCCCAAAAATTTTAAATTTAAAAAAAATTTTTTTAAAAAAAAAATTTTTTTTTTCCCGGAAAATTTTTCCAAAAAATTTTGGTTTTTTTAAAAAGGTTAATTTAAAAAAAAAAAATTTTTTTTAAAAAATTTAAAATTTTTTTTTTTTTTAAAAAAATTTTTTTTTTTTAAAATTTTTTTTTTTATTAAAATTTTTTGGGTTTTAACCTTTTTTTATTTTTTAAAACAAAATTTTTTTGGGGAATTTTTTAATTTTTTTAATTAATTAATTTTTATATTTTTTTTTTAAAAAAAATTTTAAAATTTAAAAAATTTTAAAAAAAAATTTTTTTTTTTTTTGTTTAAAAAATTTTTTTTTTATTTTTATTTTAAATTTTTGGAAAATTTTTTTTTTTTTTTTTGGAAATTTTTTTAAATTTGGTTTTTTTTTTTTTTTTTTTTTTTTATTTTTAAAATTTTTAAATTTTTTTTTTTTTTTTTTTAAAAAAAAAAAAAAAATTTTAATTTTTTGGGGGAAAAAACCTTTTTTTTGGGGTTTTTTTAAAATTTTTTTTTTTTTTGGGGGTGGGACCTGGGTTGGGAAAAAAGGAAATTTTTTTTTTTAAAAATTTTTTTTTGGGCCCCCTTTTTTAAAAAAAATTTTTAAAAAATTTTTTTTTTTTTTTTTTTAAAAATTTTAAAAATTTTTTAAATTTTAAAAAAATTTTTTAAAAACCCCCCTTTTTTTTTTTCCCCCCCTTAATTGGGAAAAGGGAATTTTTTTAAATTTTTTTTTTTAAAAAATTAAATTTTTAAACCTTTGTTTAAAATTTTTTTAAAAAAAAACCCGGGGGAAAATTAAAAAATTTTTTAAAAAAAATTTTAAAAAAAAAAATTTTTTTAAAATTTTTTTGGAAAAAATTTTTTTTTTTTTTGGACCCCGGGGTTTTTTTTTGCCCAAAAAATTTTTTAAAATTTTTTTCCCCAAAAGGGTTTTAAAAAAAATTTCCCAATTTTAAAAAAAAAATTTTTTTAAAAAAAATTTTAAAAAGGGGGGAAAAAAAAAAAAAAAAAAAAAATTTTCCCCCAAAAAGGGAAATTTTAAAAAATTTTAATTTATTTGGGCCCAATTCTATCAAGAATAGAACAAGGATTGGGATTTTCTATGATTTCATTGGTTATTTTGAACATGGCCGTTAATATTTTACATTTTTTTAAATTTTTCTTTAATAAAGATTATATTGCCATTTAAATGTAATTCTTACATTTACACTTAAAATGTTTGAAACAACGTAATAAATTGAAATGCTCACATTATTTGTCATTGCTAGGAAGAAAACATGGCATAAGTTTATAGGTCAGAGAGATTGGGGTGAGTGGACACTTAATGTTAAATATGATAGTCCTTAACAGTGCTCTCGTACAACATACGCGCGAAATTCAAATTTGATATTACTTTTATTTTGAGACAATTATTTCAAACCATTTAACTTTATTCTGCTATATTCTATATTCTACCAAGGAGTATATAATAAGATACTCCTTGATTTTACTATAATTTACATGCGTGAAACACATTAAAACGTGCACATATGTGACAAGCAAGTAGTAAAATATAATTTTTTTATGTAAAAGTGCAATTTCCCTTTTTTCTGTAGGTACTGTCAAATTAACTTTTGCAAAAATATCAATCAACTCTTTAATTAAGATAGTTCTTTTTAAACAACATATTTTCAGGTTATTACAAATGTAGGTAAACGAATGTTATTCAAACTTCAAGAGCTTTGTATCTAAGGCACGATTATTTTAATGTTGCAATGTGAGAATGGTTTCACAATGTAAACCGCACAAGAAGCGACTGAAAGTTATAAATAAATTACTAAAAATGTTAAATAAATTTAGAGAAAAGACATTTGAAACATTCAAAGATCATATATGCCCAAATATCCAATCAAAATATTACTAAATTACATATCTTACAACTAAGTATGCATTGTGTAGTTACAATACTCTGTTATTTCTTACAGTCACTACATAGAATAAAGTACAGCAATTGGCGTCCATTTTGTGTTCAAAATTGGGCGCCAACTTCAAACAGAAGTGAACAAGGATCGCTCAACTTCTATGAAATTTTATTGTGGAAACGAACAAATTGTCACCTAATTGAAACAAACACAATGTATTAGTTTAAATTATTTATTAAATGGCATTTTTCATTGCAAGTGTCTGACTACTTTTGGAGGACCCATTAATTGTATTTTTTGCATTCTCTCCTCTAACAGTGAAAAATCTCCTACATTTAACGAATATTTATGTACAGTTGTAACATTATGACACTGTGGAATGTTATTTAACAAAGCAGAGTTGTCTTGATATAATTGATCTAAGAACACATGTCTATCTATAGCATTGTCTAAAAGATTTTTCTCATTAATGCGATATTGGAATTCACAGTGGTGGAAATAATTGTAGAATTCCTCTGGTAGAAAGTGGAGAAGATTCTTCTAGCCGTCTCACTCAGTTCTTTATAAGCTGTAGACTGTTATAAATCTTTACTAATTTTATGAGATATATCTTTAATTGCTTCAGAAGTATTGTTCTTGTCAAAAGCATTGATTTCTTGCAATACCCAATCAAATGATATTTATCATTTACATGACAGCTTTCATGACGAATGTCTCCCTCAAATTGCGACAAGCAAATTAATCGGAGAGCAACTTTGAACTCTCGTGTATTAGGAATTGGATTCGTGTGTCGAATTTGGCTAAACAGGTTTTCCAGAGCATCTTGGGTGAACCGACTCAATAATACATGTTTAAATTTTGCATCATTAAGATACACTCGTTGCAAATCGATGGCACACTGCGTTGATAAGAGCATTCCATTTTGACACGGTTTCCGAACATTATCGTCCACTGTAATGTTGCGTGTAAAAAAAAGTTAGTGTAGCTTCATAAGTTTCTATGTTCGCAGTGAAAGAGCATATATAAAGTAGCGTCCAGTCATAAGTTTAAACCATTTGTACATTAGGGTAATAAACTACGCTGTTGTACCATGTTGTGGACCAATATTCTTTTTCGCAATATGATAATAAATGGCTACTCCCACATCATGATGTAAAAGAGCCACACTTAGTGACACATTCATCTTCTCAAAATGAGAAGGAGTCATTACTTTTTGTTTCAACCTAGGGCACAATTTCAGAGGGTCCTTTTGGTCCAATTCAAAAACTTTTTTAATGGCTTCTATGGAAACGACACTTGAGGGTAACTGCTTTCGTTCTACTATAGTGATATCGATATAAAATTTCCTTCCATTGGTCAAAGCGGCAGCAATATTTTTGAAAACATGTACACAGTCTGGCATAAAGCACAACTTTTCATTTGCATGCACTGGATGTGGAATTAAATTTGGAATGAGACTGTAGCAATTAGCATCAATGTTCATTCGTTTCCAAAATCCTCTATTCTGACATCCCATGTCCGAAATGATTGCTTTTATGTTCAGCCCCACATCATGGCATTTATCAATTATGGCAAATAGTTTGCCTTGCATTTCTTCTACAGAGAAAGAACTTCCTGTAGACTCGCATGTTACAGCTTGTTTACAACGAGTGCTCACTCCACTGATCATGAATACTAGAGTGTGTGTTACGTAGTCACTGTAGCCACCAGCAGCATTTTACACTGTTGGTCGACCCAAAGTGGCCCCAGTTTCTGGGCGTGTGGCACATTTTTTCTGTACTGACCTTATTAATTCATTAATAGTTATTTGTATACCAAAGACGTAATTTGCTACTTTAATGGTCAAAAGTAAAATTGCCGGGTGAGGCAGCTTGCAGCCATAGCCGACAGTATTGAACTGTCCATTGGCGTAGCAGAAGGGCAGGGGAAACTGCCTGGAAGAGCAAAAATAAATTAAATAATTTTTAAATTTTAATAAACAAAAATTAAGTCTAAAATATACATATTTTTCTGTTCTGCATATTTTTTGTTATCTGTTTTATATATTTTGTTTGTTGTTGTGGTCGTTTGGTTGCTTTTATGAACATTTTAAAATTAATTAATAAGCTCTAATAAATAAAATCATTCGCGTGTCCTTTGTCACTAAAATATATTTCATCAGCAAAAACAAAGCTGTTTGGAAAACTGACATAGTGCTAAATATGTATTAATAGCGTTTTCGGCATGTTTTTCTGCCTCTAAATATCGCCACCTAAAATAATAAAACATAGTTTCATGTACTAGAATGAAATGAAGCAAGCTACAAATGGATTTCAAAATTGTAGTCAGCAACATAAATGTTTCCAAGTCATCTTAAACTTCCATAAAATGATTTAATAAACTGAATTCAGTGAGCAGTCGGATATTCAAGCCTTATGTTTAAGCATTTTGAAAATATCTTCTAAGATAACTGGATTAAGTGTAATGTTCCTGATGCGATATTGAATAGTTCTTATGCTAGGGAGAGGAATATGCTAACGTCTTATCTCTACATAGCCCTTAACTCCACAAGAAACATATAATTTCAGGGCTTTGCTCATAGTATTTTTAGACCATAAATGACTCCTTCCTTTTTCGTGTTTCGTGTAATATACCTGATCCTTGTTGAAGCAGCCGTCTAAATTTTTTAAGACGTTTTCCAATTCCTGTTTGTACTTATTACGCTCGCGTAGAGCTTTCTTCAGATGTGCGCGCAAATTATCAATGAGTTGTTCCTGTCCATCACATGAAGGGACACTCGACAGTAAACTATTCACATTAGGCTCAAAGTCGTCTTCACCATCACTGCCAGGACTCTTATCTGATTCCTTCACGGTCACGTCGTGAACGTCATCTTGACCACTTTCTAGCACAGTCACCTTTTCAGACATTTGTATTTCTTCCGAAACACACTGACAGAGAGATTCTTGACAAATATTGGGTACAGCATTGGGCTTCAATTTTTTCTTTCCATCAATTCTTTTCGATTCAAATCCTTCTTCAGAAAAATGCAACTAACATAATGGTACTTTTATAGTATTCAACTGTAAAATAAAGTATTGTGAAAACTTACGTGGCATATTCTACAGTTATCATTTATATCTTGTTTCCCTATTAGATGCATCCAGATACTGCGCCGTTCCGCGTCTTTTCATGGCAAAAATAAAAAAAATTAATATCCAAATTCAATAATTACCTGTGCGAAATAACCTTTCGCGTCGGTGACAAACACAACAACTTGGCATCTTTACTTTTTCCAGCACAATTCCCAACTTCCAATTGTAATTCTGTTTGAAAAATCTGGAACACTGGCAGGATCTGTAACAATCAAAATACACCCACGTACCACACAAAATTAAAAAACACCGAACGCGTATCGATAGCTACGCTATCATCATCAGCGGTCGACTAGGGCGGACTAAAGAAAATGTCTAACATATATACTATCAGCTAAATGTTCTTTAAAGCGAATTTTGATAGTTCGTTTAGTTTGCCCCACATATATTTGTTCACAATTTTTACAATTAATCTTATAAATTCCCGACCTATCCTGCTTATCCACTTTATCTTTTGGATTGCCTAAAAGAGTTTGCAAACTATTATCTGAAGTAATGGCTGTTTTCAAATTAATTTTGAAAAGATTTTAGGTAGACCTTTTGTATAAGCAGGATAGTTTGGTAACTTTACATACTTTGCTTGTATTTGTTCTCTAGCGTTACCTAATGTAACTTAACTTTCTTAACCCTCATCCTATGTGTTTGTTTCCTAACTATATTCATAACCATTTCATCTGAAAACCCATTGTATGCAGCAATTCCTTTAATAGTGCGCAATTATTTGTTAGAATTTGAACTGAAAGAGGAAAATTAAGCAATCTATGAACCAAAAGTTAAAAGCGAGTTTATGCTGTCGACAGTGATTTGAGTCATTGGTAATGAATCTTTTAGTGCTAGTTTCCTTACGGTAAATATCTATATCTAGTTTACTACCATTTCTTGTTACCAGAGTACCAAGGAAGGGAGACTGTCATTTGCCTCTATCTCATAGGTAAATTTGATTGACGGAAATTTAGAATTTAAAGTTTCTACAAAGTTCTCAACGCTACAAATTTTAATATTAAGGATGGCAAACACATCATCCACGTATCTAATCCAAACTCTAGGAAAATAAGGCAAATCGCGTTTTAAGTCTGTCTCAAATTTACCCATGAATAAATTGGTTATAAACGGAGATAAGCTATTGCCCATTGTCGTACCATGTTCTTGCTGGAAAAATTGATATAAGATTAATTGTAAAAATGGTGAACAAATATATGTGGGGCAAACTAAACGACCTATCAAAATTCGCTTTAAAGAACATTGAGCACATATAAAATACAAACGTTGGGGCAAGTCTGCCGTAGCCCTACATATGTTTGATAAAAGTCATGTAGTAGATGAGGTATCATTAATCAAACATGTTAGTAATAAGCACGAACTTGATTGTTATGAAAGTTTAGAGATCTTCAAAAACAAACAAATTCTAATGAATAATGATGATCAAGGACCTTTAGGCTACTCTGAACTCATTAAACTTTCATAACTTTCACTTTCACCAGATTAGCAACGAAGCGTTACTTGCTGATGGTATATATGTTAGACATTTTCTTTAGTCCGCCCTAGTCGACCGCTGATGATGATAACGTAGCTATCGAAACGCGTTCGGTGTTTTTTAATTTTGTGTGGTACGTGGGTGTATTTTGATTGTTGTAATTCTGTTTCTTCATGTTTACTAACAATCGAGTCTACCAATCGTTTACGAAATCCCTCTTGTCTATTTTTCTTAACGCCGAGTATGCTTGCATTTGGGTAGATTCTTTCTTTTCGACAGCCGCTACAAATTAATTAGTTACCGCACCAATTCGTTCTATTTTGCTGCAACCTTTACACTTTTAAGCTGGTCCTGTTTTGCGAGATGCTCCTGGACGCATAAGATGAGGTGGAAATAAAAATAATGGTTGGCATTGCGACCTATATCCTTCAAGTCGGTATAAAATAAATCGGACCGTCTTATTTCGACGCGGTCACATCGACGCTCCTGTTTCGACAACACTAATTCGACGCGAACTTATCTCTCCCCATCAGAATCACATATACGACTATTATTATAATTAATAGACTAAGCGATATCTGTTTTGGGTGGGATGTTTTCCATATGATCGAATTTTTTTGCTTTAATCGCTCCAAAATGGTACTAATAATAATAATTTCACTATGCGCGGGTCCAAAAACCTGTGCTCAAATTTTTATTAAACAAAATTTTAAAAAAACATGAAACATTTTGCTTTTTTATTCTTTGAACTAGAATATCTCAAAAGCTATTCATTTCAAATTTGATCGGTCTGATAATTTTTGAACAATAATTTTGCAATCTATATTTTGGAAAAAAATAAAAATAAACAGAGCCGAAACTAAGACCTCTAGATACTTGAAAATTTAATGATATATAAAAGAGCACTCAAACTCTCAAATGTCTTTTGAAAAATTTAAATCCAATAATTAGGAGAGTCGTAGCAATTTTTTAAACATTTGTGTAAATTTTGCTTATAAACAATTAGAATAACTTTGCGAATTATAATTTTTTTTATATTTAAACTTATATTGAAAGTATTCGGAATTATTTGTTTAAAAGTTCCAAAATTGAAAAATTTAAAAAAATTAGTAAAATAGGCTTAAATTAAGAATATTTTTTATTTTATTTATTTTTTAAGCGCTGTATGTTTTATGTTAATACCATAGAAAATGTAATCATTTTACTTAAATTTTTTTTTTCATACGAATTATATTTTTAATTTTTACTTATTTTTATATTTTAAGAATGTTCAATATAAGTTTAAATATAAACAAAATTTATATTTCGCAAAGTTATTCTAATTGTTTATAAGCCCAAAATTTACACAAATGTTAAAAAAATTGCCGCGGTTCTCCTAATTAATGGATTTCAATTTTTCAAAAGACATTTGAGAGTTTGAGTGCTCTTTATTATGTCATTAAATTTTCAAGTATCTAAAGGTCTTAGTTTAGGCTCTTTTTTTCAAAATATAGATTGCCAACTTATTGTTCAAAAACTATCAGACTGATTTTAATGAATTTGGCGTGGTGATTTATCATACCTGTTATATGAGTGCGCGAAAAAAAATTTCAAAGATAAATTTTTTCATTGTTTTTTGCTATTTTTGCAATACGAAGAATGTATTCTTCGATTTTAAATTAGTTGCTTCTTGCGTAACATTTAATTACGAAACTTTTTTTCCTTTGCAACTTTTCTCTGAAATAAATAGCTTTTGTGTTCAAAGAAAAAAAAGCAAAATTTTTCACGTTTTTTTAACATTTTGTTTAATACAAAAATGAGCACGTTTTTGCACCTGCGCATAGTGAAATTAATATTACTAGTACCATTTTGTAGCCATTAAAGCAAAAAATTCGATATGGAAAACATCCAAACATGGGCATTTTAAAACATTCCGTCTGGACTAAAATGCCATTTCACATTTTTGTGAATAAGTCGTAATTAAAATGAAAAAAAAACACAATTATTTGCATTATTTTCTAGTTTACCAAATTATTTAAAAGTAAAAAAAAATATATAAACCTTAATCCATAAGAAAATTGTGTGCTATTCCTCTAAGGTATTCTGTGACTTCGCGATTTTCATAGTCTTGAGCTAATGCCAAATACGTCGATCTGCCAACTCATACCTACAACGTTTTCTTGGTGCATCATCACCGCGAACAAAGCGCTCATAAACTTAGTCAATAGATTTCTGAACACCGCGAATCCCATCAATAAATTTCCATAAGGTTGGATGATCTACACCAAATTCAGATTGCAAGCGTCAATGTGCCGCTTCAGCATTATTATTTGTGCGTGATTCATTATTTAAGGTTCTCGTATAACAGGGCCAAATTCTAAAATCGAATAGAGGTCGACGTCGGCTATTGTTACGCTGCATTCTACCAATATAAGTGTCCTCAAAATAGTCTAAAATTGGTTCCAATTCATTCGGCAATGAATTATTTAACGCTTGCAATCTGTTTTCCAGGTCATTAATTGGGACAAACGCAAGTGCAGCAATTATGCGGGCATGAAGTGCAAAATCTGCATTATCATTGTGCCGACTTATGAGGCGTTCTTGTATCAATTTTCTCTTTAAATTCTTCACTAAGTGGAATAAACACCCATTCAACTCCGCATGAGGAAAATTAGATTTGAAAGCATTAATTACAGCTAGTTCAAAATCCAGAGATATCTGAGACGGTTGGAAATTTGGCCAAGTATTACAAATTAAATGTATCATGCGCATGTACAGTATCTCGGATGTTGTTGAAGATAGAACCTTGCGGTTTTCGCGGTCCTGTGCCACTTTTTTGTGAAACTCAAGATGTCCTGAACGTATTTTTCCTAACTTCTTTCGTTCATAAGTTACAGGACGTTTTTGAAAATTCACTCTTTTTAGACCCCCTCCATATCTACGAAGTTTCTCAGCGTTAATGTCAAATTGAAAACTTATCCCATAGAGAATTTTATGTAGAATTCAGTGGCGCACTCAATTTTCTTTTTCGGGGTATGGTTATGGAGATGCGGCTTAAACTTATAATTTTTTCAATGGAACACCCTGTATTTTATCACATCATTAAATTCCTTATTTTTTTCCTTCAAAATGATATATAATATATACACATAAATTCTTCAAAAATGCTCCAAAATCACTAAAACATTGATTTTTAATAGTAGGCTATGGATTTTTCATACAAACAAGTTCAAATTGATGAAATACTACTTGTGATTTTTCCATGAAAGGAACAAGAACAATACTAATACTAATTCACTAACAAAACACAAAACGTAGGTAACTAATAGCAACAAATAAATAGTAATAAAAAGTTCATAATGTAGAATAAGCAACTAATTAAATATTTACTCATACTATTTCATTTCGAAATTATTCGGTAACTTATTCAATGAATTGTTCAAATAGATGTCCATTTTCCCTAACAATTTACTCAACTTCTTAATACGTCTTAATGCATTTAAAATTATGAAAAGCCGATTTTGTAAATTCTGGAAAACTGTCTCTGTTGTTGCACGAAGTTCTTCAATATTATTGTGCCTCTTACCGTATATTTTATTTTTCAAAAACCCCACAAAAAAAAGTCCAACACTGACAAATCAGGTGACCTTACACGCCACCTAATGGGTCCATTTGTTCCAATCCAATGGTCCTGTAAAGTTTTTTTCTAAAAACGGCACAATCAACCTCGAATTGTGGGCAGGGGCACCGTCTTGTTGGAAGTAAACGCCATTAAGATAGACGAGGGGAACATTCTCCAGGAATTCTGGTATTACTTGTTCTAAAATTGCCAAGTACCTATTCGCGTTGAGAGCCCCTTCAAAAATGCGGTATTTTATTGATGTTCCCAATAAGAAACAGGCTACATTAAAACTAAATCGACCCTGTTGTAGCTCAAAAATTAGGTATTGGTTTTCATCATACCAGTGACTTGTATTTTGCCTGTTAAATAAACCGGCACTGCTTATATGGGCTTCGTCTGATCATATGACTTTACTCGCAAAATTATTGTCCCTTCGAGTTTGGTTCAAAAACCAATTACAGAAATTCATACGCCTCGCTGCATCACCAGGGTATAAATGCTAGACAATATTCACTTTGTAGGGTTTCAATTTGTGTTTTTTTAAACCCTTTGTACCCGTGATCGGGTGTCATTTTCTAACTTTGTACAAGAAGTCTGAGGAGAGACACGGACGCTGGTTAAGACATTTATTTCATCCACTTCATTATTTTCCTTGTTATACGTCTTGGGTCGGGGTTTAGAATACGCACCATAATTTAGTAGATTATTCTTTAGTCGAAATATCGTTGCTCGACTAGGTTGACGCCTCTCTGGATATCTAACGTTTTAAAAACAATATGTCATATAATGTTGTATTGTAAATTACTAGTTTACCTGTTTAAATATAATTCTAATGCTTCGTCAACATTTTCATGGCATTGATTGAAACATTGTATGATATCATACTTTTCGTTGTTCTGAAAAAATCTTTCAGCCATTATAAAATTTGATTTCTCCACAGTCACTTGATAAAACAATGCTCCAAAAGTCAACACCAGTGTTTGTAGCACTATAAAAAAATCACAAATAATAATCCCTGTAGTAAAACTTTGAAATCCATGGGACTCTATTAAAATTAAAATGTTTTAGTAATTTTGGAGCATTTTTTAAAACTTCATGTTCATATATTATATATCATTTCGAAGTAAAAAAAAATAAGTAATTTAATGAGATAATAAAATACAGGGTGTTGCATTGAAAAAATCATAAGTTTGAGTCTTATCTCCATAACGATACCTCGAAAAAAAAATTGAGTGCGCCCCTGGATTCTACGTAAAATTATCTATGGGACAAGTTTTCAATTTGATGTTATCGCTGAGAAACTTCTTAGATATGGATGGGATCCAAAAAGTGTGGATTTTCAAAAACCGCAAGGTTCTATCTTCAACAACCGAGATGTCTGGCTGTCTCAACCAAAATGGGATGCAAGGTACGTCTCTTCTGTTTTATTTGGCAAGAGTGCATGTAAAATGGGTAAAACGAAACCACCACGTTCTGCCATTATAACAAAGATCTTAAAAAATTAATTTACACAACTCAAAAATTCATGTAGATATGTATCACTCAAATTTATGTTTTGAATTTATCGTATGAATAAAAAAACCTAATATGTATTTAATTTTAATTTTACGTATCATCGAATAATAAAATTAAAACATAATGAACTTTCAACGCGTCATTGTTTATAAGAATAACAGATTACATCGCTGAAGGATACTCACCTGTTGAAATAAGTTGGTGGTAAGTCGAAAAGTCCCATCAACGTAAATTTTTCTTACGTGCATAATCCACGTTTGAACACTGGCTTTACCAAAAATGATAATTCTCATGTCGTCACCAAATCCAGAATCAGCAAGTAAAAAATTGTCTTCTCCATAATTCTTGTAATTATCAGGTATTACAATAGATACGCGATCTAGAGGTTGTCCTGGTGCTGCATTAACCAACTTTCGGGAACGTTGAACTATTTGTAGCACAGCATTTTGACTTGGAAAACTGCCTACAGCTCCACCCGACATGGTTTGAGCGATATTGGTACGGATTTGGTTTGGGATTTCTCGAGTTTCGATAGCTCTCCGTTTAATTGCGTTAATTGTATGCACCACTTCGACCCGCGCAACATCACTACCATGACAATGCGTACTGACAATCCGAACAAACTCGTCACGTACAGCGTCTGTATAAATACAACCTTTACATAGTATATTTTTATTTAGTTCAACATCACACCGCCATGATTTTTTCGTACCATTAGCAACTAACTTACCGAAACAATACAGGTATCCATTGTGTTCATATTTTTCCCTGTTGCGAATTGAACGTATCATTGTGAATGCAATTTAATTAATCGTAACGCACGCGAAGAACTACTAAATGCAAAATCGAAACTTTGCATATTTCTGCAAAATTATCATCCCCCCTTTCATATATTTGAACTGTGTGTTATTAGAAACACCAAAGCATTTTAATTCATTTGTAAGTACCTAATTGTTTCTTAAGTCTCATTATATTATTTAGAAAAAAGCGTTGTTTGCTTTATCTGTGTTTAACAGTAACGGAAATCTGATACTTATCAAAGATATATAAATCCCTTAATTTGCATTTTTCATTAAACGCAGATTTAATGGAAGCACCTTTGCTAATGTTTACTTAATAAGACTTCAGTATCAGTAAGAATTTTTTTCTTTGTTTATTGACCCGTTGATTAACAGATACTGTGAATGAGGATTACGAGTGTAAGAGGTATAAGAACTTACTTGAGATGTAACAAATTGTACATTTATCGAACTGTTATATTGATACCAGGATTATGGTTGGGTTTTTATATTTCATAAATTTGTTCTAACATCTCAAGTAATTTTTAAAGATTTAAACCTTAGGCAAGGAACGTTTCTTGTCTGAGATTTTAACATTTACTGAAAAAGATAAGTTTGTAATTGTTAATTAAACGTTTAAATTTACATAAAATATAAATTAAAAATACACGATTTAAACCTAAATGTATTTTTATGATGTGTAATAATGGTGAAAGCGTTTTCATACGTTATTTTTAGTTTGAACGTATTGTAAAGGCGGTATTAAGCTCGCGTCGAGATGATCTCGCGCCGAAGCGGCGGTGTCGAAGTGGAAGCGTCGAAATGAACTGTTCCACCTTCGAGTATTTCCACTCTCTGAATTTTAACAGAGGATTCTGCACTTATGCCAATATGCACCGTTTAATACTTAATCCGAGTTTTTGTAAGCTCGCCTAAAATTCTAAGCTTCGCTTTATATCTGGCACAATGCACCATTGCAGTTAAGCGGAGCTTGGCTAAGCGAAAATCGACTTGGCAACACCCCAAAACCCCCAGTAAATATTTGTTTGTTTACATTTGGCATGACATTTCTAACCTATGTTTCTAATTGTTCTGTGAATATTATAACCTAATAAATTAGTTTTCTTATTTTTTATTTTATTATTAATCATGAATAGTGATAAAAAAGTTTGTGAACCGAACCTTTCCAGTTCGGAAAAGACGCATTTAATGATCATCATTGGTAATAAATACGCGATAATCGTGGAAGATAAAAAGACTGATCGAGCGTCAACGTCCGAAAAACTCAAAGCTTGGCAGGGAGTAGAAGAGGAGTTTAATGCATCGTCGACTAGTAGCACTTACAGAAATGCTACCTGTTTAAGGAAGTGCTGTGAAAACCGCAAGAAAGAGTTACGAAAAAGTATATCTCACGAGAGAAGAGAAATGATGCTAACAGGTGGGGGTCCTCCCGCAAAAATTAAAACAACACTGATGATCTATTAATATCGATCCTCAATAAGAAGACACTGTTAGGGCTCAATAATCCATTTGACGATGACGCTGATGAATTGCTTATTGCTAGTAATACCAATGAACAACACCAAGATGTAGTATTCGAGTACGCTTATGAAAGTGATGAGGGCGAGAAGAGAGAATCTGTAAGTTTCAATCTTTTTCTATTTACCGATATGTCTTGTAAGATGGAATGCATGCGCATACAGATCAGCTATTAGTAAAATAAATTTTATGAGGTATTATGCTGCAAATGACACCATGCATAATTAAGTAATATATTATTGTTTTTGAGATTGTTTAACATATGCTAAAGTTGTAGTTAGTGAATGCATTTTTTTAAAGAAAAATGAGACTCCAGAAGAAAGGCACAATACTTCGGAAATAACATTGAAAAGACCAGATAATGGTATTCCTAGTACTTCAAAGGATTGGAATAAATATACCCCAAAACAGTTCCAAACTCCTATTAATCCTGCATTAGGGTTTACTGAATCAGTGGCAGAAAAAGATGTGAGCAAATATGATAACGTAGGTTGTTGGTCTCCACCATTGACCGTTGCAAATTTTGGAATTAAATGATCTATTTTTTTGGAGACACCAAAAAAAGCATTAGTCGAAGAAGACCAACAACAATTGTAAAATCATTGACGTCATCCGATATTGCAAAGAAATATGATCTGCTGCTGGATAAAAGACTACAACTTCTTGATATTGAACTTGCCCATGCACAAGCTACAAATGCATTAATTACAAAAAAACTTAATTTAGAGATTCAACTCCTTCAGGATGAGCTACTGTCAAAACAAAAGAATGTTCATAATTAAATTGTTTATATAATTATGTACCTATATAGTATTACAATACACCTACATACTAAATGTGCAAGAGCATACCGTGTGTAGGTGTATTAAATTGTGTCTATTACTACTTCATTTTCCCTACCTATCTTGTGATAACAAACACATTATAACTGAAGACAGAAGTAGAAATTAATAAATCACATTTGTGGAAATTTGTTTATATTTTTGCAACTTGAATAACTTATACATAATACTATTTTCCTGTAATCACAATTTTTTTACAAATGTGAAAAGTAGTTATGTACAAGGTCATTTTGCCCATCATAGTGAAAATTTTGCTGTACATTTATTGCAGGAATTTGTCCCTGCTGGATCAGGTAATCCAGTTCTTCTGCATTCATACCTACAGGAGGTGGCGGATGTCTTCATGCATTGTTAAAGCAATATTATGCAAAACTGCTGTGGCAACAATCACAGTTAAGCAGTGTCAACTTTACATCGCAGTCCATAATATAATGCAGGAAACCTTCTTTTTAATACACCATTCGTCCGTTCTATGCAGTTCCTGGTACGGGCATGGGATTCATTAAACAGTTGCTCTGCTTGTGTACGAAGATTGGCAAATGGAGTTAATAAATATGATTTTAGTGCATATCCACCGTCACCTACAACAAATATGAAATTTAAATGAGCCCATATATCATATTCATACTCACCAAGAATAAATCCATTCCCAAATTCACCAGCCTCAAATCTAGTTCTTAAACGGCTTTTATTAAAAATTGTAATCATGGGCTGACCCAGGCCATCTTGCCACAATATTTTTTATTATCAGCTCGCTATTACATACCAACTGAACATTAATAGAGAAATATGATTTTCGATTTCTATAAACTTCTCCATCTTCTCCACCTGTACGTGTTGCCGTATTACTTTCAAAATTCATAATTACATTGTATTCTCACAGTTTATGTTGTATACATAATATTACTCTCACCTGGTGATCGAATTTTAATGTGAGTGCCACCAATACACCCAATAACACGAGGAAATCGTGCTACACGATAAAAATTATTTTGATTCGATAGTAGTTCTTCTGGGTTAGCTGGCATTTTTATGTATTGGTTGTGCAGGGTAGCTAGTACTTCGAACACTTTTTTCACAATTCTAGAAACAGTGCTTTGGTCCATATGGATTAAATCACCAATATTCAATTGATGTGCACTACTTGCATAAAACAGCAGTGCTGTTAGAAGTTGGTTTATGGGCGACACACTATTGTTACTAAAATTTGAAAAATTATAAATTTAAACAGAATGAAAGGTTGACTAAACTGCTGTTTCTTTACCAATCATTGTCAAACTCCAAATTGACTTCTATCATTTCCAATAGCGAGATCGTTGTTGGTTTAGTCAATCTAAACCTACAATAGAAGCTCAGATCATCCATCTCTTCAATATAATTAGGCCTGATGTAAATATGACGTGGAAATCCTAACTCACTTATGTCCAATACATCAACATCATCTTCAAGTATCATTTCATCCTCCACTTCCATATTAACACACAAATGCGATGTAAATATTACAAATAACCCACTCTTGTTTATGCAAATATCTCCCGAAATTGAGGTTATATTTTCCACATAACCTTGGCTTAATGCGTTAAGCGTCAACAACGAGAGCTTACATTTAAGCGAGCTTAAATGCCACAACGGCTTCGGTGCATTTAAAATATATGAATTAAGCGCGCTTAAATCTTAAACTCTGCTTAATTACATACGGTGAATACGGCCATTAATTTATCTATTCTTGCTCTCTTTTCGGCTATTCTTTTTAATAACCTTTCTTTCTCGGCTTGTTTTTGATTCATGTCTTTATTAACACCAATTCCCAACACATGAACGCTTGACAATCACTTTTCAAATCAATGTGTCATAAATTTATTTCAAGTTCAATTTAAAACAAATCTGTTATATTACACATACATATATAATAAACACAGTTTTGGAAAATGAATTGTGCTGTATTAGATTAAAAATAGTTTGTGTTGTAGTATGATAGTTATATTTTATATTAGTAATTATTATTTGAAATGAATTATTTTAACCAATAGTCATGTATATTTCCATAACTTCTATACTGATCCGTACATTTAAGTCTATAAACCAAAGGCCTCAAGCAGGTCGTGGATGTGGAATAATTTTTTTTCGTTTTCCCATGGTTAAATACAGCAAGCTGTTTCTGTGTAACTTTTAGTCCCTAACAATTTAATTAATACTTAAATCTCTTGGGATACAATATTAATAGATAACATTCAAAATCCATTTCTTTGGTTTACATTGGTACAATTAACTCAGTTAAATGAATTTTTTGTTTCCGAAGAAGCAGATACTGAAGCACTGGTACAATCAGATTCACTAGTCGTAGAAGCAGTTTTGACAAGAATATAGTCTGCTATCAATTTTTTGTAATTACGTATCGTTTAGCAACCGCTGGGGATTTCCAGCCACCGTCACTTTTCAATGCGTCTGGTTAAGAATAGGATAATAACAGCGCTAAGGTCCATTTAAAGCAACGCCTATTAAGTAATAATAAGTCTTTTAATACTAAGAATAGTGGTATTTTCTGGAATAGTTGTCCAAACGTATTTTCCCAACATGTTACGTAGTGCACTATTTGACCTCAACTGTAAGAGAAGTCGCTTAAGCGACATTTCTGGTTTCTACAAACCGATGTATTTTCTACACAGCTCCGAATTATTCACCGATGATCTTTTCCGTTTTCTAACGATAAATGTGAGTGCAACACTTTTTCGTGTTCCAGATTTATTGTAAAACAAGAACAGTGATCCGCAATATAATCAAGTAGTGTAGAAGATAAATATCTGGACAAATAAATATTTTGTTACTTATTTTCTTCATAAAATGCTCATCGTCAAGAACTTCTTGCAGGACGTTTCTACGCGTAGCCACTCCCTGTGTTTTTTTCCTACATATTTCTTCTTCAACAAAACCGGCAATTTCGGAAATGTTTCAGTATTAATGTTACTTTTACAGGAGGGTGTAGCTTTTAGTAAGGAGTACAGAGACGATAGTGTTGATGCTGCAAAACCTCTCTTTTTAGTTTTTGCTGAAATACACCGTAAAGCATTCTAGGTATACCTACACTATTCTTTTTTTTTTCAATTTGCAACACCTTTGAGTTTCAGTTTGTAACCTGCAAAAATCGATATAGGATCGATTGTATCATTTGATCTGCTTACTGTTACTAAAAGCTACCTTAAATAAGTATCAGTCACTTAAACATTTAGTAATGTGCTTTAACCTTACTAGTATCTATTTTCTTTACTATAATGATTTAAAATTTCTGTATTTACGGTATGTAGTAATGAGTATGATGGATTAAATGATATACATTATACAACATTATTCCTGTACTGTACCTAATTTCTACTTCACATATGATTTTCTTTTATGACGTGCACGTTTCTACATTATACGAAAATTATTTCTCTCTCATATTCACCTTTGTATTTCAATAGTTTACTTGTTTTTAGTTCCGCCAGTTTAACGTATTAAAGCTTTCTGTAGTTATTTAGCATTTAGTACATAAAAATTAATTTCAATTAATACCTATAGTGCCATCTCTGAGATGTACCTACGCAGTTCTGGTGATTAGTATACTTAACTCTGAGAAGAGATCTGTTATTTTGCTATTTCTAAATAAATACACTGTATAAATAATGGTTTATTCTGACTAAATACATAAAATGGTATTGTGGTAACAATGATTTGATAAGAATATTTTTCAAGTTGTAAAATTGTTTTTTGAGACGTTGGCATTCTTTTCAAAATCGCCATTGCTGTGGAATGTTTGGCAATTTCTATAAAATTTTCCCGTTTCTATTTCGTAGATGTGAAGCATCAATTTTTTGGAAAATTTTCACAATAATTGCATAGAAGTGATGTAATCGCTATTAAAGGCGGATATAACAGAAATGATTCACTTCATCCACACATTTTTGGTAAGCAGCATCAGATCTTGCTAACCTCGTTGTAATTATAACTTCTCTTTCATGTTTCACACACAAAAGAATTTCATAATACTCCTTCAAAAGAAATAGATGTAACAAATTGGTTAAGACATTTACACTAACGTTCGAATTCGACCTTAGAGGTAACACCTTTTCACTGAACAAACATCGTTCTAACCCTTCACCTTTAGCACTTAGGTTTCCATATAACTTAAATTTTCATATAACTTAAGTTCCATATAACTTTACCCGTTCTATATCTCTTTGGCTTATTGTTTGGATTGTGCTGCTAATAAACTGCAGTCAGCTGTGGCTCATGTACTTGGGATTGCGTGTTCAATGAGGTTGCATCTGCATTGATGCTGGTGAAATCCTGGCTACCTTGAATAACGCATAAACCTTCGTAAACACGGGTCAGCTCTGTCCTTTTTGTCGCATGTATAAATTGCCTTCAGCAGATTACGATCACCTACAACGAAATTTAATGCATTTACCTTAATTCTGTTAGCAAGTATTTGACAAACCTTTTACCCAAGAATGCAACTCGTACCTAAATCGCCTTCAGCAGGTTACGATTGCCTACAACGAAATTAAATACATTTATATTAATTCTGTCAACGAGTATTTGTTAAACATAATACCTGTAGTATAAGGTCGGTGTCAGTTTGATACCTGACTTCAGCTAATTTCTAACAATTTCTTTCATGTAGAACTACTGTATGTTAATTAAACCATTCTTTAAGATTTTACGCACACTTAACAACTAACATTTTGAATAATTTTGTTGAAATTGGTTTTATGCGCCACGCCCATTAGGGAGCTCATGAACAACCTCCATTTTGAGGATAATTAATTTTGTACTACTGGTTATGTGATCGTGCGCAGTAGCTGCGGTGCAACTTTTATGTTTATACCAGATGTAACTTTTTATGTAGCGTGATATTGAATGATGCCAAATATTAGCGCGAGAGTTCGTGCTAGTTTAAATGCTATTCGGTAACTCAAATATATAACATACACTATTGTTTTATGGATAAGGTTGTTCGGACCAATTTCTTTTTCTAATTTAAATTGCTTAATTACTAATATTCTTTTTATTCGAGATAAATTAAGTGCACTGAACAACCTTTTCCAATTGTATTTAGGTAATTTAATCAAAAAAGGGATTTGTATTTAGTTTGTTAAACGAAACGCAAGCTGAACTATTTAGTTAATTTTCCCTTCTTGTAAATAACTGATTTAATAGGTTTATTAAATTGGCCCGAAGGGGTATTATTGTTTTGGTATTATAATCATAAATTATAAATTACTGTGGGTGTCAGTACAAGCTCACGACTTGCCTTCATCAAACTCATTTTCACTTATATTTTTTTGGTTTTGGGTATAACTATATACTGTGTATAACTTATTTTATTTATCATTCATATATTTATATAGCTATACAATAACGTTTGGCTTATTGCCTCCTTAGTTTGGGAATTTAAGAACAGAAATAAATTTACGTTTGTTGAGGGAATTGTCACTTAATTACTATTCCTATTACTTCCTGTTTCAAGGTTTACAGGCTCTCTCTCTCTCTCTCTCTCTCTCTCTCTCTCTCTCTCTTCCAAGTAATAAAAACCCATTTTCTTTTTAAAGCTTGTAGTGCCTATTTCGGTTCTTTTCTCACTAACCAAATTCTAATTTAACCTACGTTATCGATACCTCCCAAACACCCATGTAATCCGAGTGCTGTGCGGTCTTCGGGCCGTTTGATTGAGTTTTAGCGGAGCTCACTCATTTCTCCCATATTGTGCCGTGTGGTGGTTAGACACGTAGCAACTTTTCAAAGCGTGCTAACAATTTTTAAACCTATTTTCATTAGTAAATACTACCAGTAGTATTGCTAATGCGGTAGTCTTAACCGAGGTTACCGCAGATTTGAAATGGTATCAAATTACATATGGTAGTACGCACGGCGTATAATTAATCACTACATAAAACACGGACAAGTTGTTTGTATCACTACGTCAAGAAGTTTAGCTACAGTGCGCAAAATAGCGTGCAGAAGCGTCAATCGTGGCCTGCAATTTCATATACAATAAAAATAGTTTCTGGGCGTGTGGCACACTTTTTTTCTGTACTGACCTTATTAATTCATTAATAGTTATTTGTATACCAAAGACGTAATTTGCTACTTTAATGGTCAAAAGTAAAATTGCCGGGTGAGGCAGCCATAGCCGACAGTATTGAAGCTGTCCATTGGCGTAGCCAGCGAAGGGCAGGGAGGGGCAACTGCCCCCCCCCCCTGGAAGAGCAAAAATAAATTAAATAATTTTTAAATTTTAATAAACAAAAAATTAAGTCTAAAATATACATATTTTTCTGTTCTGCATATTTTTTTTGTTATCTGTTTTATATATTTTGTTTGTTGTTGTGGTCGTTTGGTTGCTTTTATGAACATTTTAAAATTAATTAATAAGCTCTAATAAATAAAATTATTCGCGTGTCCTTTGTCACTAAAATATATTTCATCAGCAAAAAACAAAGCTGTTTGGAAAACTGACATAGTGCTAAATATGTATTAATAGCGTTTTCGATCTATGCATTTAATGCATTGGTGCACACCAGAATTAGATAAAAACGAGTGTTCGATTTACTCTCAGGATACGTCAATTTTTGGTGTTCGATTCAACCACTTAACAGTCGGACATTTTTGAGAAGAATGGTAAAAAAATTGTCATTTTTTTTTTGTTTTCATTTAACTACATTTTTTAATCCTATTAATTAATTAAAATAAATTTACTCAATAAGTAGTTTTAGTGTGCAATATTTTGAAACATTCAATACACAATCCTACATCAGAATCCGAAATAAATACTCTTATAACGTACGTAAGACCTGCACCAACAAGTTAAAACAAAAGTTGCCTGAACGAGACTCGGGATCGTCAGAGTACGGAAAAATGTCACGCCCGAGTGCAGTTCGTGCAAAACTATCAAGTGGTTAAAACACAACTTGCTCCAAATCCTAACATAGGACAATATTTTTTGCAACAACTATTGAGTTGGTGTGTAAGTGCTTTTGTCTAGCGACAGTGTCCTATTTAATAGTGTAACGAAACGCCACTGGTTTTCTTCGAGAAAATCGAGATACAAGTGAGGAATATACGGGAACCGGCGATGCGAATGTTCTGGCAATTTCTAGGCTCAAAAGGGTATATAAAATTGGCTATCCGGCGCGAAGACAGACAGTACAGTACAGTACATAGTGCAGGATACGAAGTTGCATACGGCGAATAGAAAGCGAGGCGCGAGATTTAAAAGCGGAATAGTTAAAAGTGTTGAGAAAGTGAATATTTGTGTTGTTTTGTTAACTTTATTGGTTTTAAATAAAGTTGGTGTGAATAGTTATCAGTGTTAAATTATTGCCTGAGAAACAAGAGGAAAATCCGTAACAATAGAATAAAGAGACAGAAATCACAGAAAAGACAATATGGATATAAGAAATTGGTTACAAAAGGAAAGTTAAATAATTTCAGTAAAAATTAAATTTTTAATTAAAACTTTAGTCATTCCATTAGAAATGGTCCAAAATTTGAAAATTGGTTGCTCGACCAGCACCAAATAAAACAAAACTACCATGTA
Organism: Vesta saturnalis; assembly: GCA_036346205.1. Taxonomy (NCBI): domain Eukaryota; kingdom Metazoa; phylum Arthropoda; class Insecta; order Coleoptera; family Lampyridae; genus Vesta; species Vesta saturnalis. The sequence goes on from JARFJB010002222.1 coordinate 215,944, forward strand.
ATGATAGCTTATAATGTAGATATGTATATCCGATGTTAATTTTGTTCAAAATTATTTGTATCGCAACGTTTGGAAAAAATTCAATTGCAGCCCTTTACAAAATTGCCAATTGCTCTTTACTCTTTGCTTGTATCTTTGTGAAACAATTTTATTAGCTTTGGCAAAAGATTCTGTGCATTATTAATATAATTTTATATATTTTTCATTATTATGATGCCGTCTTTTTTGCCTTCTAATTATAACAAAAATTACAATAATGCACCGATTTTGACAGCTGATATCTCAAATGGGACTAAATATAAAAACTTGAAATTTTCACATATTAAAGATCAAGCAGCACTTTATACGTGCTAATAATTTCATTTTGTGTTTTTAATCTAGAGAAAAAATATTAACATCGGATATAGAATATCCACATTATAAGCTATCATTACACGGTAGTTTTGTTTTATACTAATTTTTATACTAGAGACTAAGAACAAGAATGATATTAGGTTATTATTTTTAGATCAAAAATCTCTAAAACTGAAAAAAGTTCATGATGACAGTAGTGGAAGTACAAGCAATGATTGTGATGAAGATGAAAATAAAATGGTCGGAACATCAAAATCGGAATCTATTTTTGAAGGAGGCTCAAGTAGTTCTTCAAATCTACATGAAGCTGTCTCTGGAAAATGACATTGGTCGTTATGTTAGTTGTGCCAATAACTTGCCTTCTGAAAAAAAGAAGGAATTGTTGACAAACCCTTGGATTCCATCATCCAATTACGATTTTGCTTCTGATGCCATTCACATGAAAAGAAAATTTAACCATCGCTGGTTAGATCAATATACTCCATGGCTGGTGTACTCAAGTCGTTTGAAAGGTGCTCTATGTTTGCATTGTGTTTTATTTCCGCCAAGAATTGCTACAGTTAAAGGAGTTTTGGGGTCATTTATGGTAAGGCCTTACATGAAGTTTAAGGATATACATGAAGATTGTAGAAAGCACGTTGGCAGCCATTACCACAAATCTTCAACAGCTGCTGCAAAAGCATTTCTTGAAAATGCTCCAGTTGATGTCCAGTTGCAAATAGGGCACCATAAGACGATTGAAGAAAATAAACAAATATTGTCAGCAATTATTTCATGCATAATGTTTTGTGGAATTCATGATTTGCCGCTTAGAGGAAAACAAGGAAATGAGGGAGTTTTCTTTGACCTTTTAAATTTGAGGATTGACTCTGGTGATGAGAAGCTAAAGAGCCACTTGGATAAATGTAAAAAAAAACGCAGTCTATACCTCACCAACAATTCAAAATGAGATCATACAATTATGCGGTGAAGTTATCAAAGAAAAAATAATCGAAGACTGTAAACGGGCAAAAGCTTATGCTGTAATGGCTGATGAAACAGCAGATATCGCTGGAAAAGAGCAGCTTTCTATTGGATTAAGGTTCTATGATGAAAGCCAAAAAATAATCAGGGAGGAATTTGTAGGCTACATTGAGTTAAAATGTCATGATGCTTCTACAATCGCTAGCGCAATTCAAAGTTTTTTAGAAGATAATAATTTTTCCGCCGATAATTGTGTGGGATTCGGATTTGACGGGTGTTCCACGATGGCCGGCAAAGAAGGTGGTGTACAGGCCATTCTTAAAAAAAGTACGCTAAATCTTTATTTTTCCATTGCTCCAGCCACAGACTAAATGTTGTGGTCAATGATACTAGCAAACTACCAGAAATAAGAAACACAATTGCAACAGTTAAAGACACAATAACCTTCTTTCGTGAATCGCCAGCCCGTAGGAAATCGGTTTCAAATCTTTCAAGGCTCTGTGAGACCAGATGGTCGGAAAAATATAAGAGCATAAAAACATTTTCAGATAGCTTCACTGACATTGTTAAAGCACTAGAACATCTATCTGTCGAAGGAAACTATGCAACAAGAAAATCTGCCTACCAATTGCACTGTGCAGTTACTAAACCAATATTCATCTTAGGCTTAAACATAATTGCAAGATACTCTGCAATTTTGGAACCCGTTGTAAACGTTTTACAAGGTAAAAGTATGGATTTGGTTATGGTGAAGAAACATATTGATGATATTCTAGATGTAATCAAAGAAGATCGACAAGATGTCGAAAATGTTTCTTATGTATTATTTAAAAAATCACTTGATATCGCAGAGAAAGTAGGGGTTGAGTTGTCAGTACCACGAGTCACTCAAAAGCAAGTACAAAGAAGTAATCCACCATCTGAGTCTGCAGTTGAATACTGGAAGCGGTCAATAATCATCCCCTATCTTGATTCTTTAACTTCGTCTTTGGATGCTAGATTCTCCAACGAAAATACACCTGCTTTTGCTTTAACTTATCTTCATCCTTCAAGCATGCTCAAAATGGCTTCAAAAGATTTCAAAAATAATGCAGAATCTTTCATGGGATTTTATAAGTTGATGTCTCTGCAGAATTAGATTTGTGGTACAATATGTGGAAGAAAAAGAATTTAGCAGAAGACAAATTAAAGGACATTGAAGTGGCTGCACTTTTGGAGGAAGCTAATGTTTTTTTTTCCTGCAACAAGGCACGCACTGCTAATATTAAGTGCTTTCCCATCCACTACTGCTACCGTGGAAAGATCGTTCAGTACCCTGCGAAGGGTAAAAACCTGGGTCAGGAGTACAATGGGTGATGACAGACTCACTGGGTTGTGTTTGATGAGTGTGCATCGAAAATTTTTGAAGGAAAATCAGGACTGCATAGTGAAGAAAGTTTTGGATAAATTTAGTTTAAACCCAAGAAAAATGTTATTAGTTTAATTTAAGTATAATTAAAATCTCAAAGTTTTGTTTTCATTTGCCTTTTCTTTTTATCCTAAAATTTTCCATTTTGAACGACCATGGACCATGGTTTGCCCCCCCCCCCCTCCCTGTTATAAATCCTGGCTACGCCCTTGAAGCTGTCCAAGACATTTTGAGTCCATGGCGTACACAACATTTTATGTACGCAACAATAAAATCTCAGTCTTTTACCATTTCCACAAATCTCGGTAGATAGTGGTTAAAATACATGGGGGATAAAAACCCACCCATCTTGAATAAGGGTACGTAAAAGGTGTGTGCCTAAACTTACTTTGTAAATTCCCATGATTATATATAGTAAATTCAAAATTCTGTTCAGTAGAAATTGAACTTTATTAAAAATAATGTGATCTGATTTTTTAAAATTTGCTGCAACGATTGATGAAAAAATTCATCCAGATTGTACAGCCACGGTTGCAATCTCGAAATGAAGGCGTTCTATTCCTAGTAACATAATATACTTGCTTTACGAGTTGTTTGGTTTGAAATTAAAGCACGTACACAAATACTCTAACTCATTGAATCAGAACAAGTATAAACTGCTACAGAAAATCTTTCTCCAATGAGAGACAGATTACTTCACGTTCAGCGATAATCAAGATGTTATTGAACCTAATTCTGCAAAACTAAACTCTCTTTTTATTTTCGATGATATTGCTTCTGAAAAGCAAAATAACGTACGAGCATATTATATATATATATATATATATATATATATATATATATACACACACACACGTATATATACACCTCTATGGTTTCTTTTCGGAGGCCTTTTTCAACCCTTTTCAGCCCTAATTATTTTTGTTTTTTTACTCGCCCCCGTGTAGGACGAGTTTTTTCACCCCTATTTTATGGCCGCCCACGTGTAGGATGCGTTTTTTCTACCTCCTATGGTTTCTTTTCGGAGGTCTTTTTCAACCCTTGATAGAATTTCAATGTTGTATTAAGAGCCTTTTTTGACAGCCATGCCTTTTTTGTACTTGCTCACGTGAGGGGCACATTTAGGGGTTGGTCTTGGAGCTGGTCTAGGACAAGCTTGGCCCCTATCGTGGCCGCTTAGGGCAGTTGTATGTGGGTTCGAACCTAATCTTATAAGAGAAGTGTACGCCTTCGTCCTTTGCCGTTACCCCTGGCTGGAGATGGTATTTGTTTTTGTAGGTTATGACTGGTAATTTGAAGTTGTATTCTAATAAGGAGGTTCTTGTAAGACACGTGTATGAACTTGTGTTAGGGATTGATCTTGCGTGGGGAATTTGAATGACAGTAAAGTTTAATTATAGAACACTTACTTTTATTGTAAATATCATAATTAAAAAAGCCTCGGTGAGTTATAAAAAAAATTCAGGTTATTCTCTAATAAAACAAACATTTTTTATTAAGTTAATTAATTACATAACAGTTATTACAATATTGTTTTCTAAACGAGTAGTAAAACTGATTGCTTTACCTGCATTGATTGCATTGAAATATGTTTAATAATCACCCGACCGTTAAATTGTTTGTATATTGTACACCTTAATATTTTTTTAAAGGAACTTGTTGCGTATAGCTTAGATGTGTTTTATAACTGCAATTAAAAATCTGTACAAGTAAATAAAAGGTTAAAAGCACACTTACCAGGTCTGTACTTAAAGAACGTTTTGGAGAATTAGTTTACGAGTGATGGTCACTGCTTTGTGTTACTCGTCTAATCAAACTAAATCACTTTCTATGTTTTTACATATGCATAGTTCTCTATCACTAAAAGTAATTTTTTCAAAGCGATTTGTAAAATATTCATATTATACATACGGACACACAAAATGTTTATTGAAACGCACTTATTAACAGTTATAAAAACCACATTAAAAGTTTGGAATGTAATAATTACGTGTGCAACATACAGTTTAAATTGACCGTGTATTTTCCCATATTATTTTTATTAGAGTTTTTAAATTTGTATTACCATGATTGTTTTTAAATTATCACATTTCTATTAATGATCATTTTGATATAAAAAGGGGTGTCTAAAATTTACCATTGCATTTTCAATTTTGGTAAAACGTAAGGTTGTATATTTTTAAAAAACCTTAGATTTTTTTAAACAAGACCGAACGTCCTAGTCGTTATTGAAAATGCTCAACCACCTATGTACAGTATACAGTGCAATAGCAGATATAATTCAACTCATTACTTTAAAAATAAATGTGTAATTAAGAGCTGGTTGGTATACATCAGAATGTTATTTGTTAACATGCAATTTAAACACGCGTTGAATAAGCGGTCTTGTTTACTTATATGTTTTATTTACACAGACCTTTTGAGAATTTTATGTCAAGGGTTCGCGACAAGGGGCGAAGACCCGAGCGCAAGTTCCTAGGAACTGTATGTAGTTTTGAAAATATACAGCTACGCGGAGCCATGATCAATCTCTATTACAGAAAACGTTTGTTAGATCATACACCACTAGATGGCGCCACAAACAAGCTCAAACTTCCAGCCAAGCGGAAACGACAGACGTGAGAGGCGAAAGGGACAAGAAAAATGCGGGGATGGGAGAGACGAAAGCCACGTTTAATTTCCAACGCTTTTCCTTTTTGTATTAAATCCAATAAGATTGATAGAAACTGGCTTCTTAAATATGCAAATTATAAACAAACCCGAAAGTCCATTCCGAAAACAAGATTATTAATAAAAAATTGAAAGAAAAAATATATTTAAAACAATACATTATTTATTTATTTTATTTAATTACATTGTTATCAGTCTTCTTTTTTCGACTGTAATTCGCCACTATCATTATGGTCTTGAGATTCGTCCTTTCCCTGTAACTCATCGGTCTTCTTCTGTGAATCATCATCATCATCATCATGAGTGTGAGATACATTGATCTCATCCACTTCATCGTTTTCATCATCAGCTTGAACCGTTATATTGTAGTAGTTTACTAACAAATCCCTAAAATCTCTAATGTCCTCTGATGTTGGTTCATAAACAGGAGAATACATTATAATAATAATGTTTACTCGCTGGAGACTATATACACAGGTAAAATTTTGCGATGCGATGTTTTCATATAGGTACGAATCGCATTAACCGTGCTATAGTTAGTGCGACCCCACTCCTCGACACCCGAAGCTAACCCATTCTATCCGAACATTGTTGAGTACTTACACCCATTCCTCCAATATAATTTAAATAAAATCAAATAATAGATATTTATGTATTAAGGGCATAATCAGAAGATTATGGCTCGAGGGAATGTTAAAAGCCCGACGCAAAGTGGAGGGCTTTTATATTCCTGAGACCATAATCTACAATTATGCCTGTGGTACATAATGTTTTATTTTATTTTGCACCATGAAACTGGAACAAAATTTTAAAAAGATTCAGTATTTTCGGCAAGTTTTTAAATGCAAATGCAGTGAAATAAAGTCGACAGTAGGCTAATTTGTTGTTACTAAGATACTGTGATATTGCTAAATTGTTGCTAAGGTACTGTTTGTTTGTAAATAATTTGCATTCTAAAATGGAAGGTGAAAACGCAACATATAATGCCATGTGTTTGATGGCAATCATGCTGCTTAGCAACGACATTTCCGTACTATAAAGACCACATTACGCCCGCATTTGGGGGCGTATAAAGAACATTATGGTGGCAAAATAAAATAATAGATATTTATGTATTAAGGGCATAATCAGAAGATTATGGCTCGAGGGAATGTTAAAAGCCAGACGCGAAGCGGAGGGCTTTATATTCTGAGAGCCATAATCTACAATTATGCCCGTGGTACATAATGTTTTATTTTATTTTGCACCATGAAACTGGAACAAAATTTTAAAAGATTCAGTATTTTCGGCAAGTTTTTAAATGCAAATGCAGTGAAATAAAGTCGACAGTAGGCTAATTTGTTGTTACTAAGATACTGTGATATTGCTAAATTGTTGCTAAGGTACTGTTTGTTTGTAAATAATTTGCATTCTAAAATGGAAGGTGAAAACGCAAAACTTATTCACAAGAAATTTTAGATGAATTTGAGGCCCAGGTAAAAATAATTCCTAGTAAATCGAAATATTTATACATGAAAGAGTACGAAAAGTTTTGCGCTTGGGAGCACAAAAATGTGTCCACAAAATGTGATGAAAAGTTGTGATGGCATACTTGTCTCAAATGGTAAGGGATTGTATATATACATTAGTCAATTATCTCTATTCAATAAATATCTATTTTTGCAGTCAAAGATCTATAAGCCGTCGTCACTGTGGTGTTTATATTCTAAATTGAAAAAGATGTTCAAGTTGAAGGAAGATGTTGATATATCTCGTTTTTCCATGCTCACAGAATTCATGAAGAATAATTCTGTAGGTGATCAAGCTAAAAAGTCCAATGTATTGCAACGGCATCAAATTGAAGAATTCATGTTGAAGGCATACGTACTTGTTAGTTAAGGTATAACGATTTTAGTTTTTTTTCCAATTCTCATTATAAAAATTATTGTGTTCTATAGGTTGTCACAGCCTTTGGTATTTTTGGAGCATGTCGTCGCGAAGAACTGCACGATTTGGCTGTACAGGACGTAACAACTGAGGGATCAGTGCTATTAGTGAAGATAAAAAAAAACCAAAACTTATACTTCGAGGCAATTTACAATTGTACCAAGCAATGGATTGGTTGATTACGTCTCTTTGTACCGAAAATATGCAGCATTACGACTGGAACATACTAAAATTGACAGCTTGTTTTTGTCGTATCATAATGGTAAATGTAGTGCTCAGACTGTTGGGAAAAACACCTTAGGCAAAATGCCGAGGATAATAGCAGAGTTCCTCAATCTACCGGATGCCCATAAGTACACAGGGCACTGCTTTCGCAGGAGTGCGGCGACGATCTTTGCAGAAAGCGGCGGTGATACAAGGGCACTGAAGCAGCTTGGTGGATGGCGATCGGATAAAGTAGCCGAATCATATGTAGAGAATTCTCTGCAAAATAAAATTAAAATTGCTCAGAACATTACTGGTACAGCAGCTATAAGTATACCACAAAACGGCGAAGGAACTGTCAGCTTTGGAGTTACAATTTCAAACTGTATTTTCAATTTTTATAAAGAATAAGTTTCATTAATATTATTTTTATTAATAAAGGTTGTATAGTAAGGTTGTTGTTTCAATAATTCTTTCAACTTACGTGACATATCATGTCATGTTTGCTGTCAATCATGCTGCTTAGCAACAATGACATTTCCGTGCTATAAAGACAACATTACGCCCGCATTTGAAGGCGTATAAAGAACATTATGGTGCCAAAATAAAATAAAGAACATTATGCTGGCAAAATAAAATAAACAAGTTTTACAACACTTTTATTTTTTACACAAAAAAAATAGGTAACAGTTTTACACACAAATTACAATTCTCTCTTTATGCCTAATAGGCGTATGCTTTAGTATATCCAATTTAATTTTAATTTTATAATTTAAATCTATACTTTGTTCTTCCAATTCTCTTTCTAACCAATAATTAGATATACATAACGTATCCAGATCGTCGAAATGTAATACGTTATGTGATTTATCTCCTGTGGTTATCCGTTTAAGATCTATTATAACTAACTCTGTCCCGTCGGATAATTGCTCCAACTTCCTACAGTCTCTTAGACTTTATAATACGTTTAATTTTTACATAGAAGCTTCGTTAATTTTATCCATGTCTTGCTGAAGGAAATTTACATTTTTCGTATATTCTAAAGCTTTTACATGCCCCACAACACCTATCTTAGCAAAAGAATTCCATTAAATGTGGCAATTCCATTAGTTTAAACGTCCCGTCTTTTCTCTCTCGTGTTCTTCTTGTTTCTCTCGCCTCTCTCTGTCTCCCGCCTTTCTCGTCTCTCTTGCTTCTCCCGTGTCTCCCACTCTCTCTCTTCTGAGATTCATCCATTTTTCAGTCATTGTATCTGTTCTTCGTAAAAGGACCAGCAATATAAAATCTTACTTGAGCTATAAACTATAAAAGGGTGCTCCTATATTCTTTCCTATATTTTATTACTTTTTAACTATATTTTTTATTGAAAAGTCTTTTTGCTATTCAAACTGTCAAATCTATATTTTATTTTCTCATTTGTCTAAATACTCTAAATCAATCAATGTCACAAAATCAAAAAATTTCACAACTGGCAAGTGACCACGTAAAATTTGAGAAAGAATAATCATATTACAAAGTGGTATTCAATTTCTAACAGCATTAATGATAATTTATATCAGTCTCTGTTAAAATTTTGTTTGATAGTAATTTTGTTAATTTCACATATTAAAACCACACAATTGGAAAAGTTTAATCGGCGACATCTATTGATACTAATATTGACCAACAATGGTAACCAGCAAATTTATTCACGACTTGTCACCTTCATATTACTTGGTACAACTTACTTTTAATCTAACTGTAGGTAAACCATCAAACATTTTTATTAAATACTTATCATATTAAAAAAATTAATTTATTAATATAAGAAGCTCAAAAAATATTACACATTCCAAATATTTTAAGATTTGTTTGTTTGATTGACAATATAAAAATTTTAATTCACAGTTATACCTCCCTAATGAACTACCCCTCTCTCCAGTGAAAGTATGCATTCATGCTTTGAAGGAGTTGAAATTCAGAGAGTGCACACCCTGACACTAGGAGGCTTTAAATGGGACGGGCAGTAATTGAAGCTTTTAAACAAATGGTACACTAGAAATGTAGTTTCACTATACTGTTTATACACTTTCAATGTAGTAGTCAGCCTGTTTTGAAGTAATGAAAGATACAAAAATTACAAACGCAATTACAGTTTATTAGCAATATAAATAAATTTACGAAAAATACAGTATCTGGAATGTAGGAATTTAAATCTATTCATAAGTACATTTCAACATAATACATACAATCTCAGCATATATCAATCAATTATTGTCCAGGATAAAATTTCTTACTAGGATCCTTTGCCATATCAAGAAGAGTTTGAGCTGGTTTAAATGGAACTCCATAGAAATTATAATATTGCTCCATTTTAGCAACAAGATTTTTAGCACCATAACTATCCACCCATCGGAAAGGTCCTCCAGAAAATGGTGGGAATCCCAAACCAAATACTGCACCAACATCGCCTTCAAGAGGGTTAGCTAAAATTTTTTCTTCTAAGCACAATACTGCATCATTAACAAATCTCGAAACCATTCTTAACATTTTATCTTCATCGTCAAAAGCACCTTCGGTTCAATTGAATATTTTTTAAAATTTCCAAAACATCAGGATTTACATCACGGTTCTTGACGTTTTTTCATATAAGTAAATACCTTTACCACTTTTCCTTCCTAAAAATCCAGCTTGAACTACATCTCTTATGAAATCAGGATTTCCGCCAGAGAATCTTTCTCCAAATGCCTATATAAAAAAACCTACAATGTTACCTATAAAATACCACTATTTACCTTTCCTAGATCCACTGAAATATGTGCACCTACATCTATACCCACTTCGTCAAATAATGTAGCTGCTCCTACTGGAAAACCAAACTTCTTCGTTAATTTATCAAGACTCTTTGGATCGACACCTTCTTGTAACAATCTTATGCATTCTGCCATCATTGCAGCAAGTATACGTGTTGTGTAAAATCCTGGACCATCTCCTACTGTAATAACAACTTTGCCTTGCTTAAGACCAACTTGAACAGCAGCAGCAGTAGTTTCTTTACTAGTTTTATCTGTTGTTATAACTTCTAATAATTGCATCTTATCCACAGGGGAGAAATAATGCATACCTAAATATTTTTTAATAACGATTACTCAGATGTATGACTGTGAAATTACCTATGACTTTTTCAGGTCTTGATGACGCTGCTGCAATTTTTTTAATAGGAATTGCACTGGTATTTGTGGCAATAATACAATGTGGTGGTACAACACTTTCTAATTCCTTCATTACCTTATGTTTAATATTTAAGTCTTCAAACACAGCCTCTATTACCATATCAACATTACGAAAATTATTATAATCTAGAGTAGGGTCCAAGTTTGATAAATATTTATCTTTTTCAAAACTGAAAACATATTAAAATGTTAAAGGAAGCAGTACATTACAACAAAATGATGCTTGTATTAGAATTTGAACCTGTAGCTCATTGCGTAATTTCCAAAGTTGTATACAATTTAAATATACATTTCTTTAAATTCAAATCTGTTTAGTAATTAATTCACAATACCTAGTAAAGCGTTTCCTTTTTACACCTCTTTCATAACCAGTCTGAATTTGTCCAATACCACGACCAAGTCCACTTTGATTGGTATCCTTTAATATAACATAGTATCCCTTATCAATGGAGACTTGGGCAATACCTGCACCCATTAATCCTGCTCCTACCACACCAATGCTTGCTACTGGCCTGTCGGGATTTCCAAATCTATTTTTTTTACATTCTGTTTGCCCTTTAAACAAACTCATTAAACCTTTTGCATGAGTTGTCATTGCCAAATCTCCAAATGCTATTGCTTCTGCTTCATAACCAGCACCATGTCCTTTTTCTAAACCAGTACGAACAACATCAATTATCTGTAAGCATACGATTTTTAGTAAGTTGAGGTTAATTAAACTGAGATTATATTGTTCCCATATTGACATTATAAAGAGATCTCCAACTTATACTAAACTAATATATGCACCTACAGCAAAAAACATGCAAATTCTAAACATTAAACATTGTATTTGTCGAATGCCACAAAAATGTATCTCATTTGAAAAAGTGCCCTCGCTGTCCAGTAAAATTTAAAACTACTACTTCTGAAAAGCTCTTGATGTGGCGAATTCAATATTTAAAAAAATTTGAAATTTTCCAGGAAAATTTGGAAAATTTCCGGGGCTATCATCTCACACTCTCCATGTCAACTATCAACCAATTAGAATTTAGTATTTTTTATATTCGGATCAATCAGAGCACAATTGTGCGACAACTCCGCTAGCGGAATATTCCCGACAATTTTTTTCTCTTCTGAAATTTAATCGCCTTCCGGTAAAATGTCAAATTGACATAAACTTTGACGTTTATTTTGTTCGTCAAAGTAATGCAGACTCCGTCGACCATCGAAACCACTATATAACCTGTAACTTATTCTAAATTAAAACTAATTAATTAATTCATGACTTGTCAATTGCCCGTCAATTTTTTTGTTGAATAGTCTTTTAAATACCACTCGTGGCCGACGAATTGCATAAATTTTTGTCAAAGTGCTTAATCGTGTTTACTGCTTCAAAATTAGAAATAAACACTCATACACTTTGACAAACATTTTTGGCAAGTCATCGGCCACTTGAGGTATTGTATATGAATATTCGATTTTGCGGAATTTTCCGAAACTCAACTGCCGGCATGATTGGTTGTAGAACAGCTACATGTTTGGTATCACAATTTTATAATTTTGTAGACATTTTAACCTGATTTAATGATAATTTGTTATATTGGCATATTGAATCGTTTCTTCTCGGTTGTTTTTTTGATTTATTAACGAACTTGTAAAATTGCTCGTTTTTTCACTTGACTTTTTTAACACTTAAAATTCGCTATTTTACACTACTGTGTGACGCGGTCGTCCGTACGGACCACAATTGTAATAAGATTATAAAATGGGATTCGGCTATCGAAATCCTCAACTTGCTATTCTTGATGAAGCTCAATATGATATAGATGATATTTATATTTTTTGTTGTCCCATTGACAGTCAACTTGTATGTGCTGCATAACATTATTAACGACCTACTGCTTACCAGGGGATTTTCTTTAATATTTAATATCTAATTCATCTTTTCAGTTCCGACATTTTTGTTGACAACATTATGTTTCAAGTATTTGACAGTACCACTGGAGTCAATTTCTATCACATTTCAGCAACCGTTAACAGTGGGTATTTGACGTTCAAGAACTTCATTTTATAAATTCTTAGAGCTGATACCAATGAGGCAAAAGTCTACTTTACTCTTATCATTGGGACAAGGTGTACTTTAGTTCATTTTTGTTTGTTCCTTTCGGACGAACATTCTGAATAGCTAACATATTTCTATTAATTATTAATCATTTTTGGATTATTAGCATTAACCTATGACAGATGTGATGGTCAAAATTTCTGTTACAGTTAACTTTGTCTAATAGTAAAACTTAAGCTCTGGGAACAAGAGATGTATCAGTTGCTAGTTTGTCTTTTATTAACCCTAGAACACTAATATGTTTTTTTATTCGTTAGTACTAATGTGTCGTAAATATTACGACTTTTCAAAATAAGTATCAGAAATTCAAGAAAGCTTAAAATTTCTATTGAACAAAAATTAACTTAAGAAACAGATTTTACTTAGTAAAAGGTGTTTGCATTGGGGACAGTATGTGGTTGTCATCAGTCTTAAGCAGCTAGGACAATAGCATGTCGCACATCTGCCTTCAATTTGGAGAGCATCATCAGGTTGGTCATCAATTTTCAGAATTTCCTTAGTAGTTTAGTGCAGGTTTCGTCGTAAATTTTCATTTTCAGCCTTTGTTCCATCCATGGCCTGCAAGTTGGTGGCTTAGCTCGATCATAAACTCATAAAGTCACACAGGTTTTTCACATTTCTTTATAGTATTGCAACAGTACACAACATAGGAATTGATGCAGGCTGCATTGATCATGCCGTCAAAAACGCAAAGCGGCCATCTTTTGGTTTTCCTACAACGAGATATTTGAATAAAATTGGTCAAACGAGACTACTCCTGATTTAACTCATTGTAATTTCTGGTTTGTTGTTCTTTTCTGAAATCTCAGCACCCTCCTACATTGTTAAAAGTAGTAGCTATTTTGTTTTTTTTCTTTTTAGGCATATAAGAGACTAGAGTTTTGTTTTTGTCGAAGCAAAACATAGTTGTATTTGTTCCTCTACCTTTCATACTTAGCATTTCTGGTGGTATTTCCCTCTTATTTTTCTTATAATAGTCAGTTTGAATTTATCGTGCAAAAATGTATCAGCTATTTCAACAGAAGTGAACCAATTCTCCATCGTTATGTTTTTATTACTAACGTGAACAGATTTGGTCAATTCCTGTATATAATAATTACACAGTGGTATTCCATTTGTTGGGATCTGTTTGCCTAGGTAGGGACTCGCAGGGCATCACAATTTTGATTCCATACTTTGTCAGTTTATTCGGTTTATACCTCCTAAACGGAAATAATCTTTCTTAATCTTTCACAGCATGCAGGCTTTAAAAAAAGATCCAGATATTTTGGAATCAAAAATTTGCTTGGCATTGAGATGATTTATCTTATTCTACTGCAGTCATTATCAAGATTCTGAATAGCCCCATCAGTTTTTCTTTAGTTACTACTGACTGACATCAGTATAATTTTTGGATGGTTTTCCAGTTTAGTCATTCGTGTAGCGCAGAATTGTATTAACAATATCATCTGAGAAGTGACAAAAATAATGAGAGAAGGTTGAACATGCTTTGGCCCCACTTTTGCTTCCAGGAATAAAATCTATATTTCGACAAGCTGTTCTTTTTGATCTTTGGGGCATTTTTGTAGACCATTTGTGATCATTGTTACCTTTCAACCTACATATACATATGTAGGTATAGAAGGTTATGCAATCGACTTCTTTCACTAACGTTAAGTCGACTTATTAGCTCTTTTAAAACGTTTGGTCAAGATTCGCCAAGATCAGTCGTCGTGTGCGTGCGTACGTGCGTGCGCGCGCGCGCATTTGTGTGTTATATTTGTTCCTTGGGTATTACATTTTTCACTGTTAGCCTTCGACCGTTAGAAGGTGTTCTGAATTGTCATCCTTAAGTCTGTTTAATAATACTTAATTTATTAATGATCTAGTTACTCTTTACTAAAATTATTAACTAAAATAGTTGGTTTTACACGTTTATCAAACTGCTATATTAATAGCAGGCTTATGTTTGCATGTTCACTTTTTCAAATTTCACAAAATTGTTTCAACATCTTTAACAATTTTGAAAGATGTAAGTGTTATCGAAACGTTTAGATTGTATAACTTAAATATACAAATAGACCAAATAAGAAACCCAAAAAAGATACGTATTTTAAAATGTGTAATAATGATGAAAGTTTATATTTTCATATATACCAAAAAAATGTAGTTCAATCAGGTCAATGCCGCACCGTTTTTTATTTTTATATAAAGTAAACCATTTACCTTCTAAATTCGGACAGTGAACAATTTCTTGGAAAATAGAAAGATTTGGAGGTATAAAAAATTTTGCATGGCAGCTTGACTCAAAATATCTTATATCATAGAACTTTACGAGACAAAGGTGAAACTTTTTCCAGCACATTCCATTAAAATGATAAAATGATATTGAAGATGTTGCTTCAGGATTCGCGTCACACTAAACTTTTGATTAGAACTGCCCTAGAATATTTCTTTTAAACCACCATTATTTTTGAAACATGACTGAGTATGAAATTCGTTCAGATAAGCTTAAATCTTTGAGATGTTAAAACCCTTCAGTGTGAAAGTGGGGTATTACATTAAAACTGAAAATAAAAGTCCTAATATTTATTTTGTTAAAAAGAAAACTATTTAAGTAATGGCGTTCGTATATATTTACTGAAGCTATAGGTTACCTTCTTCATAATCACTTCGTGCATACGTCGTTCTATCCCTTTTTTCCTTTTTTTTTTTTTGGAACATGTATTTTCAATGCAATAGATTATCTATATAGTATATACAAATGAAAGGTTATGCCAAGCTTCCCTGGTCTTAGGCAGATAAAACTGCAACATGCTTGTGATAAACCTTAACTAAAAATCTAAAGTAACACAACTTTCTTGTTTTAACAATAATTTTCTAGTAAGGTATGGCATATTAAATTGCAAAAAGTTGTTGAATTGATACCACATTAACCAATTAAAAGTTAAAAGCATAGTAATAAAGGATTTGACTACCTTTACATCGTCAACAGTACCATGTGTGAAAACCAATTTATTGAAGTGCTGGAAACCAAAATGCTTCCTCGAGTGAATAAATGGTTTAATCAAGCCCATTGAAAATTCATGGGAACTTATAAAGAGACTTCATGGGGAATTTGCAACTAATAAAAAAATTATTAGTTAAGTTGGTCGGCCTATTTCCACAGTTTTTGCTTCTATAACGCGACGTTTCGGAAGCGGACTCTGCTTTCGTCATCAGGCTTACTCCTGAGAAGGACTGTTTTTGCACGTGAGTCGAATGTTAAGATTTTTTCCCAAGCACTAGACTACTTGGTACCTTTCACATACAAGTCTTCTTTTTCAGTCTTAAATATGCAGCGATAATACCATACATACAAGGTACCTCAGACAAAATACGAAGGATAGGTAGCAAATACAAGATAGGTACGCACTGCCTTCAAATCGACCAGAACGCTCAGGGGAATACTAACCACAACCAAACCACACAATGAAGGCGAGAATTCCAAGAATTGTGTGTACAACCCACTATGTGAATCCAGCAGAGCATACATAGGAGAGAGCAGCAGACCGCTCAAAGTGAGGGCTCAGGAACATAAGAACAGCATCCGCAAAGGTAAAACAGAAAGATCAAGAATCGCCGAACATTTCTGGAACGAAGAGCACCGCATCCAATGGGATAACATACAGATAGTGACAAAGGACGAGAATACAACTCGCCGGAAACTCAAAGAAGCCATATACATAGCACTAGCAGTATACTTGCGCCATAAGTTACGAGCAACATGCGCAATAAAACACTGCGCGGCCACGAAAGTTATGTATAATATATATTTTAATCCAAGAGCTGTTTCCAGCCTGCAAGGGCTGCAACCAACCTGACTTTGCCACAAAGGGCAGCAACCTACATTAACATGTCATGACAAATCAGCACCGTTGCGTAGCGAGCTCGGGGGTAACTCACCCTTCCTCGACCTCATTCATTCATTGCGAGTGGTACGGTTAACATTACTTACGTAATACCTTGTAAAAGTCATGTAATTTCAGTGGTTTTTTTGCATAGTAACTTAATTAAATAAATTTAATTTAACAAGACTTTTCTCTGCCTTCTATATAAGTAGTATCTATTCATTAGGACTTACAAGCGAGCGATATAAAACCAAGGTTTGTGAACCAGCAAATAAAAATGAAGTGAATTTTATTCATATTATTAAACAAAGTGGTCCTTCGGCCGGGATAATTCCGTGGAAATCCTGGAAAACTAAAACGTGCTTATCGCCGTTCATCAAGACCAATAAATGCAACACGTAAACAGGAAGGACGCCATTTTGACCGGTGAGAGCGTCGGTGCAGCGGCAGTGCTACCAATATACGAACGGGAGGGCGACAGTTTCGCTTCTTGCCAACTTCAACAAATATTACCAGGTGTTTCTATATCCCTAACATCACGATATTCCCCACTAACATTTGATGTCGACAAGTGTTAGAAAGATTATCCTTGCGATCATTTGACAAATTAACCTTGAATATCCCTGAAAATATCCATTTTTCTGATAAGAATTTTAACGAGTCCCAACCAGTTGACCTACTCATTGGAGCAGGGAATTTTTATAAATTAATGTCTATAGGTCAAATATCATTAGGTAAAAATATGCCCGTGCTACAAAACACTCTGCTTGGATGGGTAACATCAGACCATTACTATTCGAACCAAAACCTAGCAGATTTCTGGCAACTGGAAAATGTAGAACCGGCAGCTCTCTAAGTTATCAAGGGGAGAGAAATGTTGTGAAGAGCATTTTATCAAAACTACTTTCCAAGACAGTTCTGGCCGATTTGTTGTTTCTATCCCTTTTAATTCTAAGTTATCTCAATTAGGAGACTAGAGAACAAGCACTCAATCGATTTTTGCATTTAAAAAGCAAACTATTAAAAAAAGAGTATTCTAAATTTATGGAAGAGTTTATTGTCTTGAGTCGTATGTCAAAGCTCAAGGTTTTACATGACAAAGATTTCTCATCTATTGATGTGTTAGATCTAACCATTCCAGCACTCGAGGTACCTTCATTTATTCTTCCGCACCATGCTGTTTTTAAATCAACGTCACTCACTACTAAACTCCGTATCGTGTTTGACGGTAGTGCTAAACCTAGCTCGAACATCTCGATTAACGACACTCAAATTGTGGGACCCATGATCCAAAACGATCTTTTTCGCATTCTCTTAAGATTCAGAAAACACCAAATCGCTTTAACGTGTGGCATTGAAAAGGTGTACCGCTAAATCTTGTACATCCTTCCGAGAGAAAATTCCAACAGATTCTTTGGCGAGATAGCCCCCATAACCCTATTGAAACTTATCAATTAAATACAGTTACATACGGCACAGCCAGTGCTAGTTATTTAGCTACAAAATGCTTGCACCACTTAGCTGATATCCATATGAACCACTACCCAAAGACGTGCAACATTTTAAAATCAGACTTCTACATGGATGATCTTCTATCTGGAGCTGACACACTCTAAGAAGCTTTAAAGATTCGGAACGAATTAACTTCTGCTTTATCGAGTGCGTGATTCCCTATCCGCAAATTGGTATCGAATGATGCAAATGCTCTCACTGATTACAATCATTCAGCATCTTCTTTGTTTACAGTCCCGCGAACGCGAAAATACCAGAGCGCTAGGCGTTTGTTGGAATTCGATCTTAGACGTCATTCAATGTGACTTTCAAATAAAAAATAACGCCCTTAGTAATTCGAAAAGAAGTATTTTATGTATTCTAGCCCAGTTATTTGACCCCGTAGGTTTGCTTTCACCTATCGTAATGAAGGGAAAGATATTAATCCAGGCACTGTGGCAACTTTAATTACCCTGAGACGAAAGAATAGCCCACAGTCTCAACACCGAATGGGATTCCTTCAAATCGCAGTTACAATTATTACACTCCTTAAAGCTACCTAGATGCGTTATACTGCCGAACGCTGCTTTAATTGAACTACACGGATTTAGCGATAGTAGCTCCATTTCCTACGGAGCATGTATCTATATCATATCATCGGATCCGTTGGTAATACATCCATTCAATTATTATGTTCCATAAGGCGCCACTATACCAAGTTTGAAGTTGTGCGCTGCTCTGCTCTTAGCGGAACTGATTCAAAAGGTGAAGAAATCACTCGCTGCTTCATTTAATAAAACTTATCTCTGGGCAGTTCTTAACTGGATCAGGTCGACCGCAAACAAATATTAAACCTTCGTTGCAAACAGAATTGCAACTATCCAAGAAATTTCAAACCCATATGATTGGTTTTACGTGACATCTAAACAAAACTCTGGTAATGTTGTCTCAAGAGGCTCATCTGTTACAGATCTAATGCATAATTCTCTTTGGTGGCATGGTCCAGCTTATCTTTCTTCGTCAGTAAATGAGCTACCTGAACAGATACATAGAAAAACGAATGAAATTCCCACATTAGAAATAAGAACGAACACCAACGTTAATATGAACCTCCTAGTTATAAAGGTCTCGACTATTTTTGAACAATTCTCTTCCCTAAATAAGTTGAAACGCGTAGTCGTATGGATGTTACGCTTTATTAGAAATTGCAAACTTGAGCCAGAATGTCGCGTATCGAACTCTTTACAAGTATCCGAATTACAAACCTCTTTGAATATATTACTAAAATTGTGTCAACGTGCAACCGTTTGTAACGAAAGAGAATGCCTGAAAATACAACGGCCATTGAAATCAAGCTGCAACATCTTACCACTTAATCCCTTTTTGCATAACAATGGTCTATTAAGAGTGGGAGAAAGAATCCGCAATTCCAATTTTACATTTGATAAGAAAGGAGGGGGCACGTTCTAAATGTAAAATACCTTTCGGTCAGAATTTAACCAAATTTTGATATGTTCTAGAACTTGACCAATTGATCAAATGTCTTCATTGCCCGAAAGCTCAAAGCTCAACAGTTTTTGATATACAGGGTCTGCAATATCACTATTTGATACTTTCAATATATCATAAAATGGACATTTTTGTCAATATTAACGCAAAACTTAGTGGAATGTTATTTTTTTGTGCTACTGGTTACAACCTTTTCTTTACTTTCATTATTTTTGTACATACACCTGATATACAGGGTGAGACCAAATATATGTATCTGAAAAGAATTATACGGTGGTATTGTTTTGATACTTTGGTGAATGGAAGTTAACTTCTTAGTTAATTTTCTGATAACTTAATTGAAATGTCTATATTAAAATAAACTATTTGCTAACTGTATATACCTACATAATAGTCACGATGTGTTTATACTGATACTGGGTGTCCAAGTACAAAGGACCAAAGCGATATCTTAAACTTCATATAGGTACGGAAAAACCGTTAACATAAAAAATCCCTTGCAATTTGATGTCGTTGCGAAATACAAAGCTTTTGGAGATTGACAGATAGAAAGGTTAGATGTGCTTCATTTATTATGCTCACTATTTTCTAATAAAATTTTCAGTAGATTCTTTAGATAAAGAAGGCGCTTGTCGAAGTTCATCTTTATTTTGCAAAACTAAGAAAAGAAAATTCTTTAAGTGTGTCTTCACTGTTCACACCATCGACAGACCGGTTTCGCAGGTCTACCTGCATCATCACTACCGCTTTGTACAGTCATTGGAAATAAGAAATGTTTATGTAGAAACGTTAATGAACGTATTTTAATATATTAAAAATATCTAAGCTTAATAAGATATCAGTTAACTGAACTGATGAGGCAGAAAACAGTAAATAATTTTTGGTCTTGATATAACCATTGTCATAGAAATCAAAAAGTTGCATAATCAAATGTTAAATGTCTATCACCTTCACATTATTTGCATTTAGTATATGATTTAAAACAATTGTAGAAGGATATTTGATTAGCTCTTGATACCTAGCGTATCCTAAAAACCATAGTACAGCTGCCACATGAGAACAAGTACCTAAGGTTCTGGCACCAGTCTTGCAGGTGCAGTAAGTACCTAATATTGGGTTAGGTTCTTCTTCCTCATTATTCGGCACAAATGCAATCCACAACTGGTAACGAGTAGCATTTCTGAGGCGAGAATATATCCTTACCCGTATAAAACCGGGTTCGTAGTTTTCATCAAACTGATATTGAACCTGGCGGTCCTCGATTTCATTGTCCTGTATATAAGAAGGAGCAAGCTTTAATTGAAAAATACCTACAGTTAACTTTTTAAGATAGTAATGTGACAAACGTGGGAATGAGGGAACGATAATTTCATTTAAATCAACCCATCTGCCCCTTCTAGCGCGTAAGTTTTCCTCAACCCTGGCTTGAACAACATTTGGCTCTTGAACTTTTTGAAGAATATTTTGAGCTAGCTCAATAGTAGCATCTTGCATTAAAATGGGTGGAAAATATTTATTTATAATTGCTCCAGCAATTTTAAGAAAATCAGCAATATTACAAATGTGGGGTGTTTTTATCTTAAAGGTAAAAAATTTAAGTACCCATTGCGTGCTTCTACGATCCACCTATTATTAGCCTCTTCTGTGGATAACTGTAGCTGACCTCTGGGCAAAAAGGCTGGCATTTTAAAATTAATACCTAATCTATTTAAAGCTGGAATAGCATCCAAGTACCCGCGGTCGAGAATGAAAATATCTCCTTCTCTAAACCATTCACGCATTCCATTCACATCTCTATTAAATTCACTTATAAGTATGTTAGCATCATTGTTTTCAGAATTTGAGAAATATGGTCCTTGAATGTCTAGAATAAATCCGCTCAGGGCAACAAGCAGAGATGGCTTGATAACATGTTTACCCTTATAAGTACAGTAGGACTGTCGCAACACTTTAAAACAAGAACTTTTCTCTATTTCTAGATAAGTACAGTCATTATACACTATAACTTGAGGCCGATTCAGGTTTTGATTATATAGACGATTTGCAAAAGGAGTTACATGATTTTCGATGTAGCTGTCTCTTGTTGTAGCAGTAAATTCAATATTTTGTGGTACAAATCTTGCAGAAAGAGATTGTCTAACTAGAGATATAGCTAAACTGGCTTGTTGTCTTGTGGAATAATTAAAAATAACCGCTAAAAACTATCACTAAGACCTTGTCGTAACTTGCACAGAATGCTAAGAGATCTTTTACTTACATATCTCAAAGAATTTCCTATTCTAACGGGGTCACAAAAGTTGAAAAGATTATTAAATTGATCTTTGGTTATAGGAGAAACTGCTTTAAATTGAGAATCTGTGAAGTTATTTTAGTCTTCGTAAGCCGTGTGGTAGCTTTTTTTCTTAATTTCCTTACGTAATGCTTGTAAAAAAATATAAATCTCATTACCTGCTAATAATGGCTGATTTACATATCGTAACCCAGGGAGCAGAAACTCAAACAGATTACCATTCTCATCCAAACGAATATTACAGCAGTACGTATTTTCTGGCACGTATATATCTCTCTCAAAAAAATATTAATTCTACCTTTCATGGATATTTTATGTATATCATTCCCATCGTTACAAATGCAGCATAAGTGAGTTGACCTTTGTAGCACTTTTAATCGCAAACAAATTGGATTATTGTCTATTGCTTGAATTTCCCTTACAATAGAAATATTGCAGATTCGAGTTTCTTCTATTATGACCCGCTCTGGTAGATTTGCTTCGCGGCGACGTGCAATCACAATTTCCTGCTTTCTTGCATTTACCTCACCACTTATTTTCACCATAACCCTAGGAACTAAAGCATTTCTACAAGCAAAACATGGAATTCGATTCATTTTTCACATAAACTCTTCAACGATTTTAATTCAAAAAGTAGATTTGCAACTAAGCATCAACAATATCACTTAATTAGTGGATTAATTTTTGACGTTTCATAGCCACCTACTATATTGTTGTTATTTTATAAGTTTGGGAATAGAAAAACATAATAATTGTAGTATGAAAACGGAAAGAAAAGTGCAGAATCAGAACAAAATCTAGTTGTACGAATAAAAGGAAGAAAACGAATCCAATTCGGTTTTTTTAAGTTTTGTACTATAAATAAGTTTAAAGTACTTTTCCTTTTATTGGAAAGTATAATAAAAACACATCTAACCTTTTATTGGTAATCTTCCAAAAGTTTTTTTAATTAAGACATTTCCAATTAAGGTTTTTAGTTAACGGGTTTTTCGTAAATTAATTTAAAGAAATCCTTTGGTTTTGGACTTGGACAACCCAATAATAATTTAAAACATATTATTATATAATTAAATATTTATTTTAATATAGACATTTCAATTAATTATCAGAAAATTAACTAAAAGAAATAAACTAAGTAAATTATTAAAAGAAATAAAATTTATAACGGACGTCTAACTTATAATTTATTTAATTGAAATATATATATTATTAATATATATTATTTAATAAAATTTTCAAAATTATAGTTTTCTTGTCAATTTATTTACCTTAAATTTAATAGTAGAACAGAAAACTGAGAGACTGAAATGTCAATTAATAATGAAACAATGAGTTTTAAGTCTGACATAATCATTTAAACACGAGTTATGCTGTTATTTGTAATTTGCAAAAACTTAAAAAATAATTCTTGTATATAAATATAAACAGTTTCAATAGTGACACGCTTAATATTGTTACTTGATTTAGAATTTTTTATTAATAAGTTTAGTTAGCTCAGATTAATTTAATGACACATTGTTTTTTCACCTCAAAATTATTTATACATCATTCAAAAAATTTACTTTAAGATGTTTAATTAAGTATTGTATAATTTAAGAATTTTGTTGTTTTGTCCTGATGAACCTGTAATCACAGGCGAAAATTTGACAAAATCAATAAAAAATTTTTAATATATAATAAACTTATTATAATCTAAAAAATATATATATATATATATATATATATATATATATATATATATATATATATATATATATATATATATATATATATATATATATATATATATATATATATATAGTGTTAACTTCATTCACCAAAATATCAAAACAATACCACCATATAATTCTTTTCAGATACATA
The DNA here is from genome assembly GCA_036346205.1 of Vesta saturnalis. Taxonomy (NCBI): domain Eukaryota; kingdom Metazoa; phylum Arthropoda; class Insecta; order Coleoptera; family Lampyridae; genus Vesta; species Vesta saturnalis. Next base: position 239,807 of record JARFJB010002222.1, read on the forward strand.
ATTTGGTCTCACCCTGTATATCAGGTGTATGTAGAAAAATAATGAAAGTAAAGAAAGGTTGTAACCAGTAGCACAAAAAATAACATTCCACTAAGTTTTGCGTTAATATTGGCAAAATGTCCATTTTATGATATATTGAAAGTATCAAATAGTGATATTGCAGACCCTGTATATCAAAAACTATTGAGCTTTGAGCTTTCAGGCAATGAAGACATTTGATCAATTGGTCAAGTTCTAGAACATATCAAAATTTGGTTAAATTCTGACCGAAATGTATTTTACATTGAAAACGTGCCCCCTCCTTTCCTAATTTTGTTGCCTAAAATCACGTATTCACTAAATTGAATTTTGAGCACTTTCATAAATCGTTGTTGCATTGCGGAGTACAACAGCGAATATAACACAAATACAGCATTAACATGCACAAAGATAATTGACAATCTAATTAAATGAATATCAGAACAATAGGTACGTTCATAAGCACAACTTCGATAAATTGCAAATCAATGTCCCTCGCTCGGGTGCCAGTGTAATCTTTAAACGGGGTGTCGTATAAATAATTCACCCACTTATGATTAAAAATTTTGGCCCAGAGCTATAATTAGCTATGGAAAATAATGGATAACTAGAAGATTTCATGCCACTTTGCTCGTCGGTAGATTAATAGGTCCAGGTTCAATAACATTTGCTTTGCTTATTAAAAAAAATAGAATTGTTTAGATATTTTCGCTTTACAAAAAAAGGTGTTGCTTCATACCTGAAAATAAATAATGTAATCTCAGACCCTAATTTGTTTTTAAGGAACAAATAAACTTTAAAAATAGAAGTCACAAAAAACTCATGAAAATAACAAGTAAAAAATAATTACAACAATGAGTTTTATTAGGATACTTAATTTGATTATAATGGACTATCTCTTAAAAACCAATGTTAGTAATTATTAATTAATTGCCTTAAACTATAATGTTAGTAATGTGAATTAATTATATTAATTATATGAAATACCTGGAGTAATTTCTTTACATTTTAGGTGCCACTGGCTCACTGGAACCTCAGCAGATAAGGAGATGCTGTCGTGTCACCACTTTTACATTTATTGCGCAATTTCAATGGAAGTTGAAGTAAACATCAGATTGATGTGCGTGTAATTCCAAATATATAGAAATTTCTTTGTAAACCTCCAAACTGAATTGATTTCGCATGGTTCAAAGTAAATTTGATAATTGAAATCCCACTTCGTATTATCAAAATCTATTGCATCATCTTGCAAAGTTAATGTTAAAATAAAATTAAACCCAAAGTAAAATAAGTGGTAAGAGTATAACTAGAGTTGAGTTGCCTGAAATGTAAGTGTAATAATATTTGAAATGATTTAGTAAAAGAACTAAATAGAGATTTTACGCCAATAAGGTATGCAACTAACGCTATACGAAATGCACTTAAGTTGACAATATGAACGTAAATTTTAAACATACATAAAAAGGTTTGTTACATCGCTCTCATTCATTCATTGCGAGTGGTACGGTTAGCATTATTTACGTAAACCTTGTAAAAGTCATGTAATTTCAGTGTGTTTTTTGCATAGTAACTTAATAAAATAAATTTAAATTAACAAGACTTTTCTCTGCCTGCTATGTAAGTAGTATCTATTAATTATCACTTATAGGTTTGTGAGCCAACAAATAAAAATGAAGTGAATTTTATTCATATTATAAAACTATATATATATATATATATATATATATATATATATATATATATATATACTGGATTACTCAGTGGCTCAGCGGTAAAGGTGTCAAACTTGTAAGTGTAAGGTACCAAAGTTCGAATGTGAGAGTAATCAATTAATTAAAAGTTTTGGTATTTGATGCGCACAGAGGTATTTCCGTTTGTGTGAGATTTCGGCAAACAAATACAAATTAACATTTAGCACCATAGCGATAATAAAAAATAACTTTAAAAATATTGCCAGTATGTTAACGAGGTTATAGGTTGTTATAGATGTTACCAAGTAATTTTTGTTTTAATTTTGTTTCATTGCGGTATAACTTTATCAGTGTGCTCTATTGAAACTTACCAATTCTAAATAGAGGTTTTAAGGGGGGCCAATACCACGAAAAAAATTGATTTTTTTTTTTCACTTTTGTTAAACTAAACCCAATTCTGCACAAAATCACGGAAACCGTGCATTTTTGCGACGAGTAGAACTACTGAAATTTTTTAGGCAAACTGGGCAAAGTATATGAAGTTTGAAGATCCAGAGCGCTAGGAAAGTGCGACCGGCCAAGTCGCACTCTCAATTTCTCTCGATCCTATCCCACCCCATGATTTTTAAGCAAATAAAGTTTTACTATTACAATATACAGGGTGTCCCGAATCGCAGTGTCCAAACTCTAACAGCGTATTATACGTCCAAAATAAGCCCAATTTTCTATATAAACATATGTCGAGAAATGCTTCGTTTTCGAAATACAGGAGGTTAAAGTTTAAGAAAAAAAAATTTTTTTTATCATATCACTCTAGATATCTCTATAAAATTTAATATATAAAATAAAAATATATAAAATTCGAGCATTAAAGTACATTTTTTGGTGTAAAAGATTTTTTAAAATGTCTACCAGTAGCGTACGTACGGTATTTGAACTGAATATTCTTGAAGGAAAAAATGGTACGCCACTGCTTTTTTTGAAAATAAAATTTATTTTTGAAATCTCCATTTTTTTTAGAGCAAAATTGATCCCTTAACTTTTTTCCGTACGACGCACCTTTGCGTAAAAAAATTAAAACTGCCAAATTGCTAAAATTTCAATTAATATTAGTTTCAGTGGCAAAATTTGTAAAACGGTAATTAGAGTTAATTCAATTTCTAAAATGGTACATCAATTTTACAAAACTACTCTTTACTAACTAAGTTAATTTTACAAAAACTAGAATTCATGACTTTCATTAACTTAGGTCGTGAAAATTTTTTACACTATTAAATTATTTTGTTCATTTAAGAATAAAGAATTGTAATGTGGTCCCCAAAATTTACAATAATTGCTCAAAATGAGCTCCTCCAACTTCGATACATTTTCGGCATCTGAGCTTAACTGAGCAAGTGGCGTTGCTTATGAAATTTGTATTGGCTCGCAAAGTTTCACAGGCCTGCTCTATCCTTAGAATTAGTTCTTGCCTTGTATCAACTAGTGTCGAATAAATGCGGGTTTTCAAATAACCCCACATAAAGAAGTCGACAGGAGCGAGCTCAGGGGAACGTGGTGACCACGCTCTAGCTCCTAATCGTCCAATCCACCGTTCTGGATAATTATTATCTAACCACTCACGATTTACGAGCGCAAAATGCGCGAGAGTCCCGTCCATTTGAATCTAGATTTCGTTTCTAATATCTAGAGGAATATCTTCTAGATATTCAAATAACTCATTTCGCAGGAAATCATTAAATAATTATCCATCTAGGCGTGGTGGTAAAATATGGAGCGCACAAAAAATTCCATTTATTACACCACACCAAACATTAACAGAAAATTCGTGTTGAAATGCTCTGGTGCGTACAACACGTAGATTCTCATGGCTTCAGATTCGTAAATTGTGATAATTTACTGAGCCGCTTCGTGTAAATGTAGCTTCGTCAGTCCATAACTTTTTTGAAAAGTTCTCATCTTCCTCAACTTTGCGTAAAAACCAATTACAAAAACTAACGCGTTTATTGGGATCACCAAGTTGCAAGTTTTGAACTGGCTGCATCTGAAATGGCTTCCTGTGATCTTGCCTCAACGCGATGAACCTTATTTTTAGAAACAAACAACAATTTGGCCATGCATAAAAATAGTTTTTATTTTTTTACGCGAAAACGGTGCGACGTACGGAAAAGTCAAGGGATCAAATGTGCTCTAAATTAAATGGAGATTTCAAAAATAATTTTTATTTTCAGAAAAAGCAATGGCGTATCATTTTTTCCTTCAATTATATTCAGTTCAAAATACCGTACGGATCCCATTTGTAGACAACAATCTTTTACACCAAAAAATGTTCGATGCTCGAAAGATACGTAATTAAATTTTATAGAGATATCTAGAGTGATATGAAAGATGATAAAAAATGATTTTTTTTCTTAAAACTTTAACACCCTGTATTTCGAAAACGAAGAATTTCTCGACATACGTTTATAAGGACGCAGAATACGCTGTTAAAGTTTGGACACTGCATTTGATGTGCTTGCGATGGTGCACGAAACAAATTTTCTACGTATTCTACTTATAGCATTTAGATTCAGCAGTAATTGCACCGTGATTCAATACAATCGGGTTATCTGGCCTTGTCTATCACACCTGCTGATATTCACGACCCACGTGTTGAGCGGCCGCCGATGCACCTCCCTTATCATACATCAGTGTTAAAAACTAAAGCAGATATAGATTAGTTTTTTTTGTGTGTACTTGTGGCAGCACTGGGCAGATGTTAAGCAGAGGGAATTTCAAATAATCATTTACATAAATTTTTCAGATTTTCAAATTTAAAAAAATAATAAATGAAAAAAAATAAACTTCACCTTCCCATGTCAACTATCAACCAATTACAATTTAGTATTTTTTATATTTGGACCAATTGTGTGACAATTCCACTAGCGGAATATTCTCGACAATTTTTTTCTCTTCCTGTGAAATTTAATTGCCTTCCGGTAAAATGTCAAATTGACATAAACTTTGACATTAATTTGTTCGTCAAACTAATGCAGACTCCGACTACCATGGAAACCCCTATATAACCTGCAACTTGCTCTAAATTAAAATTAATTAATTCATGACTTGTTAATTGACCATTAATTTTGTTCGTTGAATAGTCCTTTAAATACCACTCGTGGCCAACAAATTGCATAAATTTTAATCAAAGTGCTTAATCGTGTTTATTCTTTCAAAATTCTCTTCTCATACACTTTGGCAAAATTCTCGGTAATTCATCGGCCACTTGAGGTATTGCATATGACTATTTTTTGTAGTAGGCATTTATTTTTTTGTAAAACCATCTACTCAATTAACGTATTAATAATATAAATAAAGATTGTTTAAAATTTGGTTTAGGTAGACAAGTGGTTACGGAGAAAACAGAACATCAATTAACATGGGAATGTATAGGCGGTAGTGACCCCCTTAAGATTTTTACCTTACATTTCAAAAACTAACTTTTTACAAGTTTGATTATTCACAAAATAAAATATCACTTTGCACTTATAATACACAGATACCTATTTTATTTATTCTTTTTACCTTGCACCAGTATTTACAGCTCCAGTTTATATCCTATGCTTTGCTCTTAACATTTTTCATATGCTAGGTATTAATTATATAACAACAGTTATGGTCTTTAATCACACCAAATTATTTAATTATCAAACAATAAATTTTTTTTTTAAATGATATTTAAATTTTAGAATTAAAAAGAAAAAGATTGTCAAGTAAATTAATTTACCTTTAAAGGAGCTGGATATAATCCACCAGACTGCTTAATGACTTGTTCTTTAGCTTTTCCAAAAACTTTATCTTTGACCCAATTGTACTGAAGAGCAAATTGTAATATTTTATCAGTCATGCTTTTCTTTTTCCTTTCTACTTTTAATTTACCAGAGGCTAATTGTTTTGCCACATTTATAGCAGTTTCTTCTAAATATTTTTGAGTTTGTACCTCAGGTGTGTTTAAACCTGGCCCTAATGGATCCACTAGCATATCAACAATCCCCAATTTTTTTGCCTTATCTGCTTTAATCATTTTTCCTGTTAGTAATATATCTAGAGTGTTAGGAATTGATGTCAGCTGTGGTAATCTTTGAGTTCCTCCTGCACCTGGTAATATACCAAGCATTAGTTCTGGCAAACCTAAATTAGTTTTATTATCTTTAACAGCAATCCTGTAATGACATGCAAGGGCAGTTTCTAATCCACCACCAATACAGGATCCTTGAATAGCAGCAACAACTGGTTTTTTAGAATTTTCAATTTCCCCTAATAAAGTTTGCCCAACACGAGCAATAGAGGTGGCCTCACTTGAATCTTTACATTTTGATAACATTGATATATCTGCTCCTGCCAGAAAACACTCTGGTTTAGCGGAAATAATCACAGCAGCTTGTAATCGTGGATTATTTTCTAATTCATTCAAAAACTGGCTGAACTCCTCCATTACATGAGAGTTTACAGTGTTTACCTAATGTAAATGTATTAATTATATACAAATTACACTTAGAGAGCAAATACCTTGCTGTTAGGAGAATCAAACATAAACACAGCAATATTATCTACTACTTTTAAATTTGTATGTTTCACCTGTTGTGTTGTTTCATGTCTAACTGCACCTGAAAAATAGTAATTCTTAACGTAGGTAAATACGTGAACTAATAACTTTACTAACCTCCATACACCAGGTTCAATTGGTTAAGTTTAAATCCTAAGGCACCAAAAATTCTTGATGAAGACATTTTAGAATTTTTTCTAATAATACAGTTTTACGAAATATAAACTTGAAGATGTAATGAATACTGTTACATAATTTTAGTAATAGAATAATTTTAAACTTTGAACAAAATCAAAGTCCACGAAACAGTTGTTCTGGCACAACCTTTACAACATTGTTAAGTAGTACTTATTTAAATATCCAATCCTCATGTTGGCAGAATCAGTCAACCATGTTTATACTGGAATTTTGAAAAGCAGTACTAGCTATTTAGAAAATATCTTGTGTGTGACACCACACGACCTTCCAACCTACAAAATAGAAATTAGAAATGAAATAATTTTAATAACATTTTTTTAGGATAGTTATGCAATCTCTTTTAAAAGAGATTCATTATGAAAATAGGTAATATTGGAAACGCAAAAACAATCTATGTCAAACAGACGTTTAAAACTTCATGACAGACAGTGGTTAAAAGAGATCTAGGCTATGAATGAAAAACATCATAGTAATTTTCACAAGTCACAGCAGTTGCGCCGATATCAGATTGTAAAAAATAACAGTTTGACAACTATCAAATCTGAGCTTCAGGGGTTATGTTTATTTTATCACAATAATAAAATTTGATATGCTATGTCAAATGTTTAATGTCAGAAATGCTTGACAACACTGGCCAGAATTGCCAACCTAAATCAGTTCTATCTGCATCTTCTCGTGCACAATAGGCGGGTGATAATTAAACAAAGTTGGTTATGACGCAGCTGCTCTGACTTGTGAAAATTAGTATAGATGCTAAACATTTAAAAAATGAAATTTTTTTTAACATCTTAGTATATTTACAATCTGTTGCTTATGAACATTAAGTAAATGGTGTGACATTTGACTAACTTAACTAACTAACTATATACAGACTGGCCTAGAACAATCCAGTGATAGTTCTTATCTTATATATTATCTAACTAATTGTGTAATTTGCTATCTCAGTCCTATGGAACTGTAGACAAATGCATAGTTAATCAAACTTAGTGATAATTAAATAACAATGAAATAATTTTAATTTCAGTTTTTTAGGATAACTATGCAACCTCTTTTTCATACGTTCATAACGAAAACAGACACCATTGTAAAAACAAAAACAATAATCTATGTCAAAATGACGTGTAAAACTTCATGTCAGATATATTGTTACATTTATTTCGCTTTATATTAAAAAACTTTATAAAGAAAATCTATCTAAAATTAAATTTTCTTTAAAAAATGTGCTTCCACCTTTTTTCATAAATTAATCATTATTCAGATAATGAAAAAATTTGAACAAACACTTAAATTCTACCTTAGGAAATTTTTTGGCGCTAAATTCGCGTCATATCAAAACCTTGCGTAGAACATAATTAATCGATGTGTTTAAGGTATTTTTACCTTTCGACCTACATATACATTTGTAGGTATAGGTTATGCAATCCGTGCGTGCGTGTGTGTGTGTTTTTATTATTATTATTTTTTTTTAATTTAATGGCATCAACATCTAAAGTCATTAGCCTAATTCATGTCATTTAAATCTTCCTATAGGCGCCAATTCTTTTTATATAATCTATTACTATTTTTAAGTCGTCGTACTTGTTCGCTTTTAATAGTTGGATAACATCGAGTTCGTTTCTTGTCTTTATCATGATGGGTTTGAAATTTTTGCAAGGTTTTAAAATATGTATGTCATGTCGCGTCATTGCATTCATTACATTTTGGTGCTTGGTTTCCTGTTAATAAGTAGGATGATGCAAGGTGGGTATGACCAATACGTAATCGTGTTATAATTACCCCTTCTCTTCTGGTAAGCTGGTTCATTCGAAAATTCGTCTAAAATGGACGCTTCTTTTGCTGCTTTGTCTGCCATCAAGTTACCGTTGTTGGTGGAATGGCTCGGAACCCATATGAAGATAAATTTATTATTTCTTAATGTTGAGGTGCAATTAATTATTTTCTGTATTCTTTGTATGATGGGGTTTACTGTATTTTGATTTTCTATTCCTAATAACGCAGATATTGAATCCGTACATATTATACAATGCCGAACAGTGTGCTAGTGCTCTTCTTATAGCATGTAATTCCGCTCAGTGGGCGCTGTTTATTTCTGATAGTTTCCATATATACGATTTTCCTTCCACGTAATATGGGTATCCTGTGCGTACTGAGTTTTTGATCCATCAGTGAAAATTAACAGTGGGATAGAATATTCCTCTACTATCTGATTAAAATGATTCATTATTATTTGTGGGTTCGTTTCGTTTTTGCAAAATACCGATAATTCGAGACGTGTTAAGATTTCAGCAACTATTCCATGGTGGAAGCTCGTTAAACTCTTGAACTGCTACTGTATGTTTGTAAATTTGAAGTACATTTCTATACTCTATTGCACGTATGCACATTGGCATAGTTGCCGTTGGCTTTTTCGAATTTTTGGATGGGCTGTTTACTACTGAACAGTTTTTAGTTTATATGATTGACGTTTGATATTACATTTGTTGCGTAATTTAATGTAAGTTTCTGTCTGCGATATATCAATGGAATTATTCCTGATTCACAGTGTAAGCTTGTAAAAGGACTTGTTCTATATGCTCCCGTTATGTATTTTATTGCATTACAATGTATGGAATCTAGAACCTTCAAACGGGATGGCCTTGCTGCTCCATAAATACCGCATCCGTAGTATATTCTGGACAGGACTATGGCCTTATACATTTTGGTAAGTGTCTCACGATTAGAGCCCCAGTTAATGTTTGACATGCATTTTATGATGTTTAGGGCTTTTTTGTTTTTGTTGTGGTTTCACTTATTTGTGTTCTGAAGGATAGAGAGCTGTCAAAATGCATACCGAGAAATTTGACCGACACATTTAATTCGACTTTTGTCCAGGAAAATTTTCGGCCCCCTGTGAGAGGTACGGAGTCTATAAAAGTGAACGCAAATAGTTTTTTCGATACCCAATAGATTTTGCGTTGTTGTTAATTTGATTAATTGCACTTTGAAGCTGAGTTTCTATAGAGGCAATAGTTTTTCCGGCCAAGTAAATAGCTAGGTCGTCAACACATAAAAAATTCTCGATTGATTCACTTACATTTTGTGCTATGTTGTTCATTGCGATGATAAATAGAGTGCCGTTTATTGTTGATCCTTGTGGTACACCATTTTGAAGCGTATGTCTCTTCGATAAATAATTCCCATCCTAACAACTAATGACCTATCTTTTAGAAATGAAGAAATGAACGTGGGTAGATTTCCTCTTAACCCCCAATTGTACAGTTGTTGCAGAATATGTTGTCTGTCAATGAATGTATTCTGCATAGCATTTTGAATCCTGCTTGGTAGTGTACTATTAAATTGTTTGTTTCGAGGAACCACCCAATAAATTCTATCCAAACGAGATGAAGAAATAGGATTAGTATGTGTATAGTAGGTAAATCCTGATTTTCCTTTGTTATAAAGGCGCCAGCAATCTGTGAAGTTCCCATTTTTTAAAGCGCCGGCTGAACTGTTTGAAAATATTGGATCTCTCTCACTTGAACCACTTCGATCAATTGCTGGGTCTCCAGTACAATTAAAATCTCCCCCTAACACTAGATTCGTGCTATTTTGTTGCGACTCCAGCAATGTTGTTAAGGCTGACAATACCATTTCGGCTACGTGGGTATTATGAGGAAAGTACACGTTAATAAATATCCAGTTATGTTTATTAATCGTTAGTATTAATTTTTGAAGGTGCGACTCTAGTAAAATTCGCGTTTTTTTACTAGCGCATTTAAACTTCGCTTAACGCCAATTGAAGTGCCGCTGTAATTTGTGTTAAATGAATTCATAAAGAACACGTAGGAGCTATTTTGATGTATAGATGGTATCTCAGCAATGTTAGACTTGCAGTAAAATTACATCAGGAAAGTTATTAACTCCATACATTTGGTATCAGACCTTAAACTCTTGGCGTTAAGAGTTATTATCTTTAAGTTTGACGTAGCCATGTCGATTAAATTTCTTATTTTAGTAAGTGCTTAGAACACTTTCGGTCGAAGGTCTTCGGTGTAGAGACGCTGCTGCTAACGATTCTGTTGGAGAAACCGATCTGCCCGCTCTCTTTTAATATAGTTGATTAAGCGCTTACACCTTTCTTTGGTAGATCTTTGTGAAAATAAAGGTATGGCCAGTTTCAGTAAACTTAGAAGACTTTCAATATCCTCAGCATATCTTGTAGACACCTCAAGAGAGTTATTACTGCCCTTAACTTCATTTAGAAAATCCGAAAAAGGGACTAAATCTGATACTAGATTATTTTCTTCTGACCAAACTCAAGTTTCCGTTTTTTTTTACAGTAGCAGTTTTATATTTTTTGGGGCGTACGAACACTTCTGACTCATTTGTGCATCTAACGAGATTTCCACTTTCCTCTAGGGGTTGTGGTTGAGTCAGCTCTACAATATCTTCCTGGCTACCTGTCAATGTTTCGTTTGCTGGTATTGTGGCCATTATGCTAGCAGTGGTATCTGTAGGAGGGTGAGGTCGTTTGTTTGTATCCAGTTCACTGTTATGAAGCACAGCTGCGCTTACACTTTCTATTCTTGTGTACTTAGATGCTATGTGGCCATAATCTTTGCATTTGTAGCATCTAATTTTGTCATCCGACAGAAATATTACTACTGACGGTGGTACGTTGCTGTCACTTGCAGGATCGTTATCTACAAAAAACTGTCGCCGAAAGCTGTACACGTGAGAATACCCTTCTAGGCCAATACCTACTCCAATAAAAGATAATGGTGAACGCAATCTCAGGCCTATGTTTTTTAATTCATGCTCAACCACACGATGGGAATACAAGGGGGTACGTTCGATTAGACAATCCTTTTTACCGGTAGTAGTAATTTACGAGCAGGGTCAAATATTTGATTTATGTTAATTCCACCTTCCTCTTCAACGAATTTATGGACTAATTCTTTAGATAAATGCAAACGCGATTGATACTCATTCTCGGTGCAAAGAGAACATGCTTAGGTCCGATAATTTTGCTTGTATTTATAACATAATCTCTAACTACAATTCCATCAATTGCTTAAAAAATTAAAGCTTGATCCTTTTTTGGGAACCTGGGTGCAGATGCGATATTTGAGAACGAACAGGAAATAATATTTTCATTTTTTGCCGCTAAATTACGCGTGGTATCAAAAAATTTCATAGAATATAATCAAGTCTATATCTAGGTACTTGTATACCTTTGAAATATGCAACTGTTTTAGAAATATTTGATAAAAACCAAAAACCGCCCGTAATACCCCCCCTTCCCAAGTTGGGATTGCTCCCAAAGTCTAACCTGTTCCAAGCGAAATAAAAACAACCCAAATACAAAATTTTAAGTATGTAGGTGTTTTCGTTCTGGAGTTATCGTACATCCACACATCTGGACATCTTGGCCGATATTGGCGAAACTTGGCAAAAAATTGTAAAATGATCTAATACGTCGATTTAACGATAGTGCGCTTCTATACCTACATATGTATATGTAGGTTGGATGGTAAACATTGATATAAAATTATTTCTTTTAATTTCCATTTTGTAGGTTGGAAAGCTGGTAGCGTAGTGGTGACACAACCTGCTTAGCATTCGGGAGGTAATGGGTTCGATTCCCGTTACCTTCTACCTTGTATGAGGTTTTTTCAGGGGGTTTTCCTCATACACATGTAGCAGTATGGTCACTGCATATATGCACACCATGTGCGGCTACTTAGGCGAATGCTGGGGTAGTATTTTCCCCCTCAGAACCCTAACTCCGTTCCTTCCGATCCTATCCTGACCACACCCATCCTTAATCCCACCATTCATATATACGTAATGTATATATGTATTCTGGGAATCCGTGATTGTGACTGAAGGAGCTAGGAAAGCTCGAGCAGCCCGCCCTCCCCTTTGAGGAGGGAATGAAATACGTAGTCTTTTCCTTTTCTTTTCGTAGGTTGGAGGCCGCATGTTGTTCCACACCAGACATTTTAATACGTTTATAACGAAATAGGCAACGTTGTAAAAAGAAAAGCTATAATCCATGTCAGATGGACGTTTAAAAGTCCATGTCAGTAGGACATTAATAGACATATACATACATCAAAATTGTCCTTTCCTTCATATTTTCATCAATTTTAATTGGATATTAAAAATTGAGGTGCCGTTGTGTTCCTTGCTGAGTTCGCAATGAAGTTATGCCATTTTCATTGAATTTTGATTTTCGAATAAAGAAGTAATCATACAAACGTAAAGGCATTTACTAGTTTTCCTTAAAATGCTTAACGTAAGAAACGATTTTTACACAAGAAATAATAAGAAAAGTCTTCTTAATATTCTGTATTTCCCCCAGCAGTATTAATAACAGCCTGGCAACGTCTGGGTATACTTAAAATTAAAGTATCACTTAAGTTTTGTGGTAATAAGTTCAATTCCTGTATCACAAGATTTTCAAGATGTTGACGTGTGTGGACATTGTGAAGATGAGGAGTCATCCGTGTTTGGAGCATGTCCCACACATGAACGATGGGAGTAAGGTCGGGCGACTGTGCTGGCCATGGTTAAAACAATAAAATTCTCAACCGATATCTTACTGTTGCCACGGTATGTGACCTTGCATTATCATGCATGTAAATGAAATCAGGGCCCGCAGAAGCCGTAAATGGAGAGACAATAAGCTCTAATACACGGGTGTTGATTGAGATTGCCTTGGACAAACGAGTACAGTTAGATGGTGGAAAATTACTCCGACCCACATCATAACTTGTGCACAACGATATGGACGAACACTCTGCACATGCCTCTACCACTGCCTCTCCAAACTCTCATGCCCCTTGAATCAGGATGACACAAAACCTAGATTTATCTGTGAATAGCACTGAGCTCCATTCTTCAATGCCCAATTTACGTATTCTTGTGCCCACTGTAAGCTTGCTCCCCGATTTCCGGGACGTAATGCAGAACCCTCAAACGACGCCTGGCGGGTAAACCAATATCGAGCAGTCTATTTCTGACGGTTTGGCCCACACATTCACATTGTGAACGAGTTCGCGAGCAGTAGAATGTATATTTCTGCGAGCTAATAGAGCAACATACCGTTTTTGTGCAGGTGTAGTTGCCCGTTGACGACCTCTATGCATTTCGGCTACATCTCCAAATTTTTCATATCGATGCCACAATCGCGAAATCACACTTTGTGATACGTGGAAATAACGGTCAACTTCGTCTTGAGAAAGAACGCCCTCGATCATGTTCACGGCAATTAACATTTGAACACGTGATAAATGTTGACGTTCATAATCACAGTTAATGAAAACAAGCGTGTTTGGTTAAATTTTTCACTTTGATTACAAGTTAAACTAAAGATTATGAGAATCTGAATTGACAAAATTGGACGTGTTTCTGTTTTTCGTAAATAAAACAGTTTTCTGTACAGATCAATTTTCACGGCATACTCTATTTTAAAGAGCAGAAATTCTTGAATCGAATGATATGTCTTTCAAAAAAATTGATTAAGTTCTTGCGAGGAAAATTAAAAAAAGTCATGTTTCTTAGACATTTTTGATGTGTTTGGCTAACTTACAAAAATCCAAAGCCGCCCGCTTCTATAAAATACCGATAATAAAAGCATTTTGAATCCTATTATTGAATAAGTAATACGTATTAGTTATTCAATGATCCTATTTAATTAGGTAATTTTTAAACTTAGTTTGCCTTATATTAAGAAACTTTATATAGAAAATTTCTGTAAAATAACTTGTTTTCTTTAAAAAAACATATCTACACATTTTCTTATAAAATTAACATACAGTCGATTGCATAATCTTCTATACTCCATAGCTTCAATTCTTGAATGTCGGGGAGTACAAGTACCGAGAGAAAGTGGACGTGGTTCTCTTACTCTCGTAAATTGACATTCTTGACTATTCCTTCGCGATTCCCCTGGGACGAAAACTACTCTTAAGCGGCTGTGTGTAGGTTACATTTATTTATATTCTAAATTTCCCAGAAGGTTCTTTTCATAATGGAGTTGGAAGGTGTAATGTTGTGGGATGAAATAATCAACAATATTCAAAATGTGGAAGAGTAAGTACAATTTAAAAGAGAAAAGACTGAGAAAATGAATGATTATAGCTGCATCATTTATTTCCATTGTAATATAATATAAGAAGTGTGGCTATTAAATAACTAGACCAATACTGTAAAACATTTTATTTTGATATAATATAGGAATTTTTTTTTTTATAATTGTGGACCTGAACAGGCTAAATTAGGCCTATCGTGCTAAAGCACTTAGGAGCACTTAGGAGGATGGATAAAGGGATAATGAATTGCCAATAGATGCCTATGAACAGCTACCTTAAATTTTCTCATATCATAAGTGAGAGGAAAACATGAACTGGGGAGATCATTCCAGAGTTTAGAAGCCGTGTAGAAAAATGTGGATTGGCCCGTTTTGTACGACAAGTGGAGATTTTTACTGCATACTGATGATGTGAATGAGCGAACCGAGTGTTTCTCGCAAAGATAGCCCGAGATGGTACTAAAGAATATAATTCGGCAGCGCAATAGCCGTTGTAATAACGATAATACAAAGAAAGAACTGAAACCATCTTCTATGCTCAAGGGACTGTATGTGAGAAGTTAAGGACGGGTCATTTACAAGCCTAATCGCTCTGTTTTGAATACGATCAACAATATCGACAGCGTATTGGGGAGGACTAACCCAAAGGTGAGAATTATAACCAGATGAGGCCGAATTTAGGCCTTATACAGCAGAAGGAGTTGTCGAGATGTAAAGTACTGCTTAGATCTGTACAAAAAGCCTATTTTACGAGCAGCTGTTTTGGTAGCTGACAGAAGATGGTCAACCCATGAGAGATTTGAAGATACAGTCATACCCAATAGAGTAACAGAGTTTGAAAACTTAAGAACTGAGCCATTCATACTTACAACAGGAAATGATCGATTTTTTTTGGCGGACATAAGGCAACACTGAGTTTTCTTAGCATTAAATTTAACTAGATTATTGCTTCCCCATTCGAGAATACGTTGAATGTCTTTGTTGATCGAATTTGCCATTTCAGCTTTCATTTCTTGATTTGACATAGAAGGTGGATTATCACTATGAGTAGACTGAGGTGAACTACAGTGAAGAGTGCTATCGTCAGCAAAGCAATGGATGGGGTCAGTTGTAGAAGAAATTAGGTCATTTATGTACAGCAAAAAAAGGGTAGGCGCTATAACGGATCCCTGTGTCACGCCCGCGTTAACGCTAACTTTTTTTGAAAAAAATCCATCAACTACGACACGTATTCGTCTTTTATCAAGGAAACTAGAAATCCAGTTGATGAGCGTATCATTTAACCCAAACGAGGTGAGTTTGGCAAGTAAACACTTATGCCAAACTTGGTCAAATACCTTTGAAACATCTAAAGCGACTACAACTGTTTCACTGGACTGCTCTACTGTATTGTTCCAAACTTGGGTCACATATGAAAGAAGATCACCTGTTGAACGACTTTGCCTAAACCCACATTGGTGGTCACTAAGGAGTTTCAAGGAACGTGAGCAGTTGCTGATTGATCGCTTTTTCCATGATTTTAGACAAAATGGAAGTGATGGCAATTGGTCGGTAGTTTGAGGGATCGGTCTTATCGCCTTTTTTGGGAATAGGTTGAACATTTGCTAACTTCCATGATGAAGGGAATTCCCCAGAAGACATACAGATCGTATAGAGCTTAGATAGGACTGGTACTAGTTCGGGGGAACGTTTCTTTAAGACAATAGCTGGGATACCGTCTAGGCCAGTCGCCTTATTGAGATCAAGCCTACTGATGATCGATTCCAAGAGCTTATTCCGAAAATGAATTGGTTTCATAGCGTATGAAGAAGAGTCGACTAGGGGCACATCTTTTCCAGAATCATTGAGACACGAGTTTGATGCAAACAAATCCACAAAAACGTTGGCTTTGTCTACAGAATCAGCAACTACCGATCCGTCAATAGACGTCAGGGGGGGAAATGAAGACGTTCCAAAGTTTTTACTAATGGTTTTAGCTAAAGACCAAAATTTACGACTGTCTAAAGGAGATGTAGCTAGTTCATTGCATTTTCGTTGTTCGAACAACTTTTTAGTTTTAGTGATGGCACTTTTGCAGATATTTCTAGCACCAACGTATTCTACATGACTGTCGACCGATTTATTAGATTTCCATTTAATGTAACATTTATTTTTTAAAGATATTGCATCAGCACAAGCCTTATCGAAGCAGGGTTGGGAACGTGAATGACCTATACAGTACTGTTTTTTGGGAATGTATAACTACATTCCCATGAGGATGACTTCAGATACTGAAAGAGCGATGTACGAAGAAGAGGTTGCAAAGAAATCCCGTAAATCACTCCATCGAGCTGACTTAAAACACCACAAGGTTCTATTCGTTTTGCGAACAACAGTGGAATTAGGTACAGTAGAAATGATTTTTATTAGACAATGGTCGAAAAGACCTAAAGGCGAAAGAACGGAAGTTTTATAAACAAGAGGGTTTGATGTAAGAAAGAGATCTAGAAGATGTGGAGTATGGTTAGGGTTATCAGGGATTCTTGTGGGTTCAGAAATCATTTGTGTGAGATCACATGAAATAGCAAATATTTCTGCACTATGACCAGCGGGATTTGTAGTAGATGAAAATTGAAGCCAATTAGAGTTATGAACATTGAAATCGCCTACAAATGAGATATCGCAAGATAGTCAACTTTCATACTAAGGTAATCGAAGAAGTCTTGAAAGTTGCTGTCATTAGGTGACCTATAAATGCAACAGTAGAATTTCACAAAATTAGGACCAGAATGTTTAAACCAAATCACGTCAAAATTTTTATTTTCAAAGGAAGAAACCCTCTTGCAAGCAATTCTGTCCTTAATGTAGGCACATACGCCTCTTTTATATCTAAAGTTAGAGTGAAGGCGGTATTGAGGAAATTGCAAGTCGGGTGACTCGGAGCTTTCAGAGGAGACTTGTGTTTCAGATAGAAACAAAATATCAGGTTGTAATTGTTCAAGATGTTGGTGAATAGCATTAAGATTAGACTTGATACCGCGGATGTTGCAGTAGTGAATCAGAAAGTTGATACTTTCGATGACCGAGGTCGCTTGGGCTCTGCCCTCCCGGACATCCCAATGGGGCAGGATTTTACGTCCGGAATTTATAACCCTAGAAACCACAGCCATCTTATTTTTTAATTTGGGACTTTTAATCCGATAGGAAGACAGTGAAGGCGAGAAGGAGGAATAAGGATAAGAATAGATTAAGGATGATGAAAAAGGTAACCGGCAGCCCTTACCGAGCTCAGAAAATCGGAGACCCAATATTAAGGAGCCCATGGTAAAGGTGGTAGTACCTCCCCGGCTGGCATGAAGTATACATGCCTACCACCTGCAAAGTGTGGCTATTAAATAACAAGACTGATGCTGTAATAGCTATTTACGTAACAAGTCCCGAAAGTGATATTTTACGGGATGAGTAGGCAGTTTCTAGGGCGAGCCGTAGGCGAGTCCTGGAAGGCTGCGAGTCCCGTAAAATCACTTTCGGATAGCGTTACGTACAATATTTTTCTGCAGCCGTTTATTAGATAAAATATTAAAAAATAATAGGGATAGATACTATAAATATTACTTATGAACATTAATTGTACAATTATAACAATTACTTATATTAATAGTATTAGGAATATTAACAGAAGTGGCTGTGTTAAATTAGTATTAGACGTTGCAGTACTTGTACTAGCTTTCGAGATATTAATTTCGTTACGGCCATTTTGAATCTTGGGGCTATGTCAATTTTGTTTCTTAAAGAATTTTCTAGGTATCCTTCTGCCACATTCGTCGATTTCCACCCTCCGTGTCTCTTTAAATTGGTTATACTGCCACCGCCATCAACTAATAAAGTGGCTGAACTTCTTCGTAAACAGTGGCCGGTGTATTCTTTGGGGTGTGGCAGTTTAAGATATTCGGCAATTTTGGAGGCAATATTTCCAAAACTGTGAATACTAATGGGTTGTACAGTACATTTGCCGTTTTTGTAAAATACAAATAATCTACGAAAATTTGATTTTATTTTTACCTTTATCGCCAAGTAAATATTATCAGCGTCTGATAAAAATTTATCTATTTCTTCTTTATTTAAAACTCTTGATTTCTTTGCTTTGTATCCTACGGATTTCCTTTTAAGAAAAGCGATAACTTTGGGATATCGGCTTATATCGACACTGTTTTTAATGTTAATAGTGGACTTAAGCATCGAGTAATTGCTCCAGAGGGTTGACGGTTTTAAGATTTTAGATTTTTTTACTAAATACGTAAGAATGACTTCTTCATTTATAATACACACATTTTTATCATCTCGCCATTTTTGGAACAAATTATAGACCATTTCATACCTCTCTCTTGACTTTACCGGCAACAACTCATAAGTAGCGGCTTTAGCAGCTTCACTGATTTCATGTGGAATAATTATTTCGTTACTTTCGTTGTCGATTTCCATTTCTGGATTAGAAAATTGAAAATACAGTAGAACTATCAACAAATTTATTTTGACAAGTGATGTCATAATAAAAATTCCGTAAATGTCGTTGCTAAGGCCGCCTACATAGATATTGAAAATTTTTCCGAAAGTACAAAAATCGTCCCGAAAGCAAAAAATAACATTCCGAAAATACCTACTTTCGGTACGATTTGTGTAAAGTTTCACTTTCGATTTAATATATCATACCGAAAGTTCTATTTTCGGGACGGCTGCAGAAAAAACATTTTATTTTGATTTAATAGCCACATCTCGTATTTTAGTAATTTTTTTGTTTTTCAGTACAGTTTAATCACTCGAATCAATTTCTAGGTCTTAGGATAATTCTGTAACGTTGATTATATACTCTGCAATATCATCTTGAAGGTTATCATCTACCCACATCTTATGTTCAACGATCCTTACATCACTTATATAATGTTGCCAATTTCCAATCGTTACTTTTTCATAACCCAATTTTATTAATTCCCCCATATCTTTAACTTTAAAAGTCTTGTTATTCATTTTAATATGATGTTTGACTGGTGCCCACACCATTTCTATTGGGTTTAATTCATTCGCATTGGTAAGGAGGCAGAGGAAGAACCTCATGACCTCTTTCTTGTTAACCCTACGTTAACCCACGGTTCATCGGTGTATATAATATATTTACCTAAAAAGTGAACATTGTTAATTATGCGAAATATGACATTAGTTTATAAACATGTAATTAGAGATCGAATAAAAAGACTAAGTACCTTCTCGAAACTTTCTGATGCATCTTAAGTATTTATGGCTCCATGTTATAGTGTCATCATGTTCAACAAGGCTACTCTTCCGTCGCATCTTTTGAAACTGAAAACCCATATCTTTCAAGAGGTTGAATAGTATACTGCGTTTAAAATTTGGTAGATCATCATCACCATTAATGGATCATCCTTAGTGGAATGGTTTCAATGAAAAAATTTTGCACTTTACGTCGAATAATTGACTGTATATTCAGGTCATATACATGAAAACGTCATTGAGTTGTGCACCTTCTCGTTTCATGGGTTTATTTCGGACTAGCTACTGCCAAAGAATAAAAACTCACTAAGATAAGAAGCGACACGAGCTTCTATTTAGTGGTAACAGTTTAGTGCGCATGTTTGCCAGAAACGTCAACATTTTATACTTTATTTGGTTTATGCATTGTTTATATTTTGCTTTATATATTCTAGTAGCCCGGGCGTTTTTTTAAATTATAGTTAAACGTTTAAATTTTCTTAGTTATTAGTTTTGTTATAGTTTAGTTTAGTTTTAGAACCTTTTTAGTGATTTTACATAACCTCTCTTTAGTGTGTTGAGTAATCTGTGTTTTTTGAAAAAAACATGAATAAGAAATTATCACATTGTGACATTGTGCAGTTGTCAATTGTACAACTAAATATGATGGGAGAATTAGTTTTTATAGATTCCCTAAGGATAATATGAATAGGTAGTGGAGATAAATGAGTTAATTACCAATGCTTTACTACTTGTGTTATTGTAGATGCATCGAATGGTTAACACTATGTGGGAGACTGGAACTAATTGGAAAAAATATCGATTTCTATTATAATTTAAGAGTTTGTGGTAAACATTTTACAGATACAATGTTTACAAACATTGAAAAAAACCGATTACTTTCCCTTGCGAAACCAACACTTCTACTTCCTGAAATGTAAGTGTATATTGTTGCAATTCACAATTGGTACATATTGCACAGAATACTGTTATTTTAGTCTTTCTCAACATACAATGGACGAGCATAATAATAAGGATTCTGGTTCTGATGCACACTTACTGCCAACTATTGATAAAAGTACAAGGTAGTTTTGTTATAGAAGTGTGTCAGTAAATAAAAACTAATTTCTTTGCAGTGTTAATCTTGAAGAATCATATCATCAAGCATATAAATGATGAGTTTAAAAACAATAAACACAGTTTAAAGTTATTGAAACTGAAAAATTTGTAATTTTTTGTACATCTGTACTTTCTGAAATAAACACTGTACCTTTTCCGATTTTTATTTTTGTTTCCCTATTTCCTATACGTTTATGAGTACTTAATTTATCGTACGTAATTACACAAGAGGTGTTTTTTATCTGGATGAAATTGCATTTTTTTACGAGAATTTGGTTGCTTGGTAAATTGACGACACAAACCACCTATGATACAAAAACGTGTCTGAAGGATCTGGTGGTTTGTGAAGTCAATTTACCAAAAAGAAATCAAATTAGAGTTTCAAAAATAAAATTTTATCTTGGAGAAAAAACCCCAAGTGTGAGATAATTTAATGAATAGTTAAAAATAATAGGTAATTTGGTAATTTGTTGTTCATTCGTTATTATAGCAACAAACAATGATCATGTTTGAGAAAGTCTGCTATGGAAGTATACACACATTTTATTCAAATGTAAAGTTAGGGCTAACTTTATCCGATGTCAAAGTGATAAATACATCGCGGCTTATGGAATTTTTTATACAGTCCGCGCGGCCAAAGAATGCCTGAACGTTGGACGCGCATTCGTCTCAACTTCAAGTCTCTTAAGCGCGGCATGTCAGTGGCGTCGCCACCAAAAGCGCGTTCCGTTTACTATCATGTATTACACTAATTAATTATTTATTTCTGTTATTAATTTACATACGTACTTGTTAATTTAACTTTATTACAATTATTGCAACAAAACGACAGTGAACCATTTTGTGTCCTATGTGAATTTTAAAGCTCATAATACTCAAATTTATTAGACAAATTGTTGATAAAGTCACGGCAAAATCTTTTCCGTTGTGGGGGTGAAATTGTTAGCGAGAGACAAACTTAACATACCAACTTCCATAATAACCCTGATAATTACAAATGATATATATATGTTAGTGAAATACACGTTGTTGGGTTGTTAGAACTGCCGAATAAATTACAATGTTGTCAGCTCTTCTGTTTACACATAACTTCTAATTTTGACGTTTTCCACATTTTGAGATTTTCGATTCGTGTGGCTTGCATTGTTCTAGTTATAAAAACAACTGTTCTTTTCATAACAAATCCTTGTGTCATTTGTAAGAACTGTCAAAAGTATTGTTACTTAGTTGAGAACGAGTATTTCCATCAAAAACTAATTTTCAAAATAAATGTAAACAATATAACCTAAGTATTATGTTGACGTCGAATTTCATACGTTTGGTAACAATGTCAAGCGCTGACGTTTATCCCCACATTGGAAAAGAGTTTGCCGCGACTATATATAATTATTCACCGATAGTAGTGTATACTTTTTTAACTTACTTTTGTAAACCGTTGGCGTCTACTGAGACACCATGTGAATACAGCAAGCATAACTTTATCACATGTATGTGTGCAAAATCTTTTCTGTTTATATTTATTTACAATAAATACTTTTAAAACTTAACATTCAACAGGTTTTGGGCCCAGTGATGTAAAACCATTAAAAGTAAAATAAGTTAAAATTACAGTAATAAATAACCGGTAAAATGGCATCATCATGGAATGAAGAACTTAAAAACATCAACAAATTAGATAATGCAGAAACCTTTGAAACGTGGAATTTCCAAATTAAAATCTTTTGTAGGTCGATGGGATTGTATGAAATATTAAAAGGAGAATTGAAGCTAGAAGATATACCGAGTGAAAACAAATGTGAGTGGGAACAGAAGGATGCAAGGGCTCAAAAACTAATAATTACAACCGTTGAAAAAAAAGTAATAACCCACATAATGAACTGTAACAGTGCAGCAGAGATGTACCGAAAATTGTGTGACATATTCCAAAAACATAATGAGCAGCAAAAATGTGCACTCCTTCAAGAATTTTTCAATTTCTCGTATGAAAAAACTGTTGATATTTCATTACATATTAGTAGACTCGAAAACTTAGCATATCGATTAAACAGTCTAGACCAAAAGGTAAGCGATGAAATGCTAATCTCAAAAATTCTTAGTACGTTACCAGAAAATTTCAAACACTTCTGTACGGCATGGGAATCTACACCACTTGTAGATCGAACTTTGACCAATTTAACATCACGTTTAATCGCAGAAGAAACAAGACAGGCATCAGATGAAAAAATGGGACAAGTTGCATTCAAAGCAGAGATGAGTAAAAATAAAGAAAAAACCTGCAATAAATGTCATAAGGTAGGTCATATTGCACATTTTTGTAAAACCGATATCCGACTAGATGCGTGGCATACTAACAATCAAACTAAATGTTTTCAATGTAATGAATTTGGACACAGCAAAACAATGCAGTAAAAATAGTCGTCTGATTTGTAAAATATTTAAGAAAAATAATCATCAAGAAAAAGACTGCTACTTTCGCAATAAACAAACTTCTAAAAACACTGACAATACAAAAGTATCATTTTTAAGTTACACGTCAGATTCAGATGATTGCTTGAATTGGATAGTTGATAGCGGTTCAACACATTTAACAAACAGTAAAAGTCTACTAAAACATACTGAACAAACAAGTGTTGAAATTAAAGTTGCTAAACAAAATGAAAAAATGCATGCTAATTTAATACGGAAAGTTGAATCTGATAAATGTATACTAAATGATGTTCTGTATGTTTCTGAAGCGTCAAAAAACCTTCTGTCCGTTAAAGTAATTACTGATGCTGGAGGTGAAGTAAGATTTAAGGGTAATAAAGTAGAAATTATTAAAGATGAAAAGAAAATTATTGAAGAAAGTCAAAATAAAAATGGATTGTACACCATACAGCTTGAGAACATAACTGAGGTATTAACAGCAGAAAAAACAAATTCAATTTATAAATGGCATCAAAGATTAGGTCATTTAAGTACAGGCAACAAAAAAACTTGCAAAATTGGCAGATGAAATTAAAATCTATCATGATGAAACAAACGATATATTTTGTGACATCTGTGTCAAAGCTAAACATACGAGAAACCCTTTTAATACCAATAGAGAAAGAGCAACAAAGCCTTTAGCAATCATACACACTGATGTTTGCGGCCCAATTGAACCTCACACATGGAATGGTAATAAATATTGCGTTAGCTTCCTAGACGATTATATAAATTTTGCCATGGTACAACTAATAAGACATAAAAGTGAAGTAGGGCAAATATTAAAAGAATACATTAACAAAGTGGAAACCAAATGGGATATCAGAACCCTAAAAATAAAATGCAATAATGGCGGCGAATATTATAATAAAGATTTGCAAGAATGGTGCAAGAAACGAGGAACTTTTTTAGATTTTACTGTAACCTATACTCCACAACTGAATGGGAAAGCTGAGAGATTTAACAGAACAGTAATGGAGAGAGCGAGAGCTATGTTAATAGAGAGCAAGATATCAAAAGAAATGTGGGGAGAAGCAGTCCGAACTGCAACTTACTTAATGAACCGAAGTCCCTCTGAAGGTATAGACACAACCAGTTGAAAAATGGACACAAAGAAGACCAAATTTAACAAACCTACAAATATTTGGATGCAGAGCTTATGCAAAAGTTTTCAGTCCGTTGAAGAAATTAGACGATAGGAGTAAGCCTTATATTTTCATTGGGTATGCTCCTTGCGGTTACAGATTATGGGATGACAAAAACAAGAAAATAATTATTTCAAGAGATGTAGTAATTTCTCCAGAAAATGAAGAAAACGATAAGAAATATTTTGTTCAAACAATAGATGATGAAACTGACATTCAAGATGAATGTAAAACTGAAGATTTGGCAGAAAGTGATAATATTGATAAGAATGAACATAATAATGAATTTCAACGATCAGAAAGAAATAGAAGAGTTCCAAAACGATTCGAAGAGTATATTTTGCTAACATATGATGAAGCAATTAATGGAGATGATAAGGAGAAATGGTTGAAAGCTATTGAAGAAGAGAAGTCGTCATTAGACAAAAATAATACTTGGAGTTACGTGGATAAGTCTGAAATAATTAATGGTGTGAAACCAATATCGAGAAAATGGATATTCAAAATAAAAGACGATGGAAGATATAAAGCAAGATTAGTAATAAGAGGATGTGAACAAGAACGTGGAGTAAATTTTAATGAGACATACAGCCCAGTAACGAATCTAAGTGCGTTAAGAACAACATTTGCATTAGCAGCGAAGTATGGAAGTCACATCGTAAAATTTGATGTTAAAACAGCATTTTTATATGGTAAAATAGAAGAAGATATCTATATGAATCCACCTGACGGATATGCAATCGAAAATAAAGTTTGTAAATTAAACAAGGCTCTACATGGCTTAAAACAAGCATCTTTAAAATGGAACGAACGATTTACCGAGTACCTTACAAGTAAAGGCTTAATTCCACTTAAAACTGAAAAATGTATATTTATAAATAAAAATCGCTCAGTGATACTAGCCACATATGTTGACGATGGAATAATAATTGGTGACAAATCAGAGATTCAAGAAATACTGCAAGCACTATGTCAAGAATTTGAAGCAATAATTGTGATGATCCGAAGACATTTTTAGGTTTAGAAATTGAAAGAAAACCAGATGGTTTGAAACTTACTCAAGAAATGTATGCAAAAAATTTTTACAAAAATACAATAATGAAACTGCAAATTCGGTAACGACACCAATTTTACCAAACAATGAATCATGAGAAAATCAAGAAGATTCTGTCTACCTGTTTAAAGAAGTGATTGGAAGTTTATTGTATCTCACAAACAAAACAAGGCCCGATATGACATTTGCAGTGAATTTTAATAGTAGACGAGTAAAAAACCCAAATCGCAGAGATGTAGTGAATTTAAAACGAAGTTTGAGATATTTAAAGGTGCAACAAAATACTATAAAAGCAGTGATGATATTTTAATGTTAAATGGTTATAGTGATTCTGACTTTGCTGGAGACATTGATGATCGTAAAAGTACTAGTGGTTTAATAATTATGTTTTGTGATGGACCAATTGCCTGGGCATCAAGAAAACAACCTATTGTAGCATTATCCACAACGGAGGCTGAACTCATCGCAGCTACGGAATGTTGCAAAGAACTGTTAAATCATAAATACTTGCTACAAGAACTTACAGGTAAAAATGTTATTGCAAACTTGTTTATAGACAATCAGAGCACGATCAAAATGATATCAAATGGAATTGTAAATGGTCGTAGCAAACACATTGATATCAAGTATCGTTTTGTAAGTGAGAAATTTGCTGAGGGTCTAATAAATGTGCATTACTGCCCTAGTAAATTACAATTAGCTGATATATTGACAAAACCTTTAACATTTACTGTGTTCCAAGAGTTTAAAAATAAATTAGTATTGTAAATTTAGGAAGGACGATATAGTTTAAATCCTAATATATCAAATTTTAATCCGATGTAATAATTAAGGGGGAATGTTGATATATAATTATTCATCGATAGTAGTGTATACTTTTGTAAACCGTTGGCGTCTACTGAGACACTGTGAATACAGCAAGCATAACCTTATCACATGTATGTGTGTAAAATCTTTTCTGTTTATATTTATTTACAATAAATACTTTTAAAACTTAACATTCAACACAAATATGTATAAACAACAAATACTTTCACAATACATAGTAAAATAAATAAGTAGTTTTGCGGCGCATGGTGATACATTTGGAGGATGATTCAGAAACTGAAAGTGGCTGGTCTAGTGATGAATGATTTTGTGACTTATTTGTTAGTAGTATTTAATATTATTATAGTAGGTATTTATCGCCGTTTGAGTAACTTTTCCCCAAAGTGTATGGAAATATAAAAATTGATTACCTAAGAAATATCATATTTTTTTTAAATCCTGAATAATACTCTTAAAATACAGCCTATTCTGTTTCTATAATTAAAAATCGAACTTATACTTTTTTGATTTTTATAAACGATTAAACTGTTTTGTTCATTTGTAATTCAAATATAAAATTTATTACTTGTCAACATGGTTATTTTTTTATTTTATAAATGTTTAAACTATTACTGTTCATATGTAATTCAAATAAATAAAATATTTTAAAATTTCTTGTGGTTTGGTGACGAATAATTGAAAACGCGACACCGACGCCACTGGTAATGCTTTCAGTCGCTATTGCGTTAACGAGTACGGCCGAATGCACGAACATCCATGCGCGACACGAGGCATTCTTTGGCCGCGCAGACTGTACATGAATTAAATTATCGTCCTTAAATTTGCGCTTTTTATAAATTTTCCTATTAGTTGTAATTTGCTATATGACATTGTTGGCAGACATGCGCACTCAAAAATACATTCGTTAATTACATAGAAATTGCCAGTCGTGTCGTTTCTTTATGAGTCTATTCTTTGCTACTGCTCTGGTTTGGTCTTCCTTTTTGATAGCATAGATACTATGCTCTGTGCAACATAAAGCTTTGCTGGCTTCTGTAACAGCTGCACTAACGTTCATTGTGGCCAAGAAATAATTAAGTACATTGATAATGAGGCATTTTTCCTTACGGCTGAAGTGTTTTTTACTATGTTGTTTTATGTTTGCAGGACCACATTCAGCTTCTATCTCCATATGATACAAAATAACCTCATTCATACAATGGGCCTAATGAATAAAAATGTAACAAAAGCAAAAGCTTTAAGAACAAGTAATTGCTTAAAGTTCCTAAGAATAAAAACCTTATGCATTAGCTGGCGTTCCGGCGTATTCTAAGCAATTGCTTTGTCGACGGGTCAAGACGCGTTTGTTTATTTTGTTTATGGTGCGGTGTCTCGAATCCAAACGTCTTTCGTTAGTTGTACTTGTTAGGTTTCATTTACTAATAAAGGTTTAAAAAATGTATAATTTGCATTATGTCGGACACTAGTGATACCGACTCTGGAGTGACTCAAGAAGACAAGCAATTAATGTTCGTTAGTAAATTAAAAGAAAATAAAGTAATTTTTAGTAAGTCGCAAGTTCCCTAAATAAAAAAGGAAAAAGAAAAGGCATTTCAGACTATAGTAAACAATTACAAAGAAATATTTGATATTTCTCTCACAAGTAAACAAATAGCGCAGAAAGTTAGCAACATGAAAGGATAATTAAAAAAGAAATATGAACTGGCCATAAAAAAATTGTTATGAAACCAGGGAAAAACTACTTATAGACACTTTGGATGCAGAAAAAATCCTGTATTTAATAAAATACAAGGTAAGTAAATAGTAAAGTGCACACTTATCGAGAGTTTTTTTAACGCTAGACATAATTCTATTGGTAAACTTGTAATCTCACCTTCAACTCATTTTCACAAATAATCAAATCCTTTCTCTCGCGTTAAAAGAAGGGTGTCTAGTATAAATATAACTACGGAACTAGATGGTCAAAATAAAAGTAAACTTCTTTTCATTTTTTTCAGGTGCAATATCGATTGGTGTTGAGATTCAATCTCCAGAATCCTGTTCACTTTCAGAAAGTACATCAGTTACAACTCCGACGCCACCACCAACAGTACTTATAAGCAAACATAAACTCTTGCCCGAAATCGAGAAAACAAAACATTTAAGTATTACAGAATTGCAGCGTTTAGTGTTATTGGAGCAACTTGAACTAGTTAGAATGCAGCAGGAAGAAATTCAAAAAAGAAAGGTGGACGAAGAAACTGAATGGTATACTAGAGAAGTTGATCGTGTTTTGTTCAAACTATAAAATACATCTCTTGTGTTATTTTTTCTAAGTAGATTACTTTTTATTTAATAAGCAGTTTGTACCTCCTAAACTTAAACATATGAATATAATAAACTTGTTTATCCTTGTTATGACAAAAATATAAATGAACCTACTTACTAACAGAAATGTATGTTAAACAAACTTATTATACGTTACCTACACTAATTATTATTAATGAAAAGAGTTTCTGTTATCAATTCTCTTTTTGCTGACCCAAAC
The DNA here is from genome assembly GCA_036346205.1 of Vesta saturnalis. Taxonomy (NCBI): domain Eukaryota; kingdom Metazoa; phylum Arthropoda; class Insecta; order Coleoptera; family Lampyridae; genus Vesta; species Vesta saturnalis. The sequence continues at coordinate 268,756 of JARFJB010002222.1, forward strand.
GACGAATTATGTTCAAATTGCGTAATTCGTTTTCGGCACAGAGATCTTCATTTAATTCTTCCGGAAAAGGAAAATCATCATCTCTTAAATATATTGCAATATTATCCAAGACAACGGAACAAATGACAATTGGGTCAATTTTTTCCAGTTTGCTACGAACTTTATACTGCAAAATAGGAAATCTAGCTTTTAATTGTCCAAAGCACCTTTCAATTATGACACGTTCTCGACAAAAAATATTATTATAATGTTGCTGAGCAGGAGTCGGTGGATTTCACCACGGTGTCATAGGCCAGGGAGCTATGGGATAACCATCGTCTCCTAATAACAAACAGTCATATTCATCACCGAATTCGTCAAATTTAGGGATTCTGATGTAGGTGCAGTCGAAGACCCCAATAGCATTTGGAAATTGGTATTTTTAGGTACATGAATTTTTACCTTCAATAAGTTCGGCCCTAGTCTTGGGAAATTTTATTCATACGTTTGCCTTACTCACAATTTTATTCATAACGTCTATATAAATGTTGGAGACACTGGTTTGATGAACACCAATATCTTCACCAACTGCATTTTGAAAACTAGGGTCCGCCAAGACACGAAGAAAAATTTTCATTTTGTCTAAAGCCGATAAAGCTCCACCACGTGTTTTACCACTTTCTTCCAGGAAATAGTTGCAAGCCACTGTTTCATTTTCACGATACAATTTTCGATAATCTTTTTCTACACATTCCTTGCGTACGTTGGAAAGTTTCACTTTACAATTCAAAAATTCTGCCATTTTAGGATGGAAACCGAACAAATACAACAAAACTAATCCAAGCAAATGTAAGGATGGTCTTGTTCATGCTTCAAAATTTACCAGCAATTGCCACCATTATTATTATATTGAGAAAATACTTAATATTTCTAAGCAAAACCTTGTGCTTCCAGCTTTTCCTTTCATTTCAAGCAATTACTACAAGGTCAAGTAATTGCTAAACATTTTATTCATTTCAACTTAAGCATTTGCTAGGATTTTTCAAGAAAAAGCAATTGCTATATTTTTATTCATTAGGCCCAATTATAGAAATAATTCATCATTACCTAACAACGCGTTAATGAGATGTAGGCGTTCCGAAAAGAACGATTTTTAATAAACGGGGTTAGCTTAATTCGATAAATATCGTAGAAGAAGCAAGCAATAAATTTGACAGTACACGGAGTTCACATTGATTTGTTATTAAATTACATCGCTATGAAGAACAAGGATACCGTTATTTAGAAATGACTAAAGATAGTAAAAGGGAGAGTTACGCCATAAGAACCCATACTGAATTTGTTGTATTATATTAAATTTGTAATAAGCTGGCACAATTTATTAAATTAATTTTATTCTTTATTATTAAAATAACACTAGAAACAAACAATTCTTTTATGTATAAAAACTGCTACAACAACAAGCGCCACATTTTATAACTGTAACTATGTCATGATCCTTACCATAGAAATAAAAAAATAGATTTTCTATAGACTTAACACTAAATAAACAAAACAACAATTATATTTAACACTCCCCTTAATTGTTGCTTTCTGACATAATAGCCTTTTTAAATGTATTAAACTTTACAACTGGTAACAGCTTAGTGAAAATATCTGCCAACTGATAATTGGTTGGGCAATGTTGAATATTTAAAACACCCTCTGAGAATTTTTCACAAATATATTTAAATTTGATATCGATGTGTTTACTTCTGGTATTCATAAGTCCATTTTAATCATTTGTATTGTACTGATGTTATCTATAAACATATCGATATTTACATTTTGTTTGTCAATTCTACTAACAGAGTTTTAAGATACATTAGTTCTCTACAACATTCACTAGCTGCAATAAATTCTGCTTCAGCACTTGATAATGCAATAACAGGTTGTTTCTTAGAACGCCATGCAATGGGTCCACCATTAAGCATGATTATAAACCCACTTGTGCTTTTTCTGTCATTCACATCACCTCCGTAATCCGAATCACTGTAAGCTTTTAAATGAATTTCTTCATCAGTTCCGGTTTCACCTGTTTTAAAAGTTATACCATCACTTTCACTTCCTTTTAAGTACCGCATTACACGTTTAATTGTTGCAATTGCTTCATTGGTTGGTTCGTTCACTTTTCGGCTGCAATAATTTATTGTGTATGATAGATCTGGTCTGGTTTTATTACTCAAATAAAGTAAACTTCCTACAGCTTCACGATAAGGAAACTCTCTTTCATATTTGACTGTATTATTTATTTCTTGAGATATCATGGGAGTTTTAACGGGATTTGCATTCTCCATGTTGAATCGTGTCAAGATCTTTCTGGTATAATTTAACTGACTCAATTTTAAGTAACCTTTCTCGTTTTTAATTTCTATACCAAGGAACGAATTTGGGTTTTCACAAATAGTTAATTCAAATTTCTGTTTCATATCATTTAACAACGCTTTGATCTTTTCTTCTATGCCTATAATTAATCCATCGTCCACATATATTTCTAAAATAATCGAATTATCTTCGTTCTTGAAAATACATCTTTCAGAGTTCAAATATTTTAATCCTCTGTTCATCAAAAAATTAGTGAAGTAATTATCCCATTGAAGCGGAGCTTGTTTTAAGCCATATAGTGCTTTGATGAGTTTGCAAATTTTATTGCTTACTCGAAAACCTTCAGGTAGCATCATGTAGATGTCTTTGTCTATATCACCATAAAGAAGAGCAGTTTTATGTCAAACTGCATCATTTTACTTGATGTTGTGCTGCAAAGCAAAAAGTATTCTTAAAGAGTCTATATTCACTACAGGATATAAATGTCCTCAAACTTTGCATCATGTTCTTGTTCGCAACCACGAATTACCAATCGTGCTTTATAACGTCCATCATCTTTAATTCGAAAACCCATCTACCACTGAGTATTTTATCTGCTTTTACTTCATTTTTATCAAGGTATGTCCATGTATTATTCTTGTTTAACGCTTTCTTTTCTTCTTCAATTGCTTCAATCCACTTGGTGTTATCTGGTCCAGTTACAGCTTCTTCATAGGTAAGTAGAACATAGTCCTCAAATTTTCTTGGTAATTTTCTTTCCCTTTTTTGCTTATTGACTGTTGTTGATTTTGTTTCTTCTTCTTGCATTTCTTGGTTTTCTCCTTTATTTTCCGCTTGTACTTCACTCAAATTGTTTTCATCTTGATTGTACTTATCTGCTTCGTTTTCATCTTCGATATTTATGATTTTAGCTGTAATCTTTTCTTGTGAATAATTTTCTAATATGACGTCTCTCGATATAATTATTTTTCGTTTATTTTCGTCCCACAGTCTATAGCCGTTTGGTGCATATCCCACAAAAATATTGCTTTTACTACGATCGTCTAATTTCTTTAAAGGTCCTAAAACTTTTGCATGTGCTTTTCAACCAAATACTTGTAGCATTGATAAGTTAGGACGATATGTTGTCCATCTTTCAAAAGGTGTTACATTTAATGTATTTGTTGGGCTTCTGTTCAATAGGTAAGCAGCTGTGCGGATTGCTTCACCCCACATGTTTTTATTTGTTTGCTTTTCTGCTATAAGCGCTCTCGCCTTATTCATTAGGGTCCTATTTAATCTTTCAGCTTTTCCGTTAAGCTGAGGAGAATGTGGTATGGTGTAGTCTGATCTAATTCCTTTATTTTTACACCATAATTTTAATTCTTTACTGCTGTACTCTCCTCCATTGTCACATCGTATTTTCCAAGGTTTTAAATTCCATTTGGCTTCTGCTTCTTGTATATATTCTTTTATGGCACATATATACAGAAATTTGTTTGCTAAAAGGTATACCATTGTAAAGTGGGTATGGTCATCGGGGAATGTAATAAAATATTTCTTTCCATCCCATGTCGTGGGATCTATTGGTCCGCAGATATCTGTATGCACTATCTCTAATGGTCTTGAGGCTCACTTGAAAATGAATCTCTTGTTTGATTTGCTTTAAGGCATATTTCACAGATAGATTCAGATTCAAAATTGTTTATTTTTATACCATCTGCCATTTTCATTAAATTTCTTATATTGTTAAGGGATAGATGTCCTAGTTTTATATGCCAGTTTTGTAAGGGATCCAATTCTTTAATCATTAAAGCCTTTTCTTCACTCTCAAGTTCAATTTCATACAAGCTACTTTCTTTTATAGCTCCTTCTATTATTTTTTTATGGTTCTTATATATTTTGACCTTATTCTTCAAAAATTTTACTTCACCACCATTTTGTGGGATTAATTTTACTGATAATAAGTTTTTAGCCAAATCGGGTACATGCAAAACATTTTTAAGTATAACATCTTTTGTTTCAATTGTACCTTTCAAATCTGCATGCATTACTTGGTCATTCTTTGCAACATTTATTTTTACATTAGAATTCTCAGTATTTTTTAATAAATTTTGATTGTTAGTAAAATGAGATGTTGAGCCACTATCTAGTATCGAGCCAGTTTTTGTATTTATTTTGTTGTTTTCATTGGTATATGTTAGAAATGAGGTTTTAGAATTGCTTCCTTCTTTATCGTTAGATCTTTATCTAAAGAAACAATTTCTCTCTACGTGATTACCTTTTTTACAAATATTACAGATTTTTTTTGACAAAATCTAGCTAGATGACCTCATAAATTGCATTTGTAACATTTTATTTGATTGTTATTCCCAAAATGGTTAGTTTTATTAACATGAAAGTTTACTACCTTATCAGATGTTTTCTTATGTTCCGTTGCTTTAAAAGCCAATGCATCTTCTTGTTCCGTACCAGTATGACGAACTTCTTCCATAAGTAATCGTGAAGTTAAATTTTCTAAGGTTCTATTATTTTCTTGTGTCGATTCCCAAGCACTGATAAAGAATTTATATGCTTCTGGTAGAGTAGTAAGAATCTTTGAAATAAGCATGTTGTCAATCTATTTTTTGACCTGTGTTTTTAAGCCTAATTGCCAAGTTTTGAGTTTGGATATATGTGTAGCCATGTCGTTAGTTTTATCGTACCTGAAATTAAAGAAATCTTGTAAAAGAATACATTTACTTTGTTCGTTATCTCTTTGATATATTGAGCAAATTTTATCGTACATTTCCTTTGAATTTTGACAATTCATTATGTACGTTAGTGGCTTTTTATCCAGTGTTGTTATAATTATTCGCTGTGCTTTTGAATCTCTTTTTATGAATTCAGTAGCAGTTTCGGTTGTAGACTTTTCTGCACCGGTTATGATACCATATAAGCCATAAGATTTAAAATATATGTCAACTTGAAATTTCCACATTTGATAATCTTCAGCATCTTTTAGTTTTTCGATTGTATTTAATTCGTCCATTTTATTAGCCATGTTTTCGTGCCTTTATTACGTCTTTACGTTTTATTTTATGCCGAGCTTCCTGGGCCCATAACCTGTTGTATTATATTAAATTTGTAATAAGCTGGCACAATTTATTAAATTAACTTTATTCTTTATTATTAAAATAACACTAGAAACAAACAATTCTTTTATGTATAAAAAACTGCTACAACAACAAGCGCCATATTTTATAACGGTAACTATGTCATGATCCTTACCATAGAAATAAAAAAATAGATTTTCTATAGACTTAACACTAAATAAACAAAACAACAATTATATTTAACAGAATTTGGTTTGGACAGACTTTAGTATATCGTTCTGCAGCATCATTGCGGTCACCAAGAAGGTTAAAATTAAGTCGCCAATTAGTAATGAAATTGAACTGCTATGTTCTCATCTCAACAATAAGTCTAAATCATACAAAAACTAATTTTCATTTGAGGACGGTGGTCTATATACAGCGAAGATACTTATTATTTCGCTCATTAAAGAAGAACGTGCAACAATATCCTTAATATTGGGTCTCCGATTTTCTGAGCTCGGTAAGGGCTGACGGTTACCTTTTCTTCATCCTTAATCTATTCTCATCCTTATTCTTCCTTCTCGCCCCGACTGTCTCCCTATCGGATTAAAAGTCCCAAATTAAAAAATAAGATGGCTGTAGTTTCTAGGGTAATAAATTCCGGGCGTAAAATCCTGCCGCATTTGGATGTCCGGGAGGGCAGGGCCCAAGCGACCACGGTTATCGAAAGTATCAACTTTCTGATTCACTACTGAAACATCAGCGATATCAGGTCCAATCTTAATGCTATTCACCAACATCTGGAATAATTACAACCTGATATTTTGTTTCTATCTGAAACACAAGTCTCCTCTGAAAGCTCCGAGTCACCCGACTTGCAATTTCCTCAATACCACCTTACATCAACGACAGAATTGCTTGCAAGAGAAAAATACAAATTTTGACGTGATTTGGTTTAAACATTCTGGTCCTAATTTTGTGAAATTCAATTGTTGCGTTTATAGGTCTCCTAATGACAGTACCTTTCAAGACATCTTCGATTACCTTAGTATGAAAGTTGACTATCTCCTGTCTCAGTTTCCATCTTGCGATATATCAATTGTAGGCGATTTCAATGTTCATAACTCTAATTGGCTTCAGTTTTCATCTGCTACAAATCCTGCTGGTCATACTGTAGAAACATTTGCTATTTCATGTGATCTCACACAAATGATTTCTGAACCCACAAGAATCCCTGATAACCCTAACCATACTCCACATCTTCTAGATCTCTTTCTTGCAACAAACCCTCTTGTTTATAAAACTTCCGTTCTTTCGCCTTTACGTCTTTCCGACCATTGTCTAATAGCAATCATTTCTACTGTACCTAATTCCACTGTTGTGCGCAAAACCGATAGAACCTTGTAGTGTTTTAAGTCAGCTCGATGGATTAATTTATGGGATTTATTTGCAACCTTTCCATGGCGTGAATATTGTTTTAAGTCGTCCTCTTCTTCGCACATCGCTCTTTCAGTATCTGAAGTCATCCGCATGGGAATGGAGTTATACATTCCCAAAAAAACAGTACCGTATAGGTCATTCACGTTCCCAACCCTGGTTCAATAAGGCTTGTGCTGATGCAATATCTTTAAAAAATAAATATTACATTAAATGGAAATCTAATAAATCGGTCGACAGTCATGTAGAATACGTTGGTGCTAGAAATATCTGCAAAAGTGTCATCACTAAAACTAAAAAGTTGTTCGAACAACGAAAATGCAATGAACTAGCTACATCTCCTTTAGGCAGTCGTAAATTTTGGTCTTTAGCTAAAGCCATTAGTAAAAAGTTTGGAACATATTCATTTCCCCCTCCCCCTGACATCTATTGACGGATCGGTAGTTGCTCATTCTGTACACAAAGCCAATGTTTTTGTGGATTTGTTTGCATCAAACTCGTGTTTCAATGATTCTGGAAAAGATGTGCCCCTAGTCAACACTTCTTCATACGCTATGAAACCAATTCATTTTCGGTACAAGCGCTTGGAATCGATCATCAGTAGGCTTGATCTCAATAAGGCAACTGGTCTAGACGGTATCCCAGCTGTTGTCTTAAAGAAATGTTCCCCCGAACTAGTACCAGTCCTATCTAAGCTCTATACGATCTCTATGTCTTCTGGGGAATTCCATTCATCATGGAAGTTAGCAAATGTTCAACCTATTCCCAAAAAAGGCGATAAGACCGATCCCTCAAGTTACAGACCAATTGCCATCACTTCCATTTTGTCTAAAATCATGGAAAAAGCCATCAATCAGCAACTGCTCACGTTCCTTGAAACTAACAAACTCCTTAGTGTCCACCAATATGGGTTTAGGCAAAGTCGTTCAACAGGTGATCTTCTTTCATATGTGACCTAAGTTTGGAACAATACAGTAGAGCAGTCCGGTGAAACAGTTACAGTCGCTTTAGATATCTCAAAGGCATTTGACCAAGTTTGGCATAAGTGTTTACTTGCCAAACTCACCTCGTTTGGGTTAAATGATACGCTCATCAACTGGGTTTCTAGTTTGCTTGATAATAGACGAATGCGTGTCGTAGTTGATGGATTTTTTTCAAAATAAGTTAGCATTAACGCGGGCGTAACACAGGGATCCGTTATAGCGCCTACACTTTTTTTGCTGTACATAAATGACCTAATTTCTTCGACAACTAACCCCATCCATTGCTTTGCTGACGATAGCACTCTTCACTGTAGTTCACCTCAGTCTACTCATAGTGATAATCCACCTTCTATGTCAAATCAAGAAATGAAAGCTGAAATGGCAAATTCGAACAACAAAGACATTCAACGTATTCTCGAATGGGAAAGCAATAATCTAGTTAAATTTAATGCTAACCAAACTCAGTGTTGCCTTGTGTCTACCAAAAAAGATCGATCATTTCCTGTTGTAAGTATGAGTGGTTCTGTTCTTAAGTTTTCAGACTCTATTACTCTGTTGGGTATGACTGTATCTTCAAATCTCTCATGGGTTGACCATCTTCTGTCAGCTACCAAAACAGCTGCTCGTAAAATAGGCTTTTTGTACAGATCTAAGCAGTACTTTACCTCTCGACAACTCCTTCTGCTGTATAAGGCCCAAATTTGGCCTCATCTGGAATATAATTCTCACCTCTGGGTTAGTGCTCCACAATACGCTCTCGATATCGTTGATCGTATTCAAAAAGAGCGATTAGGCTTATAAATGATCCGTCCTTAACTTCTCACATACAGTCCCTTGAGCATAGAAGGATGGTTTCAGTTCTTTCTTTGTATTATCCTTATTACAACGGCTATTGTGCTGCTGAATTATATTCTTTGATACCATCTCGGGCTGTCTTTGCGAGAAACACTCGGTTCGCTCATTCACATCATCAGTATGCAGTGCAAATCTCCACTTGTCGTACCAAACGGGCGCAATCCACATTTTTCTACACGGTTTCTAAACTCTGGCATGATCTCCCTAGTTCCTGCTTTCCTCTCACTTATGATATGAGAAAATTTAAGGCAGCTGTTCATAGGCATCTATTGGCATCTATTATCCCTCTATCCATCTTCCTAAGTGTTCCTGAGTGCTTTAGCACGATAGGCCAAATTTAGCATGTTCAGGTCCACAATCATAAAAAAAAAACTAGCGTTCTAGAATTTATACATTTTCTCCATAATTTTTGTGGAATCTTTTCATTGTTAAATCAGACATCATTATTTTTTAATTTAAACTTTTCTTGGTGCCTTTTAAAAGTTGAACTCTTTGATTTGTAAGATCTTCACCAGTTTCAGGAAAGCAATTTATTTCGCTTTCCTTAATATCCAATTTTAGTTGTTTGTATAAATTAATTACAAGTGCATTCATGTTCTCGTTACTTACCAATATACCTGGAACCCCAAATATTCTTAAGTTATTTCTCGAATATTTAAAATTTTATTTAACTTCATATTCAAGTGGGGTTACCTTTTTTTCTTAACACCTTGACTTGCTCTTGAAATTGCAGTTTTACTATTCAATTGAATTAATAATTTTATCCAAACTCTATTTTTAACAGTTTTTCTAATAGTGTGTTGTATTAACAAATTATCCGTGTCATCCATTTTGTCACTTCTTGTTTCTGGCAGTTTTACAGGTATAAAATAAAATTTAAATATTTGCAGACTTTAACCAAAATATTAGATGCAACGCAACTAAACAAGTCTACTTGTAATGGCACGTGTAATTTTTTTCATTATGTAAATGGATGTGAAGTTTAACAATATCTAATATAATACTACAAGAGGTTTTACCTGGGCGATAATTCTTCTATTTATCTTTGAAAACTTCTTTTTTGATAATTCGACGAAAAGATTGAGTTGAAAAGGTCAAGAGAGCGAAGCTCGAGTGATTTTTTTCTCAACTCAATCTTTGAGTCGAATTCAACCAAAAAAATGGAAGGGTGAAAAGAGAAAGAGAAAAATTATCGTCTAGTATTCAAAATTAAACTCTGAAACTAAATAGAATAAATGCTATTAACATTTATTTATTTATTCTCGTTATTTGCCGTAGTCTTGAAAATATGTCACAACTTTCAGTAATTTGACAACAACTGTCAGGCGTTTTGACGTTTCAATTCAGAGATAACTGGTATATGCCACACATCAATCAAAAGGTAATCAAAAAATTATCGCTGTAATTCTCTCTTCCTTCCTTGCGTGGAATTATCACGATAAAACTTTCATTTATTAGTTTCATAAAAATGCATTGTAGTCAGAATACTTTATTGTCAAGTTTTGGAATGTATAATGAATGCAATAAAAAATTAGAAAATAGTAGTTATTTCATTAGGCTTTGAGTGTCACTTTTTGTAGCAAATTTGTTCGTCTGATTACTAAGCGAAGCAAACAAGAACACATGAGCCACTTCCATGCCAACTAAGATAAGTCATTTTTTCTCCGAAGACTTGCAACATCATTAAAATTCTGACTTTCCCATAAATTTAATGCGTTAAAACTCGTAGTTTTCTTTGAACTGTGTAAAATAGGCTAAAGTTGTTTCATAGACACTAAAAGTTATTTTCAGCCATTACCAATATAAACAGAATATAGTTGAAATTAGAGAATTCCGATGTCGGCAATATGGTCGAACATACAACTTTATCGTTTTTACACATGTTATATGACGAAGACGGAAAGAAATTTGTTATGCATAACCCCCCGGATGGTGAACTAAAACCTACACTGTACGTTAAAAAGTAGGCTTAATTTAAGTACGTAGTAGTAGTAGTAGTAGGTTTATTATTCAAAAGCATCATAATGCTTAGAATATAACAATGGTATAATTAAAGTATACAATTAAACTACTTACAATTACACAAAACAATATGTATAATAACAACGATAAAATTATAAATTATAAATACGACAACTTTCTTAATATGTGCACAGTCAACAATAAAATCAACGTAAGTATGACACCGAGTTTGAAAGTACGATTATTTGACTGAACCACATTTGTTTTGATGATCGGACTACAGTGTATCATGTAGGTACTCCTGACAGTATAATATGATTTTGTAATAACATTTTTTGACGGTTTGAAAACTAAAATGACAAATTCTTATAATCACTAGAAAGGTGATTATACAGTTTACAACCCTGATAGTGAAGGCTAGTTTCAAATTTACAAGTTCTATGAATAGGATACAGTAAAAGTTGAGAATGTCTGAAGCATTACAAACTGTCTAAATAATCTATACTTATGTTTTGTACAAATGACACAATTCGAGAATATATGTGCAAGCTAGAGTCAGAATGCGTTAGAAGATGCAAATGTGCATCAGCATGTCTTTATATAAAAGGCAAGTATCGACTTAAAATCATTTACACAGCGGTACTTCAATTTTTTTTTTACTTATATCGTTTTCACAATGTTACAGACTTAACTAGATTAGATTGAATAACTTTCGTTTATTTAAAATATGCATAAATAAATTCATTATGACGATATAAAGAATTAAGCTCCTAAAACCACCTAAACAAATAAAAAACAATTTCTTATGAGCACGAATACCTACATAAAATGTTAATATACAATTTATATAAAATCGTTTTACTATCTGATTGCTTACGGTTTATTCCTTAATTCGGAATCTTCAACAAGTCGTTTAAATTAAAAAATTATATTTTTTACAAATTGACAATTATTATTTTCAGTAATTTTGTAACTTTTAACTATAATTGTACACAAAAAAAAAGAATTCAGGCGAACAGAATTGAAATTCGAACGTTTTTGCTTTCGAAAAGCGTTTTAAACTTCAATTTTACACAAAATCGACGAACTTAACTTCATAAAATTCAAAAACTGAAATTGAATTTTAAAATATGCATAAATACTTTCATTATGACGATATAAACTTTCAAGTTCGTAAAAGTATCTAAACAATTAAAAAATCAATTAAATTTCTAGAGCAATTAAAATTTTTAGCCGTCAACTTCTTTATTTTAAATGGAACCATATATTTTTCTTAACGCTGTTGTATTCTTTGTATGATTTGTTACATAACTCACCTGGTTAATGTTTACTTGGTTGCTATGGTTAAGGAGATATAACAACTTTTAAGAAAAAAATGTCGGCTTGCAAGGGTTTATTAAGAAAATCATAACTGAACGCCTTACGAAAAGAAAATAAAAAGACGATCCCACAATAGTGATTGAATTGTGCTTTCAAATGCATGGCTCAAATTGATGTTACTCTATTGAAGACGCCGCAATGAATTTCTAAACTTGACCAAATTTAGATAGCGATAAGTAATTTTTTTTAATGGAATTTTTCTACAGGAGTCCATAGAGACTTGAATTTGTAACAGTATTTTTCTAATTATATATGTGCCCAGCATCAACCGTTTTTGCGTAAAAAATATTTTTATGTAAAATTATGAGTTTATTCAATTTATTCTTACCAGTAGCTGGGTGTTGCTATGGGGACTGACACAAATTCGACTGTTTCTCCTATTTAGCTTTCTTAGTGACGTTCACCCTTTTGACTTTAAATCAGTGAATTTTCATTTTATTAGAAATGCACACTTTTGAGGTCACTCTTTCACTGTGTGTTCAAAGTAATGTCTAAATTTAAAGCTCATCTCCATTCTAATGTTTTCGTCAAATATGGAAGTTGTACGCGACAATTATTAAGCTTGTCCGTATTAAATTGTTTTTTAGTACGTCTATTATTATTTACAAAATGTGCAGCCAATATCAAGTAGCCTTTGAAAATAAAATAGTAAAAGCTGTCATCGTTGAGTGTTTAACTACCAAAGCACGTCAAAAACTAGCTCGGTGGCATTATCTGCTTTACAAAACATATTAATCATGAATCGTTATTCAAATGAAGTGATGTTCGATTTGTTTGTATAATTCATGGAAGTCAGCAGAAAATTATTCAACGTACTTGTCGTGCATTTAACGTAAAATACCCAGAACTTCCAGAAAAAGAAGTTATTAACTTTGGTAATATTGCGCCCCCAAGACATTTAACAAGAATAGTGACTGCAAATGAAGTTAATCAAATAAATGTGTTATTGGGATATTTTGACGCTTACCCACGTTCGTCAATTCGAGCAGCTGCAAAGGACTAAGCTATTCGTCTATTCAGAACATACTAGTTTTGCACAACAACATCCGTATTCTTTTATAAGACTGCAAAAGCTAAGACCAACGGATTTTCCACGACGAATTTCATTTTTCGAAGAATCGAAATCTGCTAAAACACATTATTTGCACAGATGAAGCTAAATTCTACAGCGTGGTGTTTTCAATAGGAAGAATAAACATTTCTGGGCTGCACAAAATCCTCACTTAATATGGGAAGTAGAGAATAAGGTTCAGTTTTAATAAATGTTTTTGTTTGATGTTGAATGATCAATTACGGTGGTACATGTACGACAAAAATTTAACAGGGGAAAAATATCTTGCGATTTTAAAAAATATCGTTCGGTTTCTTGATACACTACCCCTTAGAGTTAGACAAATGAATTATTTGTAGTATAAGATTGACAGCACACCAGCGTGGAATAGTAGATTACAAACTCCAGGAATTAGTTTGAGGATCGTTGGTGGGGTAATCGAAGTCCTTGTTATGGCCAACGAGATCTCCAGATCTTACACCCATGCATTTTTATTTATGGGGACGAGTTAAAGAAATGGTTTATGTGGATGAACCTCCTACTAAATTTGACTGCGCGAATTACTCGTGCAATGAATGGTTTGAAATCAGAGATCAGACGGGCTATGGGTGCTGCAGTACAAAGGCGCTTGTTATTGTGTTTAGAAAAAAATGGAGAACACATTGAATATGTATTATAACATGTGAGTTTTCACTGTTTTTTCGTTTTTTGCTTTATGATACCATGAATGTTGTTAATTTTTGAATGAATATTAAAAGAGTGACTTCAAAAGTTGTGCCATTTCTTGCAAAATTATGAAAATTCAAAGTCAAAATGATGAACGTCACTAATAAAGCTAAATAGAAACAATCGAATTTGTGTCGGTCCCCATAGCAACGAGCCATCACGCCTAACTACTGATAATAATAAATTGAATAAACTCACAATTTTACATAAAAATTTTTTTTTCCCAAAATGATGATGGGCATATGCATAATTAGAGAAGAAATGTTACAAATTCAAGTCTCTGTAGAGGGTTCCATTAAAAAAAGACTGTTCGCTATTTAAATTTAGTCATTGTTTAGAAATTTATTGCGGCGTTATAATGATGTGAAAATAGTAGTAATTTTAAATAATATAATAATGAAATAAGAGTAAAAAGTTCTGGTAACAACAAATCGTTAAACTAACTGGAGATACTAACCATTCACCACAAATAATGCCTTTGTCCCAGTCCGTAGTTTAAAGTGGGGAGCTTCAATCTTTTGATTTGCTTAATTACCACAATTTCTGCTAGATTACTTCCACGGAACATCAATATAAAAAAATTACAATGTAACACTAATAAAATGATCTCGGACGCCAAGTTATTTTTTAATAATGCTCGGAATAACTAAACCGAGGTTGTTTACAATAAAAATTCTATCAAAATGTAAAAAATGAAATATATACAACTATGTAATTAAAAATTATTAATAATTTTATTAAATACATAAATAAAAAGTTTACCTCGAGTAGGATTCGAACCTACGACCTGTACTTAAGTACCGCGCTACCAACTGCGCCACCAAGGTTCAAGCCCCAATCGATGCAAACTTTGTCCTTATGTATGTAGAATATATACAACTATGTTTATTAAATATTTAAAGTTAGAGTTATTTAAAATATATCTTAAAAACTAATTGTAAAAACCTTAAATTACTAAAAAATCATTAAAAATAAATACCTGTCACTAAATATAATACTTCTTGAGAACCCTGGTATTAAAGAAATAAATGCGGAAATGCAAACCACGGTGATGTCACATTGGCATCAATATTGCGCAATATATTGCAATAACAATGCTTTTATGTTGTCAACCATACCCAAAGTGGAATTTTATTTCTTATACATTTGTCTTCTTGAAATTGAATAAACCAATATTTATTGCAGTTTCTTGAAATTTTGAATACAAATTCTGCATTAAAAGCAAAATTGCAATCATAAAATGAAAGCGTACGTAACAGTAGAACTAATTGTGCAATCAAAAGCGGTAAAATTAAAAGTGTAAAAGTAAAAAAGAAAGTAAAAGTGTCTGAAAAGAGTAAATGTTTTAATTTTTAGTATTACAAGTTAATTTATCTTACCATCAAATCAATGGCACTTTCACAAAATTTAGGTGGAAACCCCAAAAATATGGCTTCCTACTCAACATAAGGTTCATTAAGTACTAAAAGGGACGCCTAGAATATCAGACGATGTAGTCTTGCGCGAAAAGATTTGCGCAAAGAATTAAGTCAACGAAAATATTTGAGCAGAAAAATAATTTAAAGTGGGAATATAAACCTTTAAGAAGTATACACCCTTAAGAATATATGCACTTAAGTTACAGAATGCAAATTAAGTTGCCTACCTCATAGCTATAATGCAAAAATAATTAAAAAGTTTTTCTTATATTTACAACTGAATGAACGAAAGACCTAAATTACGGTATATTTTAATACAACTCAAAATGGGTTGTTACAGCGTCTTCAATAGAGTAACATCAACTTGAGACCATGCATTTGAAAGGGCAATTCATCGACTATAGTTGGATGGTTTTTTATTTTCATGTCGTAAACCCTTGCAGGTCGACATTTTTTCATAAAATTTGTTATATCTCTGTAACCATAGCAACCAGGTAAATATAAACTAGGTGAATTATGTAGCAAATCATGCAGAGAATCCAACAGGGTTGAGAAAACTATATGGTTCCATTTAAAATAAGGAAGCTGATGGCTACTTCCGGTACAACCAGAAGTGCCATTGCGACGAATATATTTTAGAAAGAACACTGTGTATTATGGCCGTGTGCCCAAGTTCAAATATCTAACTTTTGAGGTATCCAAACGCGTCTAATAGGCCGGTTAAAAACATCATCCGGTATAGGAATATGATTTGCATTACAACTTTCTTTTGTCAGGAGTTAATTTTTAATGTTTACGAATACTTCTGCCGAGAAAGAGATAACTTCGGCATTTTGGGCAATGCTCCAAAGAACATCCAGTGCTTTAAAAGTTTGTGATAAAACAGCTAGAAAGATTGTTTTGAGCAAACGGACGGGCAATCCATTACCAACAACAATTAAGAGATCACGTAAAAAAATTTAAAAGTCAAAAATGATTAAAACGTACAGTTTTAAAGAAAATATGACCAACATATGGAAAAAAAAAGAATCACCTCTTCTCTTCCCGTCGTGTTTCTAGATGAAACTTGGATATTTAATAAAGGGTAGATGCTACGTAGTTGATAACATTATTCTAGAACATGGCTATTCACCTCCATACCATTGCCAATGCAATGCCATTAACAACATTTGGAGAATTTGCAAATCATTATATGATAAAAACATTAGTATAGTATTATTCACCAGTAATTAGACTTCTCTAATCTGGCTGCCACTCCACTATGAACAACAACCAATTACCAAATTACTAAAATGCTCAAGTGTAACATTGTAATGAAAGAGATATTTCAGTTGGCCACTCTGAACCGATTTTCCTACAACATTACAATAGCAAACAATAAAAATAATAACAAATACGACCGTCAAAAGCCTTAAAATATTTAATTAATAGTATATTATTTAACGAGCGTATAATGTGGCCCACAATAAACGAGGACGATTATAACACGAGCCGCTTGCGGCGAGTGATATAATCATCAGAGTTTATTTAGGCCCACTATACGCGAGTCAAATACTATACTTTATCTACAACCATCCATTTATACAGTGTTCGCCAAAAAGTTGATTTCATACGGGAAACTTTTTTTGGAGTTTTTTATTTTTCGAAAAATTTTATTTTTAATAGTTCTCAAAAAGAAAATATTTTGACGTTAATAAGGTTTGAATTTTATTTTTAGAGCGTGTAAAAATTAGAAAAGACACGAATTTTAGTTTTATCAAATCAAAACTGTCAAAACTGAGAGCTTTAAAAGATTGTCAAAAAATGTTAATATAAGGTTTGTTCTAATAAAAATCATAAACCGGTCAATTGTGAAAAATAGTCAAAAACAGTTTGAAAATTAGCATTAGAAAAATTAGATTGACGTTGAATAGTTTCTAATTTTCATAGTAACGCCAATCCCTCGCTGGCGGTTAATTATTAAAATATATTTGTAGCTCTTGGATTATTAAAAGTTTATAATTACACTTGTTGTTTTATGCATAGCATAATACTCTACTATCATAAGTATTATGCGTTTATTATTAAATGGTTGTAGATAAAAATTATTATTAATTTTATTAAACACATAAATAAAAAGTTTACATCGAGTAGGATTTGAAACTACGACCTGTACTTTGCTAGAGTACCGCGCTAACCATTTGCGATTTGCCGATTCAGTAGCGTACCACGCGGTGAGGTAGCTTAGGTTAGCAAAATGGAAAATTTTACAATTAAATTAATTACTGTAAGAAATAAGCAGTGTTAAAATAAAAGAATGATGGAAATAAATATCATTATTGTTAAGAATTTCTGTAATTGTCCCGTTACTAATTGGTAATTAATGTTGAAACTGCATAGGTACCTACTTCTTTAGCATAATGTGAATTAGGAATCGTTAATAACCACTTGCTTTACTTATAAATGTGAAACGAATGTTCTATTTAGTCAGTATACTGTAAACAACAATTTATAACTGTTATAGTGATTGTTTAGTTTTTATATTTAAATAGAAGAAAGTTTTGTTTTAACTGAAGACGAAAACTTTATTCAAAATTTGCACAGCTATAGTGCAATTTCGGTAAGATTATGCAATATTTTATTAAGTTTCGTCTCTTTTAACTGTTATTCTAGCGTAGATCATAAATTATTTTAGATTACTGGGCAAAAGAACGAGTGCTTGATGATAGTGATATTCCTTTAAATATATTTTTGTCACCAGACAACGATGACGACCTAGACGATGAGTGCATAGATACGGATGAGTCTAATTAATTTATGTATAATTTATTTTAAAAGTTTATAATTCTGCGATTTTTAATTGAGCAATAATTACCAATAAAAAAGTAATTTACTACCCACCTGTTCATTTTTTTAAAATTTTTATTAAAATAGTTAATTAATGCTAGATGATCAATTACACGTATGATGGCGACTTTATTAATAATAAATTTATTCAAATAAACTTTTCACCTTTTTTTATTTTTATGTGAAAAAAGGAACTACAAATTTAAATGACAGCCATATTGCAGAGGTCTAATTACTGGCGAAACGCAGTATAGTGATGGACATTCTGATAAGGTACTGAAATGTGGGAGGTCTTTGAAACGGTGTGATGCTGATATTTGGAAAAAGACAAGTTTGCTTACTCAAAAACTTATTTTGAATGGGTGGTCACGTGAAAAACTGTCAGATGTAATGGTGGAACGCTTGATAATTTCTCTCAGTAGGAGTGATACAGAAGACAGTGATTGGAATTATGATGGCAGTGATTATGGAATCTACTAATTGTTTCGTGTACAATTATGGTTAAAAACTTTTTGAAAAGATAAAAAATATTACGATATAAACTGACAGTAAAACGGGGTAACAATTAAAATGGGGGGGTTTGCTCGACTGCTCAGGGGTTGGGGTGGGTAAGATGTTAATTAATTTTGTAGGATAGTTTCCCATACATAATCAAAATAGGGGTTGAAGTCGTCATAAAAACTGGAAAGGGGCCAGAGTATTTGGAAAGTCGTTATGGGGGTTGATTTGCCTAATTACGTAAGTTCACAGCTTGTCTAAATACTCAAATAACTCGCTTACCTGTACCTTATATCTCAAAAAAACTAAGAAAGCTTTACTCTAATCCACAACCAGATCGAAGGATATTATTAGATCGTTATAAAATATGGTCAAATAAAAAAAGGATGCATCGACGCAACAAACTTTAAATACTACGTTATAATAGATAATTACTTAAAGCGTTGTCGAACGTAACTACTTTACTTTCTCAAATAAACACGAAAAATATCGATTTTAATTCTATGATTTCATTAAAATAATACAACGCAAACAAAACTCGCAATTAGATGTCGTGTAACATCTGGGTTCACATCTAATTATAAAAAAACACAAATAAAAAAAAACATATATTAAGATAACACCGCCGTCAAATTACCACAAAAAATACAGCGAAATCATATTCAATCAGTTCAATTCAATAAATTTACTTATTCGGCAAGGGAAGTAGCTAGTCGCCTGCCTTTTCTAAAAAAAAAATTGTGGTAAAATATTGTACCCCGTTCAACAGAACAGAGGGTAAAGCATATACATTTCGTTTATAAACAATTTTGACATCTTTGTCACTAAAAGCTTCATACAGCCTGCCTTTTCTAAAAAAAAAATTGTGGTAAAATATTGTACCCCGTTCAACAGAACAGAGGGTAAAGCATATACATTTCGTTTATAAACAATTTTGACATCTTTGTCACTAAAAGCTTCATACACAAAAAAAAAACGCTTAAAACAACGTTATAATTTGGGAAGATTGAATACGTTTGCCATAAAATAATCAAAATTGATCAGCAAGGAATCGTATTCAAGCTTATGTACATACAAAACAAAAATAATCCATTAAAAAAACAGAAATTTTATTAACATTGGTCGGTCATGAAAAGCAAAAAACTGTCAATGCACCATAAAGTTTACTTTAACTCTAGTTTAGCCCCCCCTTATGTTATACAATACCCCTAGAGAAGACTTGGAAATTGACTTCTGTGGTGGCGATAGTAAGGTAATGAATGTGGTAGCTACGCTCGAAACTCCCTCGTGAAGGATGTCGGTGCGTCGATTGATAATGCCAAATTGCGGTCGATTACCATCCAACTTGGTTGTACGATACATTACAGTCTATGTATTCACACTTTACTTTGCGTAACAGATCTGCTGAATTCTTAATATTTGTCGTTAACGTTATACGAAAATGTTGTTATTTACAGCAAGATAATTCGATAATTTAAACTTGTGATGGGTGAACAAATAAAAAGATCCCTGCGAGGGTAATCGGGGAGAAAAATGCCCCCTTTTCAATGAAAGTTCGATCAGGGTTAACGAAAACGTTCTTTCGTGGGGTTATCGCCCGATAACGTATAAACGCCTAAGCGTCTGAACTACAAGTGACCACCTACAATTAATTATTCATTACGCCACATTGTTTTTTATATCCCTACCATTAATTAAATGTAAACTAGCCTATCATAAAAAAAGAATCGCTTAAGTTTTTCAAGCGCAAGAAAGCGTTGGTTACTTTCGGAGATGTTCGACGGAAATTCGCCCCTCCTGAAAACTGCATCGACAGCTTCCTCTGTATCCATCGGGATGATCTCACGTACTTTGTTTTTACTTTAGTTTATATTGTAGCCCATATAAATTATTCCCCTGTCTACAATGACTAATTAAACAAACTTGAAACGGTAAACTATAAGTGAAAATATTCTCGGCGCCGAATTACAACGATATTGCACCATTCTTACACTTTATAATTCTCAAACCTTGAAACATTTATACGATATTTCTGATCTTAATTTAAATAATTAAGAAATTCATTTTTTACTCAATCTTACAAATTCTAATAGCAACGTTCAGTCTAACTACACATTTATTATAATTATCAACAAAACTAACAAATTATGACTGCTTATTATTTACACAAAACTAAAAATTCTCAACAAACTAGTAAAAGGATTTCACGATCGATTGATAACATGTGGATCATGTCTAAATTTTACACTTCCAATTCAAACTTGTCAATTAGACCAATAGCTTTATTTTGTTTTATAAATAGAAGATTTGTAAATGCGATTAATTTTTGTAATGCTTTCCTAATATGTGAAAAGGAAAACAAACGACGTTTCACTTCAAATTTATGCGTTATTAAATCCAAATACGATAGTTTATATTACATTTAAGATGTACGGACTAACAAATAATTTGTAATTTCAAAAATCAGTTTTTGAACACTGTGAAGTAAAAATTCTTTTTTTTGTGTACAATTATAATTAAGTTACACGAGTAACTAAAAATTTGTAAAAAAATATCGTAAGTGGCTTGTTGAAGGTTTCGAATTAAGGAATAAACCGTAAGCAATTAGAAAGTAAAATGATTTTATATAAATTGTATATTAATATTTTATGTAGGTATTCAGACTCGTCAGAAATTGTTTAGGTACTTTTACGAACTTAATTGTTTATACCATTATAATATATTTATGCATATTTTAAATAAATGAGAATTATTCAATTTACTGTAGTTAAGTTTGTAACATTTTAAAACGATATAAGTAAAAAAAATTTTTAAGTACTGCTGTGTAAAAGATTTTAAGTTGATAGTTACCATTTATTAAAGACATGCTGATGACATATTTGCATCTTCTTCTAACACATGTACTTAAAGTGAACCTACGTTTTAACAGTGTAGGTTTTAGTTCACCACCCACAAAGAACAAATTCCTTTCAGTCTTCAACACATAACATATGTAATAACAACAAAGTTCGACCAGAGTGCTTGAATAAAAGTGCTAATCCCATATCGGAATTCTCTTTCATAAAAAGATATAAAATGTTACATT
This sequence comes from Vesta saturnalis, assembly GCA_036346205.1. Lineage (NCBI taxonomy): Eukaryota > Metazoa > Arthropoda > Insecta > Coleoptera > Lampyridae > Vesta > Vesta saturnalis. The sequence continues at coordinate 290,376 of JARFJB010002222.1, forward strand.
TGTATGATGTTTGCAGAAAATGTTTTTCCCCTGCAGGCCCTTTGGACTTCAAAACGACCACCTGATTTGAGATATCTAAAGGATTCAGAATGCTATAGAAACAAAATGCAGACAAAAATCTTTCTACAAAGGCTTTGCTTCACATCACAAACTCTACTATGTATATTATCTGTATGTTAAATTATAAGTTTTATTTTGTTCCAACAGAGATCAATTTTATTGAACATATTCAATTGTTCTAATGTAGTGCAGAAAATTGCACTTAAGCAATTCTAAAAATACAATACAGGGATATTAGTTCAGGAAAATGAATATTGCCTTTCTCATGATCCCTCGAAACTATCACAAGCAGTTCCAATGTTTAAAACCACTGTCATTAGAAATATGCAACTTATATAGCCAACTAATTATTTTATCAAAATCAAAAGTGCTTTTGAAAAAACATGAAGTTGATACCATTTTCTAAGCGTTAATACAATTTTTTTAATTCAGAAAACAGTTGCAATTTTTCTGCACATATTCAATACCTATATGATTACAGCATGCAAAAATTTTTAAAATTATGTTAGTGAGGTGTAATTACACCGACGTAAAAACTATAAGTAAAGTTTAGTTCAAAAAACTAAAAGGATAAATAACTGCGATGCTTAAAAAATGTACATTTTTAACAATTACTTCCACAATAGATGGATTTTAAACATATGCAGTTCATAATTAAGATTGTTCAATGGTTTCTTCTTTTATTTCTGTTTCTTCATTTTTTGTAGATTTAGCATCAGGAATCCATAACCCAGAATCAACTGCACGTTTCATATGATAGCGAGCTTCCTTTTCATCCATTTTTGCAATGGTTTCCTGTAATAATGTAACATTTTGTGTTTCAAAGCACTGTTTTAGATCGTCTGGCATTGAGTCAAAAACTTCCACAGGATCTAGACCACCAGGACCTAAACGTTGCTGCCTCTCTTCCTCTTCAGCCTCCTAATATTTAAAAATCAAATTTTACCACAAAACTGATTTTATATTTACTTTGACAGCATCATCTAATTTTTCAGCAGCTCGTTTTCTGATGCGTTCCTTGAATAGATGTAATTCTTCATCAAAAGTGGCTTTATACTCTGGTTCTGCCACTTGAATTTTTGAAAAGAAGGCATCTAAACAAGCTCTAGGGTCATACTCCAGCTGTTTTGCCAATTCTAATATATATTGCATGCATATAGTTTGATGCGCAACATGTGCCATGAGTTCTGTTTTCTAAAAGTTTTTTATAAATTAACCATAAAAAGGCATGGGATACTCACCTGATCAATTTGTAAATTTATACACCAAATAACCAAATAATTTGCAGTTTCTTCACAGACTAAATGGTTGTGTGCTTTTAAAAATGCCCTCGAATCTTCATAGCGTCTCAACATTCCAAAATGTTTTAAATCTTTTTCATTTTCTTTTACAAATTTTTTCATATGAGCTTCACGTTCTTCATCTGTTAAAGCCTCTTCAACTGGCTTTGCTGGTTTTTGTTTATTATTGTTTTTACAAATCCATCCTTACTGATAGTGTCAACATTCCACGGTACTTTCTATGAATAAAATATTAAAAATTATCATTATATATCAAATTAGTACCTTTTCTTTTTTTTCTAATTCCCTAGTTTGCTGTTTTAATTCCTCGTCTTCCTTCTCAAGATCTGATAAGGCTTTTCTTAACACTTCAACCTCTCCACAACCGCTTTTTTCAGCTTCTGATAACTGTTTATTTGCATCATTAATTTTTTGAGAATGTTCTAATTTCTTTTTGTTATGTTCTTCAACAGCTTTTTTTTGTTCTTCCATTCGTTCCACTCGAGCTTGATGTCTCCACCGAAATAAGGAAGGTGTGTCAATATTAGGATGAGTTTCATCCTCATCATCAGATATCTTGAAAAACAATTTTTTTAATCTTTTCGTTATGCCATTTAAATATAACGAGTATATAACCTCATAAAATATTTTAAAATATAAATACTACATACTTCTATATTAGCCCATTTACTGTAATCAACCATTCTGTCAAAATAAAGTAATTATGCTAATTAAACCGTTTATTTTACCCAAAATTTTTTCTTTGACAACTAATAATTAAATTCTGTGAAATGAATATAGTTATCACGACACAACCACGCCATACGGAGATAAATGTAAATAGAGATTGTGAGTCGTGATAAGACGTAAGGACGTACTCGTATACAGGAAAATAAAGCGTTTCTTGTAGAAACGTCTATGGATCACAGACACTTTAAAATTCTAGTCTGATCATAACTCATGTCTATGACAATGCCTCACCTGTTACAGTGGCGTGCTCTGCAATAAGTTTAAAGGGCATAACAAGAAATTTTAACCTACGAGCTAATCAATCTTTGAAATATCAATGTCAACAAAATTTATGAAATATGAAAACGCTAAGCCATATATGCGCTAAGCACAAGCCTGCTATAATAAATAGTATATTAAGTATCAAGAACGGTAAGGGACGTTTACCAGTCGACGGCACCAATTTTGTGGGAGACCGGTATACAACCCTTGACGTTCATGATGCTTTTATTGTTTTTTGCACGATCGTATTAAATTCAATTATTGAAATAAATAAATTTCTACTAAATACCTAAAACAATGTCAAAAGTGACGTGTATATTTCGCGGCAAGTTCAACTTGTCAAATATCATTTAATAGCGTTTAGTTCAGACGCCGGTAAGAAAAACACGTCGGTAAGTATTTACTTACCGACGTGTTGGGCCAGTCAACCGGTAATCATATCCTACCGTCTTGGAAACAAATATTTTAAATAAACAAAAATGCTGGATCGTGCAAAAATTATGTTAAGAACCCTACTGTTGAATAAGTTATTGTATAATTGAATTTACATCAAGTCGGGCTCTGCTTTAGAAAACGTATGCCCGATCACAGTATAAAGTATACATCCCAAGTCCTTTTTCTTTCTCTCTTGCTTAAATATAAAATGGATGAAACAAAATGTTAATAGATTTGGGCACGTCGTTAATATTAACTGACTTTGAAACTTAAATTGTCAAGATAATTTTGAACTGCCACAAACATTTCACGTATTTATATCCCTACATTCGTTGATATGGTCAGAGAAATATACCTCAAGTGCTTTTTGTACGTTTTGTTATTTTAAGACCACCAAAGAAGATAAAAACGTACCATCCAAAATCATGGTTGGCACCAGATTGCAGTTGCAAACCGGTCACAACACAGAAATATTGTCAAAAGAATTACCGACGAAGGAAAGATGTTCATACGGAGAGCCAACGCTTTCTTCGAAAGACACATAGACTTTTTAAAAAGTCTAAATAAGTTCGCAGTTGAACTAACTGCAGAGGCTTTGGGAATATCAACAAAAACAGTATGGAGAACAAAAAAAATGAAGGCTCTTTCTGACGCAGAATTTAAAAGAACTCTGTGAAAAACATATGGAAATAAAAACTAGATGTACACCTCTTATTCTAAGTAGTTTACGACAAGTGGCGCATAAAATGTACAGCGACAAAAACATATATCGACATAAACAATTCGTGAAAGGTTCCGAAAAAAAAACTGATATAAAATGTTGCAAAAGAACCGTTATTAACTGGTTGCATAAACTTGGTTTTCGGTTTAAAAAAAATTTAATGGAGCTTCCCACAATACGATTCAAGAGGTTAGAGTTTCTTAGAAAATATTCCGATGAGAAAGATATTAACTTATATATACCAAAGGTTTTGGACGAGACGTGGATTTTCAGCAAAGGTGAGATGAGAAAATCAAGATAATACTGCATTAACTCAGTGCAAGGAAATGGGCGAGGGTTCAAGATATATCATCGTGCATGCAGGAGGAGAGGACGGTTTTGTTGACGGCGCAGGGCTAGTTTTCAAAAGTAATCGAAAAACCGGCGACTACCATGATAATATGAACTGCGAAAACTTTGAAAGATGGTTCAAAACCAAATGTATACCCAATTAGAGCAACCCAGTTTATTTATCATGGATAACGGCAGTTAGCATTCCAATTCCATGTTCCAGTTGGTTTGAAACAAAATTACTGGAGTGGGCCGAATCTAAAAATATCAATATTCAAGGGGAACTTATGAAGTACCAAATATGGGAAACTACAAGAACTAAGATGCCAAAAAGAGAGTATTACTTGGACTATTTTTTGGTCAGAAAGTAAAAGAATCTACGATCAAGAAATTATTAAAACTAATGGATCTCTAAATAATGTAATTAGGATTTGGAATGAGGCACTTCAAAAGTTAGTAAAACGCATTGGCAAAATGACATAGAACATTGCGACAAACTAATTTTGAGAGACTGGGAAATCGAAATAGTTATAGATGCTTCCGATAGCGTTCCTCTCATAATAACCGACGATGGTAGTTAATCATAAGATATTTTGGACGATGAAGACAACCGATATTTGTTTAATTTTGGGTTTGGAACCACAGTTGCAATTTTGATCTTTTTATTAAAGAAAAAATATATAACACTGTGTTTTGCGTCAAAACTAGAGTTAAAACTTAATATAGTGCTGATTGTAAGAGAATAGGTTCTGCACGAATAACACATGTCAAATCCTATGTTCAGTTATAAATAAAATAGAACAATTTATGACGAAATTTCATGATTCATATTTATCCTTAGATATCTAAAATATTTTACAGCATGAGTTATCGTTTTGTAGCCCTCCGGTCTTTTAATGAAAATCTTTCACAGCAGTTGGCGCATTCACCAGTACTTAGCGGCTGGATGCTATCATTGTCTAGGCTGGAGATCAGCGAATTGTTGCTTTCGCTCATATTCATCAGCTGAACACTGGAGAACGCGCGTGTTGCCTATAAAATGTAGGCTTCAATTGTTCCATCCTTCAAAGTCAGAAATTTGACAACCACTGACAGTTCGAAACCGAAATAAGAATTCATCCGCATTTTGTTACTAGATTTACGGCAAGATCAATTAAAAGGACTAGCCTTATTTTCTCAACTGTACCTGATACAGTAGATGCAGTTACCAATTTTCATAAGGAAACTGCGGATCTGAACATAAACTGTATTACTAATGCAATATTTGCCCAACCACTAAAAATGACACCTATACGGTGATCACCATGCTGTACAAAAATCTAGGGATTTTACATACCTTAGGCTTTGAGCAAGGTTAGTTTGGAAACTGGAAACAAGATAACATAGCCTCATATTTTCTTTGTCCTTCATCTTCAGTTCGTGTTTCCTTTTGTATATTATATTATTTTTGTTACACTATTGTTAAGTTCTTGTTATATTGGGTCTAGGGCATTCCACCGAATTATCAAAACGCTGAATCTAGATTTTAATGGCCCAAAACACTCAACGTGACCAAAACGCCGACCACCATTTCGCCGAAGACCATTCCGTCGAATTCGCTTATTATGCCGAACGGTAATGTTACACTCACAATGACCAAAGCGCCGAACTCCCAAAACGCCGAATACCCAAAACGCCGAATGCTCAAAACGCCGTCACGATGATTTTATAGATTCAAAACGCCAAATCTTAATAATGTAAGACTAGATGCCGTCACGTTTTTTATAGATTAGAGTTAAAAATAAATCTACTGAAAGGAAAATTGAAATTTGTGCGTTATGTGAGTATATTTCATTGACTTACTGTGTAGTTATCTTCCGTCTGTTAACAGATCTCGTACATATTTGTAGTGCAACAATTAATTAAACGGACGTAGTTTGTTATTTGTGTTTGTATGTTGTTATTTTGTCTAATCATTCATTATTTAATGGTTGTTTGCTATTGGATTAACGCTGTTCAAAAAATTATACGAAAAAATGTTTTTTTTTAGGTGGAGGATGGGTTTTGAGCAAGAGAAATGCCTTCTAAATCCTTACAGCGATGTTGATTTTAGTCGTTATGAACTCACGGTAATAGTGATCTCTATTAGTGAATATGGAGATCATAATTATAGTCTGAGATCTAATGCTCTTCAATCTGTTGATGAAGAGAACATTGAGCATTTATACAATATGAAACGGTTTTACACAATGTTTATGATAACGAGTAGACAGACACTCCCGGAGATATCGGATTTTAACTTTGACGAAACCTCAATGAGGTATAAATATTCTCATAAACAATAATCCATTAGATGTTTTAAATAATTCTGGTGGTTATCGACATAGACGATTCGGCTCGGTCATTTTGGCAAAATGGCAACGCCGGTTTGGTGCCGGGACGTTTCGGCGCCAGGATGCCTATTTTCAACCACCTTCGATTTTCTTGAATCTGGTTCCTACATCTAAGGTCCTTATAAAATTATTGAAATTGTCCTATCAGCTGAAGTCAACACGTTCAATGGATTGAATTCGATTCAAATATAGGTTATTAAAACTTGTATTTGGTACTAACGCATTTCAGACGACCTTAAATATGTTCTAAACAAGAAATGAAGTTGTAGTTCACTATAGTCAGAATAAAATAGCAGCCCTGACTAGAGGCACGTGAAATTTGGCGAATTATAACCTCAATCTGTTTAAAAAATTGGAAATAAAGAGGAAAATTCAAATCTAAGGTAACCTAGGTGGATTGTAGGGTAACGTAGCTTGTGATCCGAGGTTACCGTAGATTTTAGCTTTTCCTTTTTATTTCCATTTGTTTAGACACATTGAGGTTATAATTCGTCAATTTTCACGTGCCTATAGTCACTGCCTAAAATAGCAGTATATATAACCTCAATAATTCACACTCAAGGTAAGAAATATACAGAAAAGAATTTATTAAATGAAGGTTGTATTCTACACAAAAAAAATGTGAACAGCTTAATCTAAGAGCATATTAACACCTTATCTCGAAACACATAATAAAAAGGAAAAATAATCCATATTCGGTTTTGATTATCGTAACCATTACAATACATTAATTAGGATAATTCAATACAAAGATAGATTATGGTTACTTCCACATACATCTAAATATAAGTTTAGAATTATTGTTGCATTCAATTAGAAAATTCTATACTATTAAGGGTATTTCCACTTATCAACATGAAGTTGTTCAATTAATAGGATTTTTCAGGTTGATTGATTTACAAGCAGTTGATGAAAACGCAGATAGTCACAGTAAATATGTTATTAACTTAAAGCATTTATAACAAAAATAGGCAACATTGTGAAAACAAACACTATAATCTATGTCCATGGCACTATATACTACGCTACTGAAACGGCAACGATATTGTTAAATAGTTTACCTTGGAGTATTAGGCAACTCTTCTAACGTAGGTATCTCCATCTCTGTCTAACACACATAGAATAAATTATACAGCCGTATCATATTATTTTATTCCAGGTACATTGGTAATCAACTAGGTAACTGTGTATATACAGCTCTACTCAGCAAACAAGATAGATGGAGAGGGGATACTGACGCTATAGTAGCTTTTAAGGTACAATCCAAAATAGTATATTAAAAAGTTTCATAAGAGCGTTTTTATCGCATGAGTCAAGTTTGAAAACGACCCAGCGTAATTGTTTTCAATGGACGAATGCGATAAGTCTTATGAAACAGTTATATACTATTTTATCTATTTTAGTATTTGTGTTGAAAATTTTGAAAAATGTAAATTCCATTTGTCACCTTATTTCATAATTTTGAATATAGGTTCAACAGTGGTATTTGTTTGTTTGAGTTCGATACAAATGTAGGTATTAAAACTATTATTTTACTAATTCATTTCAAACTACCTTATAAATATGTTCTCAATAGAAGTTGTATACTATATACATTATAATCGGAATAAAATTACACTATACTATGTAAACTTAATAATTTACACTCAAGTGAAGTTAACAAGGTTAAATGAAGGTTATATTTTACGCAAAAGATGTAATCGGTTAATTTGAAAATATTGACGCTTTATCTTGAAACACAATAAAAAAGAGAAATCGTCCATATTCGGTTTTGGTCATCTTAATCATTGCAATACATTAATCAGGAATAATTAATTCAATACAAAGGATATATACACATTTCAAATAAGAATAGGTTATGTTACATTTACGTTTACATACATCAATAAAGAACTTCATTAGTTTACATACCAACATCAAGAAAAAAAATGTTAGATACTTTAAAGTCAAACATTAAAACACCCGTTTGAGTGTCATAATGTACATATTAAACACGCAAAATACAAAAAAAATATTTAAGCGTTTAATTTAAATGTGTATTGTTGGATACACATAAATGTATTGTGTGCTGCATAACTAGTGTAACTAATATTTTCTTTTATCGAATGAACTGATGAATTATTTGTTTGGCAAAGTTTACCAACATAATTTAATTGTTAAGTTAAAATCAAAATAAACTGAATAAATATTTAAACAATCGAAACGAAATCATCTAAATATCAAAACATTTAAAATATCAAGGCAAAATCATTTTATAAGTTATTTTCTTAACCTTCAACTTCTGAACTTGTGTCATCTTCCGACAAACCAGTATTCACTACAAATTCCAAACTTTCCACTACTTCGTCAAGTAATCCATCTTTCCCCAGATTTCTTGAGCCAATCTATCCATATGCTTGCAATAATAATGTTTCTTCGTAGTTCCAGCCATAATAGGGATAACCTTAAAACGTAAAAATTACATTAATATTACTTTTTATTAAAATTCTTGTACATACCTTTATTTCACAAATAAAACAACCAAAGAAGTCTTCAAAAAAACTGATTTTAACAAACAAGAGTAACACAATAAAAGGATTATAATTACTTAACTATCAAGTGTATTAATGAAGGCGATTAACGACGAGAGATGTTTTAACGCGTGAGGGTAGCGAACGAGTTAAAAAATTCGAGATCGTTAATCGCCCATTAATACACGAGTTCGTTACAAGATTTTTCAGATAATCGCTTTGTTTAACTTTCCTGTTTTTCCAAAGTGAAAATTTTATGTCGACCAGGCTGCCATCTCGTAATGAAAGTACAGAACGCCTGACAGTTCTCATTCCTTGACGCAATACTTCATTGTTAGATGTTTCATACTAATCAATGCAGCTTCATTTAAATCGTTTATTAATATATTAATGCATGATTTGGAGTTGCTTAATAATTCTTATTAATAAACGATTCTCTGAAAAGTAATAAAGCGCACGCCGAAAATGTCAGCTGTAAACTGTAATAATTACTTTTAAGTGTGAATATACCACCTTAGAATTCTCAAATATGATTGGACAAATAATTTTCCGCGTCAAAAATTTCAATTACGTTATTTTAGTTGACATATTTTCCGACTATCTTGTTTGCTGAGTGAAGCTGTGCCTACCGATCTAGGACGTACTGAAGACAGACGATCCTGATCGTGAACTGAACCAACCTATAGAATTATGCAAATGTTAGATAGAAATACATATTTTCATAACGAAAATGTGCAACCCTCGATGCTGATCAATTATTAGTTGATTGAAACAGCAGATGTTTCAAAGATATAAAAATACCGACCTTAATTATATATATTAATTATGTTCTATACAATTTTTTGATACGACTCGTAATTTAGCGGTAAAATGGGTAAGTAGATCTTTTGTAAAGTTTACAAAGCGAAATAAGCGTAAAAATTAAATAAATATGACTGAAAATGCTTAAACTGTATTATCAATATTTTAATAGAAGCGGGAGGCTTTGTGATTTTTTTTAAATTAGTACCTACCTATAGTAAATTTCACGTAAGTTTGGTTAACGTTATTACTTAGACCGAGCTAGTGGCATAGTAGTGACACGACCTGCTTAGCATTCGGGAGGTAATGGGTTCGATTCCCGTTACCGTCTACCGTGTATGAGGTTTTTTCAGGGGGTTTTCTCATACACATGTAGCGGCATGGTCACTGCATATACGCACACCATGTGCGGCTACTTAGGCGAATGCTGGGGTAGTATTTCCCCTAACTCTGTTCTTCGAATCCTATCCTGACCACACCCATCCTTAATCCCACCATGCACATATACGTAATGTATGTATGTATGCTGGGAATCCATGATTGTGGCTGAAGCTTGAAAAGCTCAAACAGACCCCCCCCCCTTGGGGAGGGAATGAGATACGTGACCTTTCCTTTCCATTACCTAAACAAAACGACGTACCAAAGTAATTATAGTTTTGTTTATTAGGAAATGAATTAAGTAATAGTTTTTGTTAGTTGCAGTAGGTTGGCAGAACCGAATTCTAGTTCCGTTTTGATGCCAAACCTTTTTTCTTAGAATATATATTATATTCCAAACCAGCCTGAAGTTACATTTCCTTTTTCATGAAGGACATTCGCTTATAGAATAGTACCAACCTAATAAAAATAATAAAATAACTAAATAACCCGGCTTGAAACTACATTCTCTTTTTCTTTAAAAGTATGAACGGCTTTATTTCATATGAAATAGTGATGTAATATTTAGTAGTCAATTCGAAACAACTACGTCGACGTCGGCAATTGCGCGTATACAAATATAAAGGCGTGAATTAATTAATTCACAAAATTTGAGCGAGTTTTGGAAGAGGAGGATTACTAGTACAAGGTGACACAAGGTCCCACCTTTAATGCCCTATAGGCCGTTTTTCGAAAAGTACCGCACAATTCGAAAAATCCACCTCGATGTTGGCAATTGCGCTTATACAAATATAGAAGGCGTGAATTCAAAATTAATTTACAAAATTTGACCCAGTTTTGGAAAAGGAGGTTACTAGTACAAGTTGACATAAGGTCCCACCTTTAATGCCCTATAGGCCGTTTTTCGAAAAGTACCGCACAATTCGAAAAATCCACCTCGATGTTGGCAATTGCGCTTATACAAATATAGAAGGCGTGAATTCAAAATTAATTTACAAAATTTGAGCGAGTTTTGGAAGAGGAGGATTACTCGAGTAAGGTAGCACAAGGTCCCACCTTTAATGCCCTATAGGCGGTTTTTCGAAAAGTATCACACAATTCGAAAAATCCACCTCGATGTCGGCAATTGCGCGTGTACAAATATAGTAAGCGTGAATACAGAATTAATTTACAAAATTTGAGCGAGTTTTGGAAGAAGAGGAATATTAGTACAAGGTGACACAACGTCCCACCTTTAATGCTCTATAGGCCGTTTTTCGAAAAATACCACACATTAAGCCATAAATAACTTTGCAGATTATTATCTTTTCATTAATTGATACGTAAGACCCGAAATAACCAGGTTAAACAATCAACAACTCAGCATATTATAGGTAATATTATATTCAATTGGTATGACAATGTATAAATCTTTAGTTTTCCGTGAACTATCTTACAGTGAGCATGACCCATCATTTAGGTGACAGCATCTTACGTCGAATGTTGACGAACGTATCAAAAATCCGTTCTTTCAGAACGAACAAAAAAAGCAGTGTGCTGAATTATGTGTGGGTGGCCAATTAGTGGTACAATTAAGAAGACGATTAAAGGATTCGAAGAAATCTGGAAGTTGTTGGTATTTTAAACCAACCCAATTAACCCTAGTGACAATGATTGGCACAAACGATTGTCTGCAGTACAATTTTTCCCTTTAAAAACCCCGCCGAAATGACCGATGGCTAATTAGGAACATATTAAAGTTGAAAAGTAAACAAATTATAATGTGCACTACACCACCAATTTTTTATAAAAAAATGTAATGAAAACATAACGGAAATAAACTTAGAAATCAAAACAATCTAAGCAAAAAAACGTTAAGCTGATAGATATTCACCAGCTTCTAAATGATTTGGTTTTCTTTGAAATATAAGTTGTAATAATACCTATTCGTAATACAAAATAATTTATGATAACATCTTAGGGACAAAATCAATCCAAATAAAGAAGGGCTAAAGAAAATTTACGACGGAATTAAACAAGTTATTTAAGGGGCTTCACTACTTCCTAGAGACACTTATTTTACAACAGATGGAAACAAAGTAGTAAAATTTCAGTTTACTTTAAGCTCCTACTTTTATTTCATGTAAACAAGTTCCTTACGAAATGTGGTTTATTTTAACGCCTGAAGAAGGATTAGAGTCAGGTACCTGACATTCTTTTCACTAAATTTATATTATTGTAATATAATATGATTGGTAATCGTTCGGACCGTAAAAGAATGATATATTTATGTTTGCTTCAAAAGGTTACATTAATAATTAGTTCAATTATTATCAAATTAAATATAGTTATAATATTTATTGACTAACAGAATAATTCCACTTACAGGACAATACATAAAATAAAATTATTACAAAGTATGTACGTAAGTATTAATTTCTATTTAACGGAAATCTAATGAGTTGAAATTACACTATTAACTATACAAAAAAAATATAATATGCATAAAAAATGTATGAAAAAGTGCAATATCAAGCAGTAATTGAATTTATATTGTATTTAATACCCATTTGGGATCTCGTATTCGCATATTTCTACAGATTCTTGGGTCAATTATTTCCGGTAGAATGCAATCCATATAAAATCTGTTTAATTTTGGTAGCATGGTCTTATTCCATAACTCTTCATCCCTGTAAATTCTTTCAATAGAAAAGTCTGTTTCGCAATATATGATAAAGTCGCAGAAATTTCTCCTGCTTATATTTAGTTGACCCTGAACTTGGTAAAAATAGTTGTGGTTTCTTTTAATCTGAAACAAACATTGTATTGCCGCCGCATAGAAATAAATATTCTTACCTAGTTTTTCCATCAACTATTTCATAACATAGTTTATTCGTCAGTGATCTATTTTCTTCCAAATATGGGTCCAACAATTTTTCCCCTTCATACTGTGCAAACACTTAATTTCTACAATGCCATGGTCACCAATTAACCCATCGGGACTTGCTCCTAAAAAGTAATGTTCTGTGTCTAGAAACAATTCGCACTCTAATATGTCTGTTCCCATCTTTGAGATATATAATTCCTTAGCTAAACGCTCATTTGTTCGACCGTATAAAATAGATGACGTATTTACGTCCCTTCCATATAGTAAATTTCGAATAAAATTATGACACGACGTTGAATCGCGTCTCTTGATAACTGTGCCAAAATTAGATGCAGTAAGGTACTCTTTCCTGATGGACCTCCAATTTTCATTTTCATGTTGGTCACGTGTTATTTTCTGTATTTCATTAACCTTTCAGTATTATCAATTTCATAGCTGTTAATGCAAAAGAAAACATGTTGTGAATGTAGAAAATTTCTTCATTTTCAACGTTTATCCAACTATTCTGAAGCTTCTGTTATCAAAATAATTTTATAATTATTTTTTTAGGGAACCCTCAAATACGTACTTCTATACTCCCAAATATTTTATACTAAAAATAATTTTTTGTTTTCATGTTTTAAGGTAGTGTAACCCCTTAAATAACTATTATAGAAAAAAAAATATGGGCATATGGCTACTGGCGAATTCCCCCATATAAAAAATTGGAGTAACGCATCTAAACATGGTACGATAATAAAAAATAGAATAGTGCTAAGGTGATGTGGAAAACTATGTACGGTATCCCATTAACTAAACTCTTAATTAAACAACATTAATTACAATTAAACACAACGTTTGCACTAACAATATATTTGAAAATTGGCTTTTTTACGTAGGTATATACGCATGCATATAGTAAAGGTAAATGCAAATTTTCAAAATTTCGGCAACTCTTGGAAAAACGGCAAAGTGCACGTGATACTAGAGAGATGTAAGTCAATGACTATCTATAAGCTTCGCTGTCGTGTTTCTTTTTTTAAAAAACGAATTTGAAAATTAGCTTTTTTACTTACATGTATACGTATGCATACGATTCGATTTTTTATTTATAATAAAAATATTGCTTGATTGTAATATATAATAAACAGGTACTCAGTGTAATAAGAACAATAATGCAACTAATGTAATCAATAAATTAATTTTGAATTCACGCCTTTTATACTTGAATAAGCGTAATTTCCGACATCGACGTGGATTTTTCGAATTGTGCGGTACTTTTCGAAAAACGGCCTATAGGGCATTAAAGGTGGGACCTTGTGATACCTTATTCGAATAATCCTCCTCTTCCAAAACTCGCTCAAATTTTGTAAATTAATTTTGAATTCACGCCTTCTATATTTGTATACGCGCAATTGCCGACATCGAGGTGGATTTTTCGAATTGTGCGGTACTTTTCGAAAAACGGCCTATAGGGCATTAAAGGTGAGACCTTCTGCCTCCTTATTCGAATAATCCTCCTGTTCTAAAACCGGTTCAAATTTTGTAAATTAATTTTGAATTCACGCCTTCTACATTTGTATACGCGCAATTGCCGACATCGAGGTGGACTTTTCAAATTGTGCAGTACTTTTAGAAAAAGGCCTATAGGGCATTAAAGGTGGGAACTTGTGTCACCTTATTCGAATAATCCTCCTCTTCCAAAACTCGCTCAAATTTTGTAAATTAATTTTGAATTCACGCCTTCCATATTTGTATACGCGCAATAGCCGACATCGAGTTGGATGTTTCAAATTGACCACTAAATATTACATGACTATTCCATATGAAATAAAGGGGTTCATATATTTTAAAAAAAATGCGAATGTAATTTCAAGCTGAATAATTTTATTTTATTATTTTTGACTCGGTTGGTACTATTCTACAAGCGAATGTCCTTGAAAAAAAAGCGAATGTAACTTCAGGCTGGTATATTCGTTTGACACTTGGCAGAGATAGCTATTACTTTTGTTGGTCTCGTCAAACGATCGTATTTTCACTTTTATTGCTTATTTAGTCATGCTAGTTGCGAAAACTGTTTTATTCCTGGTGCTGATCTAATATTTGCTTCAAAAACTACTGGTGACTATCATGACCAAATGAATCAAAAAATACATTGGTTCAAAGAAAAATTATTAAAGAATTTAGAAAATCCATCAGTAATTGTGTTAGATAACGCACCATACCATAAAGCATTGCTATGAAAGAAACCAAACACCTCTTGGAGGAAAGATGAGATTAAAGTGTGGTTATATAAAAATAATGTAAAATCTCCAAAAATGAATTTAAAACAACTTTTAGTAAAGGTTGCACAGTAAGTACTTTCCTTCAATTATTTTGCATTATATAAACACTCTTTTCTACTTTTTAGAAATAAGCCATCTAAAGTGTATTGTGTGAATCAAATATTAGCAGAGCAATATGGTCACTTCGTTTATGTTTCATTGTATTTTAACCCTATTGAACTAATTTGGGACGTAGCAAAAAATTATTACAATAAACACATTGGTAGGGATGTCAGAACCATCGAAAACTGCTTAAGTATGTGGGGAGAAGCATTGCAATTAATAACTCCCGAAATGTGGTAGAAATCAATCAAGCATTGGTAGGGTTGTCAGAACCATCGAAAACTGCTTAAGTATGTGGCAAGAAGCATTGCAATTGATAACTCCCGAAATGTGGTACAAATCAATCAAGCACACAAGTGATAATACACGAATGGTATGAACAGAGAAACAATTAGACCTTGAAGATGTTTCTCCCATAGTAATAAACTTAGGCGAAGAAGATGACAGTTCTAACAGTGATTCAGATTAATAAGTCATATGTGCACTAAAACTGTTACTTCGTAATCTACCATTTTATCATATACTACATGTTTTCAAATTTAATCAATTATGATACATTGCATTATGTGTAAAGGATTCGAAAGAATTAAATGAGGAGCTTTTTTATAAAACTCAACATGTCCAGATTTTTTAAGAAATTGCTCATAGATTGCATCACGATCTATCACAAATCGTCAATTTTGAACAAAGCGGTAAAAGTCCTATTTAAAATATACCTGAAAGTGTGCCGTTGACGTTTAACAAAAAAACGTTGTGGGAAGACTGGATAAGGATGATCAACTGAATTTATTTTGAAGTTCTAAAAGACCATGTTACTTTTAATGAACAACATGATGAAGACGACCGTGAATCAAAACATTAACTTTTGTTTAACCTACACTGTAGTATTTTTAATTTATAATTTTTGCTTGGTTTACAATTAAATCGTTCTCATTTAAAAATAAAGACTTTTGTGCAGCATAAAGCGCTTCTTTAATTCCTAAAAATTGTAAAATAAGATTTTGCTTGAATAAAAATGCAAAAAGTCACTACTTGTTTATCACAATGAAACATGTCCAAGGGTCCTTTTTGAATTTCTCTGAGATAAAGCATTTTTCATGAGTGAAAAGTCTAATGCACAAACTTTCATTGAAAATAGTTAGCACTGTTAGAATTGTGATAAAGTTGTCTCAAACTTTTCTGCTTTTCTCAAAAAGTAAGTGGTGACTTGCGTTTCGTAAAAAAGCTCTTCAATGTACAATAGATTTTACTGGTGGATAGTTGACCAGAATGGTATTGGTGTTTTTCTAAAACAGTATACTCTTTGATTAAAATTAGTTAGGTAATAATGTAAATTGATACGTCATAAAACATGATGTGCAACTAAACTTTTGTAAAATTTACTATACCGATACAGATAGTTTGGTACTATACATTTTTACAACATAACAGTGTCGGTAATTGAAATGGATGTGTGTCAATGGTAACAGTAATAAAAACAACTCAAATGCACACCTTGTAGTTCTGTGCCTCATGAAATAAAGTTAGACTTGGAACACTAAAAGTTATCTAGTGCTAACAAAATTTATGTGTTCGTTTAATGTTCTACTGCTTAACATTTATTTATATTACGTATAACAAAATCTTATACCCAGTACATTACTATCAATTCACACATACTACACTAAAATATATAACTTTCATTGGAAATCTTATTTCCATGGTTATCTATAAACAAGCTCAGTGCACATTTCTATTCACAATATATAAAATATGTCTACATTTAAACATAATGAAGCTGTAGCATTGGTTCGGAAGGTTCAAATAGGGTAACCAACAAATTTGATTATCTTTAGTTATCAATTATATGTAAATGTTTGTTGCCAACTTCCATGATATTGCACATAAATATTCTCTATATATTTACATAAAACTGGTGCAATTTGTATTTTGTTGAATACTCACAAATTATAACGTACAGAAACCATTATGATAAAATATCTGCTAGAATCTATTGCACACCATGGTTATTAATATGTTAATTATAATGGACAATTTTTTTCGATTTTCACAATGTAAACGTTGTTTTCTTTTAGGGTGTAAATTTTACAATAAACCAATGACGATTTGTTCATATTACTAGGTTAATCATCATTGCATTAAACAGTATAATCATTTGAAAACCTGTAACTGCACTACCGCCATCTTGGAACAGGGTAATTAATTAACAGAAATTACGGAAATAATTTGAATCAGTTTTTTAATATTAACTCGTACAATTGTAAGTTATGATGCAGGTTTATTCTTTGGTGGCGAGGATAGTAGATATCTATTAACCTTCAGCTGACACGAAGTTTTAAACGTCTGTTTGACGTAGATTGTTGTTTTTGTTTTTACCATGTTGCCTATTTCGGTAATTAGAACTATCCTAAATTTTTTTTATTAAAATTATTTCATTTCTTTTAATTTCCATTTTGTAGGTTGGAAGTGTGTTGGTCCACACCAGATATTTTTTCCATGTAGTGCTTTTAGATTTTCATTACAATAATATTATATACAATTAGGCATTCCTCAAACGTTATTGAAAAGAACTAATTTATTTAATTTCTGCCTATAACGAATTCTGTTTACCTTTTCGTATTACTGTGCAATCGGCAAGTGGGGAAACAATTTACTTCTTTCTATTAAAGGGAGGGAATTTCCATGTTACGAGGTGTACTACCAATAGAAGGCAATAAGTAGTCAATATTCAAGCCGTGTGGCATATACTGTAATATTGCATTTTTAAAACGGATTAATTTTGTCAAACTTTACAATCCGACACTACAACTTTTATCCAGTGTTAATGACTTAATGTAGCTAAAGTGTTTGTTGGAAGATATTGATGTCAGAAGTAAACTGGTACGGTTTCACGTTTCATCAAAGGCAGGTGTAATCAAATTTCAGTTTTATTGCGGTACCATAATTGTTTGATATCTAAATGATAAATACAACTCCTAATTAAAATAATTGGCCTTGTCCTTCCCACGTGACTACCTCCACAATTCAATTATGACTCATAATTAAAAATAAAATGGTGGAGGATTTTGATTATGACTCATAATTAAAACAAAAGGACTGAGATAGGAGTTTGATTATGTCTCATAATTAAAATGTGATCCGTAACAGGAGGCGAAGACCCGTGACCAAGTTCCTGCGCCCTATACTAGTTTTAAGTTAGTGTTATCACCCTCATTAGAATACACTTCAAATTTACCGCCAAAACAAAAAGACCGAGGGCTTTGATTATGACTCATAATTAAAATAATTTGACATTGATCTTTCCCACGCCTTCACCCACACGTTAAGACCCTAAAGCAAGTTCTGAAGGCTGGCTTATGTGTTAGCATGAGGGTTTCACACAATTTAAAATTTCCCGCCATGTTTAGTACTTTAATTATGACTCTTAATTAAATCCAAAATGGCGGAGGAATTTGATTGTCACGTCACAATTAAAAACAAAATGGCGGTGTATGACGTCATAATTAAAAACAAAATGGTCGGGGAATTTGATTATGACTCATAATTAAGAGGAAAATGGCGGTGGACTTTGATAATGACTCATAATTAAAATCAATATGTCCGCGGTATTTGATTATGACTCACAATTAAAAGGAAAATGGCGGAGGAATTTGATTATGACTCATAATTAAAAGGAAAATGGGCGCGGAATTTGATTTTGACGTCATAACTAAAAACAAAATGGCCCCGTAGTTTGATTATGACTCATAATTAAAATAATTGTACTTTAACCTACCACTACCCCACCCGGCCCCTGCGCGCGCATTTGTCTACCCTCCAGGAGCTGAACTGCCAAAAAGGCTCTTAATACAGATAAACGGGCCCTAATTAGGGCTGGAAATGCCAACGACGGGTTAAAAATGCCATCAAGGGGTTGAAAATGGTTCTCGAAAAGAAGCCGTCATATTCAAGTAACATTTTTCGAAGTTCTTTGACATCTTTTGGATTATCAATTCGATACCTTGTTTTCGGTATTTTAAAAGATGTTATTAAAAAGAAACAGAAAATATCATAAGTTTCAACGGTGAGGTCTCGGTATCTCGCAGATACAAATATTATCCTGGGAGTATAAAAGTCCACTTTACAGAGTAGTGGTGACACGACCTGCTTACCATTCGGGGATAATAAGTTCGATTCCCGCTGCCGTTTACCTTGCATGAATATTTTTGAGGGGGTTTTCCTCATACGCATGTAGCGGCATGGTCACTGTGTGTATCCACACCATGTGCGGCTACTTAGCCGAATGCTGGGGTAGTATTTCCCCCTCAGAACCCTAACTCCGTTCCTCCCGATTCTATCCTGACCACACCCATCCTTAATCCCATGATTTTGGCTGAAAGAGCTTGGAAAGCTCAAACAGCCCGCCCTCCTCCTTGGGAGGGATTGAAATACATGACGTTTCATTTCCTTTTTCAGGTATGAGCAATACTGAAGACAGCAGTGGCGAGTCTTTCTACTACTAAGAGGCGCATGCGATGCTACACAGTGGCGTCGAGCTGCAGCACTAAATATTTATAAAAATGTTTGAGATGTATCTCTTAGATCAACGGCGGCCTGCGCAGGGTTAAATAAACAAAATAAAGGTGTAAAATATATTACTATTTGAAGTAAATCAGGGTAATTATGATTTTTCTTCTTTGACGTATATAAAAAGATTCTCCCAGTGCAATAAAACACGAGATGCTAAATAAAGCAAATTATTCCAATATTGCGCCTGATCAAGACTAAAAAAATGAAAATTAAATCTGCGGTAACCTAGGTTATCGTAGATTTATATGATCAGATAAAAAAAAATGTAAATAAATCTACGTACCGTAACCTAGGTTACCGTAGATTTAAGATCCATTTTTTTACTCTTTTTTATTGGAATACTTTGCTTATGATCAAGTGCGCATGATCAAGTAAGGAATAATTTGCTTTGTTTAGCATCTCGTAATAAAACTTTACAAGTAACTTTAATTGACCGAATACAAAAATTTACGAACCACTTAAAATTCTTAAAGAAAGACACGAATTTAAATTTCCATTTACATGAGTCTACAATGCGATTGCTTAATAAACTAATAAAAATAAAGTATAATAATGTGTGAGAATTTTATTGTAAAAGATTAACTGTGGGCAATATGTTAACCGTTTATTACATTTAAAGTAACCACCTGCGTTTTCTTGAGATGCTTGTAAATTAAAGCAACTGCAGAAATCGTATTACTTGATGGACTTGTAAACATGCAAAGATTATCTTTCCAATAGTGTAGAGTTTTTGAATTGAACATAACAGTAACTAAACTTAAACATTTAAGTAGATGCCCTACTTGATCAAAGAGTTCCGGGAATTTGCACTTTAAATGATACGCCCTTTACCGATTCGAAAAAATATTTTTCTGTATCACTAGTATTTTTATATCAATCCAGTTTGTGCATTTTGTCGTATCTCAAAATGGAAAACAATATTGAAGCAAGAGTTTGAAGTTTTGTGTATCTAACGAAATTTCTTGAGCCGGTGTATTGAATATGATACAAAAACCTCTCACACGAGCATACGAGTGGTATTCGGTATTAAAAATAAAAGTCTCAAAAAAGTTGAAGATGCACCTCGTAGTGGACGCCTTTTGTCAACGACAATCGACGATAACGTCGCAAAAGTTTTGAAAAAGATTTCATTTCTCTTAGAGCTGATTAGGTTTTGGAAGGAATCCAGTGACGGAGAAGGAGGTTTATTAGACGCAGTTTTTGGTTTTTGGTTTTAGTTTAAACTTTTTCAATTTCTGAAAGCCATCAACTTTATAGGTAATGGGTAAACACATTTTTCAAAGATTATTTAACTCTACATAACTTTTTTTTCTATACTTTTTTAATATAAATCAAAATAAGTCTAAAATTTATTTAAAGAAGATTGAAAATGCTTAATCTATATTATGGATATTTTGTAGAAGCGTCTATTTGACAGATTATCATTGTAGTTTTTACAATGTTGCCTATTTTCATTATGAACGTATTACAAAAAGGTTGCCTAGTTATCCTAAAAAATGCATTTCATTTCTTTTATTTTCCATTTTTCAGGTTGCAAAGTCGTGTTCCACACCAGATATTTTTGTGTAAAATGCAATATTGATTAACTTCTTATGTGTATATTTGTTGACTTAACCTGAGTGTAAATTATTGAGGTTAGGTAGTGTTTTTTTTTGTACCTATAGTCGTCTTATGATTATATCTTCAAAGTCGTTTTATTGGCAAATAAAAGGTTTAGTAATCTATATTTGAATAAAATAAAAAAAAGGCAAATACCATTGTTATCAACCTATATTCAAAAGTATGATACTTGACATACCTACCAGGAATGTCAAAATGTTCAACATAAATACGCAAAACAGAAAAAATACCACAAGAAACTCGTTTCATAAGAGGTTTTACCGCACTCGCCCATTAGAAAATTCGTCGCTGAGGCGATTGTTTTCTAAACTTTGACTCGTGATCACATCTTATGAAACTAGTTTCTTAATTTATGTTAATGTGGCAACCATGTAAAAAATATTACCTAACAACGCACGGAACTGTCAAATAATCTATCGTGTTCACTTTAGTACAGTGCAGAACATACACTCATACACCTGTTTACTAAAAAAGCGTAAGAGGCAAAGCGTTGGATTTTTACGATTAATTTTAGGAGGAAACGCTATTCAAACAACACAGTGTTTAATCCAGATGTATATTTCATCGATTCCCACAAGGTCCACAGATTACAATATTTAAACCATCCTAGTATTTACGCGCACCAACAGGTTTGTGGAAGCCATTTCAAATAAAGTTGCAAAAGAAAACTATCCTTATAAAAGATTTCGATGTAAAACTAGCTCTTCATAAAAAGTACATTAGGGTTGGCATAAAATGTAATTAAGAACTTATTTGTTACCCTAAGAAAACCTTTCAAGAGAACTAAAATCTAATCTTTAAAAAAGATTGCTACACTTTTTCCCACAAATTTAATCGTTTTGGAAGACAAAAATAAAATGGACTTTAGCGCTTCCTAAAAGCACCTTTATTAGTGAACCAAACCATAATTTGATAAATCTGACATATTTTAGTAGAAAACCGAAAAAATATGGAGTGTAATTATAATCCGATACGTACCTTTTAAGTTATCGCGGGTACAAACGCACACCCAACTTGAAATGGTTTTAAATATGTTGAAAACGTGTAAAATCGATTAGAACCCGACACCGATTTGTTTCTCGAAAACGATACCTCTGTGTGTTATTTACGTGTAAGTTATCAGTTCACATTATAAATGTAGCTGAACAGCAATCCCTATTTATTCCTATATAAATCTGTAACATTCTATAGGATTTTGACTGGTATGTGATTTTAGACCGAAACACCCTACAAAAGGTCATGTTATAAACGCTTATGATACAAAAGTAAAAAATAAGGCTATTGATAATACTCCTAGTATAAGTGAAGGTTAGTTGTTCTAAAATTAGATAAATACGTGACGCAGGGACGGCCACTGATACCATTAGCTACAAAAGTATTTACCAGACGCCAACACATGGCTAGGAAGCAATTTCTACTATAAATGTAGGCAGTTACACTGATGAATACGGGTGGATGCTAACTAATATTGTTTGAGGACCGGATGTCATATTGATGCGTGCATATATATATATATATATATATATATATATATATATATATATATATATATATATATATATATATATATATATACAGGGTGTTTCATTAAGGCTGGCCACCCATATTTCAGAAACTAGTGGACATAAAAAGTGGAGAAAAAATTCATTATAAAAGTCGCCACGAGAAAATCCTGAAATTATTTTAAGTTCCGTAATTCATCGCAAGCGCAATTGAAAATTAAA
This sequence comes from Vesta saturnalis, assembly GCA_036346205.1. Classification (NCBI taxonomy): domain Eukaryota; kingdom Metazoa; phylum Arthropoda; class Insecta; order Coleoptera; family Lampyridae; genus Vesta; species Vesta saturnalis. The sequence goes on from JARFJB010002222.1 coordinate 313,419, forward strand.
GAATAAAATTATAAATTTCTCCGAAAATTCCCACATTAAGGCATACCTTTGGTAACATCGTTAGAAAGCTTAGACAATTCTGCATCATTTTGGTCTAAGGCTCATTGGCGTACCGACCTTAATAAGAGTGGGGAAGCTATTGAATGTGTATATGTATATATATATATATATATATATATATATATATATATATATATATATACATACGTAATGTAAATTGAAATTTAAAAATACATACAGATAAAGAATTCCTCGAGTGGGATTTGAACCCACGATCTGTTCTTTGCTATCGATAGAAAAAATCGCACTCGATTTAAACTTAATTTGTATGTACTTTATTTTTATTAGTAATGTACGTACATATCAATTTCATAATTTGGAAAAATACCGGAAAAAGAACAATTAGCACAAAGTAGCTTTCATAACTAATGCCAATCTTCTTAAATGTTTATTTAATGCGAAACATTCAACTAACGACATTTTGAAATCGAGTATTTATAAATTGAACTGCACATTCCGTAATTCTGTTTGTATTGGACAAACGCTTAGGAACTTTGATATTAGATAGAAAGAACACATTAGATGTTCCAAATATAAAAACACAGAAAATAATCACCTTATGACTTCACAAAACAACATTAAATTTTTACATTTTAGTAATAAAAAAAAAACAAATTAGATGTTTTGAAAGCATTCGAAATTTATAAACATAGACAGACAGCACCTTTAACAGATATTTGAAATAGAGAATTATAATTTAAACAAAGTTTGCTGTTTTTACCTTAATGATTTGTGACCATAACTACGTGTTTATCTTACTGATGCATTTTCTCTTGATAAGGATACATGTTGTATTATTAACAAGTAAGGTTAAAAAATATAAATTTAACATTATTTCAAACAATCAAAGGAAAAACAGAAATAAAAACAAATTAGAATTACAGTCAGCGTTAGCTTACTCTTTCTACTAATCCACCTTCTAACACATCGTTGAAACTATTATTTTATTTTTCTTGTTACACTTCGTAATTGACCAGAAGTAATAGATTGATATTTGGCAACTATCCCATAACGCAGGTCCTATTTCGACTGTGTCCTTGTTTTGTAAACTTTTTCCTTTAACACACCTCAGAGAAGAAAGTCGAATGGCCTTAAATCAGGTGAGCTTGGAGACTACTTTTACCTATTCATCGATTAATAACCCGGCCCAAAATCGAGAATGTTCTTAGCAAACTACTTCATTTGTAGTAAACGAGGCCTCATCTGTAAAGATAATTTGTTGCAAAAAATTGTGATCTGCTTAATATTCACCCATCGCGCACAAACATAACTCCATTCTTCTTTCTTCATCTCCAAACTCTAAGGTTGGAATTTTTGAGGTATACGAGGTTTAATTTTACCTTTTTTTAAACACCTTTCGATATTTTCTCTACGTACATTGATATCTAAACTAGCTATCCTAATACTTTCATAAGGATTATTCCAAAAATATTGCAGTATTTGCTAGGTGTTATCCTATCTGGCGACCAGTATTATTTCGGTTAATAAATTTCTTCGATACTGTACCGGTTTAATTATATGAAGTATTAATCCGACTGACGGTACCTACGCTTACTGAATTTCGTCTATATGGATGTCTAAGGTTAAATTTGTTGCAACGTTTTTCATAGATGCCATATTATCACCAACAAGTTGTAGAATTTCTGTCTTATCTGCTATGCTTAATGCCATGCATTACTGGCACACAATTTTACCAAATCTTTTGATTGACATAAAGCTTTGTAGGATGTCAATCTAACTAATGACATATAATAAAATGATATTTTACGCAAGTTAGACGGATATTTATCTATTAGAAGTGTAGCTTCTTATCGCCTCGGAATTAAAGTTACATTAAGTAGTAGGTTTTCATAATGATGTGTTAATTGTAATAAAACGCTTATCCTTTGGTGTGTGTTTGCGTGCGTGCGTGTATGCGCGTGCGCGTGCGCGTGTGCGTGTGTGTGCGTGTGCGCGTGTGTGCGTGTGTGGGCGTGTGTATGCGTGTGTGCGTCAGTGTGCATGCGAGTGCGTGTGGGTGCGGGTGTGTACGTGTGTGTGCGCGTATGTGCGAGTGTGTGCGCGCGTGTGTGTAGGGTGTGCGTGCGTGTGTGTGCGTAGGTGCGCGGGTCTGTCGATGGGAATTAAGGTGTGTGGATGTGAGTAGGTAGATGTGTGGATGTGTATTTGTGTGCTCGCGCGTGCGGGTGTGTGGAACGAAAAATTTAAGCACTTAAAAATTAGCATTTAAGCTTGTTTGATTTCTCTTGGAACTGATGTGATTTTGTAAGAAATTTAGTGGACGGGAAGGAAGGACCTCTACTTGTTCACTAAATTTGTTTTGGAACAAATTCAGCAGCGGCAAGGGGGGTTTATTAGGAGCAGTTTTTGGTTTTTGTTAAATATCTCTGAAACAGCTGCATATTAGGAATACCAATATACAGACTTTAAAATTATATGTTAGTTATGTTTAATGCAATGTTTTAATGCGACGTATAAATTGCGACAAAAAAATTCCTAAAGGGGAATTTCAGTTTTCTCTCAAATTTTTTCAATACCTAAATAGCGTTATAGAAAAATGTGTTTAAATATAATTAAATTTTCATGCCTTTTCTTTATAAAATTATGAAAACTAATTAAACAAGGTTTAAAACGCATAAACTATATTTACGACATTGTTAAACGTAGTTGGCTTGCAATTTATTTAAATTAGCATTTAAATGTCTATTAACGATATATATATATATATATATATATATATATATATATATATATATATATATATATATAACATGAATTTTAAGTCTATATGACATAAATTATTATTGTTGTTTATGCGATGTTGCCTATTTTAATTATGAACGCAGAACGAGACCTTATGCTAGAAACATGTATCATTTCATTTCTTTTAATTTACACTTTGTAGGTTGGAATGTCGTGTGTTGTTGCACATTAGATGTTTTTTATGTAAATATGGCGACAGATCATATTTCCTCTAATCTAGATCAAAGTAATAATTATCTCATAAATAATTTATTTACTTTTTCAAGTAGCTTTAATATTAAAATCAATTACTGAAAGCAAACACAATTCATAATTAATGAAACGTAAAATTATCTGTCAATCCTTTTCTCAATTTTAATAATAAATCAAACACGCTGTCGATACCTTCAAACCTCTTTCCATACGCTTCGCTGCTTCTACACTATTGTAAAATATGTGCCTGTGGAGCATCCTTATATGACCGTCGTAATAGAAATAATACTATATATATATATATATATATATATATATATATATATATATATATATATATATATATATATATATATATATATATATATATATATATTATATAATTTCCTGTAAGTTTGAATATTTATACTGATTCATTTGGTAAAGATGTGTATATTTAAGTATTGAATAACAAGGCCACAAAGTACCTAAACGATTTTAATATTCTTGATTTCTGTTTAAAACAGTGTAGCATAACATATCCATTGTGATTTGTTGTGAACTACTTAATAAAAGTTTAACATTCCTTCTAACATCAGAAGGATGGCTTATTAGGTAAATGTGGCTAAACACTTTTGTTTTTATCGTATTAGCTATTAGAATATAAAAAAACTATTGGTCTTATAAATATTGTACCTACATTAATTTCATTAATTGGAAGGAAATATACCTTAAAATCTCAAAAATGACACAATTTAAAATCTTTTATGACCTACTGCTGCGAGCATCAGAATTTCTCTATAGCTAAAAAAATAAAGGACAAGTGTTTAAATTTTCAAATAATATTGTATATCGCGTATTCACTTATTCTTCATCTAGAAACATTTCTGGGTTCGTGATACAAATAACTATCTATTGTTTTAGTACGCATTCTGAAAAAGCATAATACTATCTTCTAAATAGGTTCAATAACTGCATTTAAAACCATATACCACAGTAATGAGTCGTAAATGCGATTACCGATACTCTAGAAAACAAACTTTTGTTAAAACAATTATAGTACGTCCCAGAATATCAGACAGTACTAAATCATCTTGACAGAGACAGGTCAGTGGCGTACTTATTAAAGGCATATACTATAAGGTCTATAAAATATATTGACTTTTCAGTTTCTTACGTTCGTATAAAATATTGAAAGAAAGTATACTTGTAAGTGTAATTACGACCTATTAATACATACAAAAAGAAATAAAACTTAGTGATTTAATATCTAAGTCTTTGTCTAAATAACCTGCAAGTTTTTTTTTATCAAACCAAATAATGTTTGTTAACGTGCATTTAATCTGTTTAATGTTCCAGCAGAGAAACCGTTTGTGACCTCATTATAATGTTTTTGTTTTAAATTTAGATAAACCTATTTAGCATATCATTTAATAAGAAATGAAGCGACAGCTCTATCTTTGTTAGTTACATATAAATTGTTTGAGATTGAATTAATACATTCGTCATCTTTACTGAAGCATATAATACATTATGGTACAGTATAGCGAGGATAGTCTGAAATTGCAAGAAAATTTTTATATGTAAATTAGATATATGACTCAATTAATGGAGGATGCATTAAGATGCAATTACCACATTTGTTATTTCAAAACAAGTACTTTAAAATGCTGTTACTTTCGAGTTTATAATAAAAATTATCATTCTGAATGTACAGTGCATCCCATTTTGGTTGAGACAGCCAGATATCTCGGTTGTTGTTGAAGATAGAACCTTACGGTTTCCGCGGTCCTGTGCCACTTTTTTGTGAAACTCAAGATGGCCTAAACGGATTTTGCCTAACTCCTTTCGTTTATAAATTACAGGGTGTTTTTGAAAATCCACACTTTTTGGATCCCCTCCATATTTAAGAAGTTTCTCAGCGATAATGTCAAATTGAAAACTTGTCCCATAGAGAATTTTACATAGAATCCAGGGGCGCACTCAATTTTTTTTTCGGGGTATCGTTATAGAGATAAGACTCAAACTTATGATTTTTTCAATGCAACACCCTGGATTTTATTATCTCATTAAATTACTTTTTTTTCTTTCGAAATGATATATAATATATAAACATGAAGTTTTAAAAAATGCTCCAAAATTACTAAAACATTGAATTTTAATAGAGTGCCATGGATTTCAAAGTTTTACTACAGGGATTATTATTTGTGATTTTTTTATAGTAGGTCATGGATGCTACAAACACTGTTGTTGACTTTTGGAGCATTGTTTTATCAAGTGACTGTGGAGAAATCAACACATCTGCTGTCATGATGATAAATTTTGATGCGTTTTATTGTGTTTGTGTTTGGCGATTTTGTTAATTTGTGAAATTTTATAATGGCTGAAAGATTTTTCAGAACAACGAAAAGTATGATATCATACAATGTTTCAATCAATGCCATGAAAATGTTGACGAAGCATTAGAATTATATTTAAACAGGTAAACTAGTAATTTACAATAAGACATTATATGACATATTGTTTTTAAAACGTTAGATATCCAGAGAGGCGTCAACCTAGTCGAGCAACGATATTTCGACTAAAGAATAATCTACTAAATTATGGTGCGTATTCTAAACCCCGACCCAAGACGTATAACAAGGAAAATAATGAAGTGGATGAAATAAATGTCTTAGCCAGCGTCCGTGTCTCTCCTCAGACTTCTTGTACGAAGTTAGAAAATGACACTGGCGTTCCCCGATCACGGGTACAAAGGATTTAAAAAAACACAAATTGAAACCCTACAAAGTGAATATTGTCCAGCATTTATACCCTGGTGATGCAGCGAGGCGTGTGAATTTCTGTAATTGGTTTTTGAACCAAACTCGAAGGGACAATAATTTTGCGAGTAAAGTCATATGGTCAGACGAAGCCCATATAAGCAGTGTCGGTTTATTTAACAGACAAAATACAAGGCACTGCTATGATGAAAACCAACACCTAATTTTTGAGCAACAACAACAGGGTCGATTTGGTTTTAATGTAGCCTGTTTCTTATTGGGGACAACAATAAAATACCGCATTTTTGAAGGAGCTCTGAACGCGAATAGGTACTTGGCAATTTTAGAAGAAGTAATACCAGAATTCCTGGAGAATGTTCCCCTATCTTAATGCCATTTACTTCCAACAAGACGGTGCCCCTGCCCACAATTCGAGGTAGATTGTGCCGTTTTTTAGAAGAAACTTTCCAGGACCATTGGATTCGAACAAATGGATCCATTAGGTGGCCTGCAAGGTCACCTGATTTGTCAGCGTTAGACTTCTTTTTGTGGGTTTTTTTGAAAAATAAAGGTAATAAAGGTAATAAACGGTAAGAGGCACAATAATATTGATGAACTTCGTGCAACAACAGAGGCAATTTTCCAGAATTTACAAAATCGGCCTTTCATAAGTTTAAATGCATTAAGACGTATCAAGAAATTGTGTCAATTGTGTGTTTCGAAATGAAATAGTATGAGTAAATATTTAATTAGTTGCTTATTCTACATTATGAAATTTGTATTACTATTTATTTGTTGCTATTAGTTACATACGTTTTGTGTTTTGTTAGTAAATTAGTGTTAGTATTGTTCTTGTTCCTCTCATGGAAAATTCACAAGTAGTGTTTCTTCAATTTGAACTTTTTTTGTATGAAAAATCCATAGCCTACTATTAAAAATCAATGTTTTAGTGATTTTGGAGCATTTTTGAAGAATTTATGTTTATATATTATATATAATTTTGAAGGAAAAAAAATAAGGAATTTAATGAGGTGATAAAATACAGGGTGTTCCATTGAAAAAATCATAAGTTGGAGTCGTATCTCCATAACCATACCCCGAAAAAGAGTGCGCCACTGAATTCTACATAAAATTCTCTATGGGATAAGTTTTCAATTTGACATTATGGCTGAGAAACTTCGTAGATATGGAGGGGGCCCAAAAAGGGTGAATTTTCAAAAACGCCCTGTAACTTATGAACGAAAGAAGTTAGGAAAAATCCGTTCAGGACATATTGAATTTCACAAATAAGTGGCAAGGGATCGCGAAAACCGCAGGGTTCTATCTTCAACAATAACCGAGATACTTGGCTGTCTCATAATGCCTTAAAGTATCAAAATCCGACAAATATTGTAGATAGTCTGATAGAAATGTATTTGTAATATGACGGGAGTGGGGAAGTCAACAGTATACAGATTATTAAAATAACAAAAAGAGGGTGTTTTGAAAGAACCGGCTTGCTCAACAGGAAGAAAAATACAACGCTTAGGTGAAGAAGAAAAAGTTAATATTAGAAAAAAAATCCATTCCTACTACTTCAATAAAGACATTCCTACCCTAAACAAAATAGTAGCAGTAAGAAGACATTGATGGACCACAATTGTTTCGGACGACACTATAGGAACTATACTTTTCGTGGAAAAAAGTGAATGGAAAATCAATGCTAATTGAGAATCTCCAAATTGTTTCTTGGAAACGCAAATACCTTCGTGAAATGAAAAAGTTTCGTGCCGAAGGACGATGAGATTCTTGAACGAAGGATATACTATAAAAAAAATTGGCAAGATACAAAAGTTACAAGCTGCCATCAAGCACTCCGAGAGGGTTGGTCAACTTGAATAAATCCACCATCGGGCAAATTTCGACGACTAATACACACATAGGTAGCTCTAATGGATTCATAAAAAATGGTTTACTGGTGTCTGAGTCCAAGCACACAGGGGATTATCACGAAGATATCAACGCTGATATTTTTTGCCTGGAAAAAAGGAGACATTGCCAAATAGTTAACATCAAAACAAGTACAATTTGAAGAAATTATGCTCAAACGAGAGCTTTTAGCTATAGCAAATCAGCATAAGCAACAATTTGTTAAGTATGTCATTGATGAACTCTGTGCTTTTCGCGGGATTACCGTACATAGATTACCACCACACCACAGCGAACTCAACCCCATTGAGTTAGTTTGGGCTCAAATAAAAGTGAAGTAGGTCGTAACAATACGACTTTTAAATTAAGTGAAGTGCGACCGCTTTTAATGCAAGACATAAACAATGTCAATGCAGAGAAGTGGAAAAAGTGTGTTGATCACGTACATAAAGAGAAACAACGTATGTGGGAACTTGATGTGATAATGGAAGAAACTACAGAACTCATTGTAATATCTATAGGACAAGATGACAGCTCTTCCAAATCGGATGAGGATGATAAAGACTGATAGCTTGATAATCTACAATTTTAAATGCACTGAAATCCCAACCGCACGTCTATGACTTGTTTGATCTTCAGACTTAACTCAAATTTTAAAGAGTGGTATTTTGTTTGCAGTTTACCTGAACCTTCTTTATTTAACACAATATTTTGCAAGCGGCGCATTTACAGCATCTTCGTTTAAACTAGCCCGGCTTGCAACTGATTTCTGTTTGCCTCTTCCATGCAAAAAAACGACACTATTTCATTAATAACATGATTTATTACTCTTGATATTCTGGGACTTAGTTTAGGTACTACTTTTAACTCATAAAATGTAACCCAATGCGATGTATGCGCATGTTGGCAATATAATGATGTATTAATTATAGTAATGCATATTTCCATTTCTCAAATTAATTGCATAATGCCACTAGTTAAGGCATTTGTGTTTTCGAAATAAAACTACCTATTTATTTAATTTATAGGTACGAATACCTAAACCTTATTGTTTTTTTTTATCATTGGTAACTAAAGCACAAATAAAGGAATTATATTACCAAGTTAATCCCCCAGAGAATATATATGAGGCTTTCAATTTTTTAATTTAAAATTATATACTAAAAATAGTGTTTCAAATTTGAAAATGAATTTAAATTAACATTTATACATTTTTGAGGTTTTAAATTATTACTAAGTTAATATTTAATTTCAGTGATTTAAAGTAACTTGTAAATTGAAATTAAAACCATAAGCCATGATGTACTTTGCTTAGGTCCAGTGATGCATTTTGAATTTTAAATACTAGATAAGATGAAACTTTCAAAATTGAATAAATTATACGACATAGTGCATGAACAGTGTGATTAGTACACATTTAGTCCCGATACCGATTAGAGTTCGAAATTGGAAGTTTAAAATTAATTATATCTGTGAGCTCAAATATTACTGAGTTATGCATTAATGGCATTTAACATGATAATAACAACGAATAAATGCTAATTTTACATGAATAGGTGAAACGTTTAAATACACTAGATAAGATGAAATTTCATAGAAAGTGAAATAAATTAACGTAGCAACTAGCGACCATAACCAGCGTCGCGACGTTGTACGGGCTGATTTCGTGCCCGCCGACGTCACACGCATACGACCGATCGAAATGGCGAGCTGATATTTATTTATACCTGGAGCCATCAAAGTTTATTACTTGGTGTAGTGTGAGTGCCAGTGAAATGGCATTAGAACTCATTGATTATCGAAAACGGAATAAAAGTGCCTGGAAGTTTTCTCGATCTAGAATGCTTATAATTTTATATGTGAATTCATTTAGTGTAAAAATAAATTGAGAAGTATGCAACAAGCGAACCAAGTTAACATTAGCTCTGGAAGTGGGTAAATATGTGTCCTAGCCGCAACAGGAGCCACGCATCGACCACTAAATGCCACTGAATGAATTTGACTTCGACGATGGGTACTTATTTGGTTAGGACGGAAAAGGATCCATTTGTGCACTGGACCTAAAGGGCAAGGAGCTACATATGGCATTATGGTTTCGAAGTATCAGGAATTTATACCTGGCCAAGGTAAATAATAATGAAGCAATAGAGATTATTGTATTATGCTGTGAAATATGTTATAAAACAATCACTTTCGAAAGGTATTTTCATGAATGAATCGTAATACATGTCGTTCAGCTTATGCGTTTATAGAGGGGGTTAATTTTCAGTTGACCTAGTTACATACATAGCTAAAATATGTACTTGTTAACTTTGAAGGTAAAAGCAATTGGTAAAGAATGTGCTGAATCAGAATTTCCACTACGCTTACTAATACTATGTAAAAATAATAACATGAATCCCGAAAAATACACAACACAATTACATTGATTAACGGAAGTTTCCAAATTGAGTTTTCTGTAAGGTATCTTATTTATCTACTATTTTTAAAATCATGTTATGACACTCATTTTTTATGCAGTTCTATGTTTAAAATTTATTAAAAAATAATTTTGTAATTGTTTTATTTTAAGTTTATAAAGAAAATATAAATGACTTGATTTACACCAAAAATTAAAATAACTGTTTTGTAGACATGATTAATATAAGGAAGAAGCTCTACTATGCTTTATGTTATTAAATTTATTATTGGGTATGATTGTTACAAATTAATAATGTCATCAAAATGTTCTTAAAAAAGTGCTCAACGGAAATGTGTCGACAATCAATTTTGTGAAATATAGGTCGTGAGGTCATTGACGACTAATCACGAATTTTAAATGTTCCTCTGGAAAATCTGCATGAGTTTATAGCACAAAGAGAATAACATTTAGAGTTGTGACAACACGAACAGTTTTATTAAATTAGATTGAAGTGAAATTAGATAAATCTTATTTGATTGCTCACGTTCATTTGCTTAATTGTAAGATTGTAAGCATACAATTAGAAGTAATTGCAACATATAGCTTAAGGAACCATTCGAAACTGTTCCTATATATATATATATATATATATATATATATATATATATATATATATATATATATATACCGGGTATTTCACGACGAACGGCACAGACTGTAGCGCTTAGACGCCACCGATTTTCAAAATTCTTTCAATGCAATATGATATAGGATCATAATGCCCATATTTTAAAATTGTTTTCATTTATACAGGGTATACCAAAAATAGTGGCGCATTAAAGTTATGTTTTTTATGAAACACCCTGTATATTTTTGCCTATTCGAATTGTACGAGCAAAAAAACTTAACTTGCTGTTATACTATGTATACGTAAACCTTGCCCTTTTCGAAATATTTGAGATTTTTCAAAATTGTAAGGTAAAGTTTATCAATTGATACCCCGTACTATAAGTACAATGATAAAATAACTAATAGTCTTTATGAAGAGTCAATATTGTGAGCTATCAAATCCCATATTATTGGTTGGAGGAAACCTATACAGGGTGTTAAAAAAATAATTAATTTGCTTAGTTCAAATGAAATACCCTGTATATTTTTCTTTCCATTAATGGAGAATTTAATTATCTTTCAAACCGTATTAGGTTTTCCTATACCCAAAATCAATGGTTTGTAGTTATTCCCATTTAATCGAAATATTTACATGAATTAACTATTCTAAAAGAAAGGACGTCTATGAGGAAAATAAACTATACGTGAGCTTTCTTCATTCAATGTTCAAATTGTTTCTCATCTTCGACGATACACAAACATTGTCTTTCTTCGAAGTTACTTCGCACATTTGCGAGTATTAACGGAGTTACAGTGGGAAAAGCGTGCCGGATGGTCCTATCATGACCTCTTTTGTCGTCGGGGAGGTAACGTAAACATTATTTTTAATGTAGCCCCATAAAAAATAGTCGAGACACGTCAAATCGGGGGATCTTGCGGGCCAGTTTTGGGGGCCACCTCTTCCAATCCACTTTTCGGGGAATCGTTTAAATGATTTCTTACACCATGACTGAAGTGCACAGCAGCACCATCGAACTGAAACCACAACCGCTCTATGACATTCAAGGGGACGTCTTCTAATAATGCCGGTAGTTCTTCTTGAAGGAATTGTAAAAACTGCGGAGCATTTAAATGAGCATAAAAAAATAAGGCCCAATATAATCGTTAATAATTCCACCCCACACATTTAGAGACCACCTATGCTGTCTATCTATTGTTCTATATAAAGTATGATTCTCGGTGCTGTAATAATGAAAATTATGACGATTTACCAAACCGTTATTGTGGAATGTCGCTTCGTCCGAAAATAAGACGTACCCAGAAAAATTTTGATCACTAGTAAACTTTTCCATTGCCCACAAACAAAATTCGATTCTTCGTGGGAAATCGGTTTCTTCTAAATGTTTGTGCGTTTGAATATGATCGGGATGATAGTGATACGTTTTTAGGATTCTATGAGCACTAGTTTGTTTTGAATTTCACTTAAACTGGTATTTGGATTTTCAATAAGGGTTTGCAATGTTGAAAATTCGTTTTCTTCATTTTCTGTAACTAGTTTCTTTTTTTTGCACTTTTTCGTAACTTACGCTGATGGTGTTTTTGAATCTCTATAGAAGTCTTCCGAAAATAACTTTATTAGGATGGTTGCGGTTTGGGTATTTCTGAGGGTAAATTCTTGGCAGTTTTCTTCACATTCGCCGATCACCTAAATCATATCGACCCGCTCTTGGATGGAATACATTTTCATTTTCGACTTTTTGTAATTATTTCAAGCACAGTTAAAGGCAGTATTACAATTTTAATACAGAATGACAATGACAGTTTGTAAATGTCAATCCTAGAACAATCATTGCCTCCTGGATATGTCCTTTCTTTCAAAATACGTAATTCTTGTAAATATTTTAATTAAATGGTAATAACTGCAAAACCATTCATTTTAAGTATAGGAAAACATAATACAGTTTGAAACATAATTAAATTCTCCATTAATAGAAACAAAAATGTACAGAGTGTTCCATTTGAACAAAGCTTGTCAATTATACTTAAATAAGAATGAAAAGGATTAACCTTTTTAAACACCCTGTATAGATTTCCTCCAACAAGTCATATGGGATTTGATAGTTCATTATATTGACTATTCATAGTGACCAATAGTTATTTTATAATATTGTACTATAGTACGAGGTATTAATTGATAAAATTTACCTTTTAATGTTGAAAAGTCTCAAATATTTCGAAAAACTAAGGTTTACGTATACACAGTATAACAGCAGTTTATTTTATTCGTACAATTAGAATATGGAAAAATATACAGGGTATAAAACATAACTTTAATGCGTCACTATTTTTGGTACACCCTGCATAAATGGAAATAATTTTAAAATGTGGGCATTATGATCCGTGTCGTTTAGTCATGAAATTTAATATTTTAAATTTAAATTTAATATATATATATATATATATATATATATATATATATATATATATATATATACGTGTCCAAGATAAGGATGCCCACTATGGATCTCGGAAACGGTAACAGATGGAAGGTTGGTTAAATGGAACAAAAGTTACGCATTTGAGAGGATGTATTTATGGTCTTTGTAAAACTCGAATATCTCTTTTAGTTTTTGAGATATTTGAAAAAAATTGAATTTTCTGATTTTCGTTTTTATTTTTTTCTGGCCTTATTTGAAGAGCTATTAAGAAAAGAAGAGCACATTTTCATTGCCACTTAATGCTGTTATTCAATTTTTGATTCAACGTTTCGTTTGTTAGCCAGCATCATCAACTTTATTTTTTTAAATACACGAAAAAATTATTTTTGCCGTATTTAAATTATCTCCTTGATTCTGCATTCAACGATATATCACACTTTATATTTTTGATATGTTTCGGATGAGAAAATTTATATTCAATGTAAAACATCGAAAACGTACTAATACTAGAAACATTAGAACACCGTAAAATTGTTATAAAATTATGTTTTGTAATTTTAAATGAGAGACAAATAAAAAACAAATTTATTTTAAAGGTTAATAAACTCACAAAAGATGTTCAAAAGGATTACCGTTATTCTCTAAACATAAATATCATCTTCTAACTGTAGCATCAAAACATTCTTCAGCATTTGAGTAGTAATACTAGCAAACGTTTCGAGAACTAATCTTTGTAAAATTTCTTCGTTTTCAATATCGTTTCCATAAATGTAATTTTTAATGTATCCCCAAAGAAAAAATCCAATGGTGTTATATCTGGAGAACGGGCTGGCCACAGTACATTTGCATGAGTGCCAATACATCTTTCTGGAGATCTAACAGACAGGTATTCTCTGACAACTCTGGAATTATGTGCTGATGCACCGTCCTGCATAAACCAACAACTTTCAACTTCTTGGAAAGGCAAATCATTCAAAGCTATCTCTAATTCACGGTATTGGTGTTTAGCCGTTTTGTACAGACGTGGATTTACTCTTGCCCAATAATGAGCATTTCTACAATTAAAAATTCCATTATTATTAACCATACTTTTATCGGACCATATTATTTTATTCGGAAAATATTCATTGTCTTGAGATTGACGTGTATACCATTCGCAAAATATTCTACGTCTTTCTGAGTCACCTGGTCGAAGTCCTTGGCAAATTCTAAATTTATATGTACTTTCTCGTTCTTTAGAACATAATGAGCTGTGGAATGGGCTATGCCAGTTGCCTCTTCAATTTTCCTAGTAGAAACCTCTGGATTTTCCGTTACAGTTAATAAAACAGTATTGGCTTTTTCTTCATTGCAAGGTTTTTTGCGAGATTTTACAGGTTTTTTGAACGCACCATATTCTTTTAGATTAACTGCTAATGTGCGAAAAGTTCTTTCTGGATATTTGTTTAAATACATTATTTCGGCTTCAGAACAATTACGTTGACACAAAATGTAACACGTCAGTATATCGAATTTTTCATTATTTGAAAAATGTACTCCTACCATATTGTTTTTAGGTAAACACAAAATGTAATAACTCAAAGACCACCAAACAAACATAAAACGGACAACAATCAATTATAACTTATTTTTATTAAATGCATCAGTACAACGGAAGATGTATTTTAACTGTTTAGTTAATAGTATTTTCACTAAATACATACTTGTGAATTATTTTATTCGCAACAGGCATTAGAAAATGAGAAAACATTATTTTATAATAATTGTACAGTTTTCTAATGTTTCTAGTATTAGTTTTAACTGTACGTTTTCGATGTTTTACATTGAATATGAATTTTCTCAGCCGAAACGTATCAAAAATATAAAGTACGATATATCGTTGAATTCAGAATCAAGGAGAGAATTTAAATATGGCAAAAATAATTTTTGCGTGTATTTAAAAAAATAAAGTTGATAATGGTTGCTAACAAAGGAAACGTTGTATCAAAAATTGAATAACAACATTAAGTAGAGCTATTCAATTTTTTTCAATTATCTCAAAAACTAAAAGAAATATTTGAGTTCTACAAAGATCATAAATATATCCTCTCAAATGCGTAACTTTTGTTCTATTTAACCGACCTTCCATCTTTACCGTTTCGAGATCCCCATAGTGGGCATCCTTATCTTGTACACGGTATATATATATATATATATATATATATATATATATATATATATATACAGAGTGTTCAAATTGTAGTGCATTATTGTCAACTTTACTTACTATTAAAGATACTAAAGATATGATGTGGGTTAAAGTACCAAAGTAGTAGCGTTTACTATGGTAGAAGTTTAAAAACAATTGAACTTCGCGTTCTCGAAATATTAAAAAGATTTCTTTAAATGGAATACACTGTATATTTCTGCACATTATTAACCACAATTTAATGATAAACAAAATTTATTAATACATAAATATCCTTAACTTACAAATAAACGAACTACAAGCATTTAAGTGTACCAGTTAGGTTGAAATGAATATCATGTACTTAGCCAATGAATGGTCGATTATTGGAAAGTAAAAGAAACACATTTTATTATCATCTATCATCTAATATGAACAAAAGATCGCTGCTCGATTTATTTCTATTAGTTCTAAATTTATCATAGGTAACTAGGACAATGACAAAGTACCTGTCAAGATTACGATTGTCATTTAAATCAACGTAAGTAGCTATTTGAATTTGTTTTAACAATGGCATTCACACATTTAGAAAATGTGAAAGTTACATAGTTTGTCAAAAAAATTCCCATCGTGCTCTCGAACATTACAGTGCGTCATTTCCCGGACGAATCTTGCCTAATCGAAGATATTTATTGATCCTATTACCAAGAGTTGTCATATAATAAAGTGTTCGCTAAATCTGTTTCAAGAAAACGATGTATACTTAATGAAGAAGCCGAAACTAATGATACGACATATTTCGAAGCGTTTCGAGAGTCTTGGACTTTGTCTGGGAACTGTTGTTTTTAAATAAAGCATAAGTATGTGCTTTATAAGTATAGACCCACCTAAACCTTAATGTCAGGTGATCAAGAAAGACATACGGAATTGTGTCGATGGTTTGTTAATTGCAATAGGCGCAGTACGAACTTTTTACATTTAATTTTGTGGAGTAATAAAGCTAATTTTTCTAATTGTAGTACATTTAATCGAAAAAACCAACATTACTGAGTCGAGAAAATCTTATGCGTAACCATTCTCGTAATCCCCAAACACGTTTTAGTGTAAATGTATGGCGTGGCTTAATCAGGGGAAGAATAGTAAGACTTGTATTTTACGGAGGTACTCTTACAGGTGAACGGTACACAGAACTGTTGCGAAGCACAATGGAGGATTTTTTGGATGATCTCCGTTTAGCCGATCGCCTGCAAGTTATTTTCCAGCAAGATGGTGCACCACCACACAATTCTCAAGCTGTTTCTGGTTTATTAACAGAATTTTTCAAGATTGCTGGATAGGTACACGTGAACCAATATTATGGCGACCACGTTCGCCAGACCTGACACCACTGGATTATTATTTCTGGTGATTTAAAAAAAATGTTCAAGAAAGTATCAAATTAGATTTTCTTGATAATACAGAGCAACGTGTATTAATTTTTCGATAACTAGCCAATGTCTACATAATTTTTCTTTCAATGCTTGTAGTTCGTTTATTTGTAAGCTTAGGGTGTTTATGTATTAATAAATTTTGTTTAACATTAAATTATCGTTTAAAATGTACTGGATATTCCATTAAAAAAAAGTTTTTTTTAATATCTCGAAAACGCGAAGCTCAATTGTTTTTAAACTTTTGCTATCGTAATCGGCAGAAAAACCCCAACATTAATACAAGTATTTAAAAATAAAACACATAATAATACCAACGCTTATTGCATTTTCAATATTTTGTTGTGTTCATCTTAATCACTTTTTTAACGAAAATGAGGCTATACAATTCTGATCCACAACTTTATATTGAATTTAAATGAAGAAATGCGAATTCGTCCGAACGCGTGACGAATCACGAGCAATGTAAATGTACGTTGCCCGAGGGCTCAAACGACTTGAACATCAACTTAAAGTACGGTTGGCAAATATCTTCGTTCGTTTAATAAGCGAATGCTATTTCAGAACAAGTAGTAAATAATTTTTATATGAGAATCAACTTTACATAAATATTTTTCTTCCCAAAACAGTTTAAATATATTTACCAGACAAACTAAAAACAGAATTGCAAGCCATTTATTTAAGAAGTAACGTAAACAGTGAATGATTAAAAATGCTTTCATAGTTGAATAACAAGTAATTGATTGATTTTCTGTATTAAAAGTAGTTTTTGCTTTAGTAATATGTTAAATTACTTTTACAGTGAATACCCCGTTCCAATCACGCGAATTTTCGCCCAGCCAAGAGTGTCGCGTCTTAAATATTTTTTTCCTAAAATTGCAACATTTTGCTGTTACAAAATCTAAACCTAAAGATTTTCAACATCTAAAAAAACTACTACAGATTAGTAAAGCCCTGACTGGCCTGTTCATAATAAGTTGTTAATCCTGCTACATCTGAAGATTGTAATAGGGGAGTTCGTACAGGTGCATGTAACGATGAACTTGATGAAGCAGCAATATATGTCGGTGAAACGAGTGGAAGTGGTGTTGATAATTCATAGTTTCTGCTAATTTATTTAATAACCCCAGGTTCACGTCTTGATTTATGAGCATGTCTGCGTAAATAGCCTGGGTTCGTTTCATTCTTTTTTGCCTACGAAATTGCAGCTGCATCAAATTCATCGAAGGAATCACTTTTTGCAGCTCATTTTGCCAAAGTTGTTAAATTCTATCTGGGTATTTTGTTCCCTTTTCTTTTTTTTATTTTGGACCGGCTTGGAGACAGGTGAACTTGAACGTTGTTGAGATGTTAAAGGCAGCGATGACATTTGTGTAGATACCTTAAACTATTGTTTATAATTTCAGTTCCCATCTATGTAGCAAGATTGACTTGAAGTAGCGGACGGATTTAAAAAGAAGTGGCAATTTATAAATTGTGGAGGAGCCCTCGATGGCAAACATATACGTACTGTACCTCTTCCTCTGTCAAGGGCACAATATTATAATTACAAGAATTTTTATAGCATTGTTTTGATGGGCCGCATCAATTCTAATTATGCATTTATTTTTGTCGATGTGGGAAAAAATGGAAGAATTGAAAGCCCAGAATTTTATAATAAATTATTAAGTAGTGGTAGCTACGTAATTTGTTTAAACGTATAATGGTTTTAGGCCAGTTACATTTACCAAACAATACTGAAACAGAAAAAAACCCTAATTTTGTATTTTTTGGCCACGAAGCATTTTCTTTACATGAGAGTTTTTTAAAACCATACCCTCAAAGAGATATTTCTTATAGTAAAAGAATTTTCAACTATCGACATACACTAGCTAGAAATGTTTTAGAAAATGCATTTGGTCTAATGGCAACATGATTTAGAATTCTTCATACACCAATAAATATGAAGTACCCAGAAAATATATGCTACGTTGTGCTTGCTATTTTCTTAGGAAGCGTGATACTTCATATACATCAACTTCGTTTGATCAACGAAATCTGGTAATTAAAGAATTGCAGATGGGTGACTGGCGAAACAATGCGATTAATATGATAAACTTAGGATGTTGTAAGAAAAAAATAGCTACCATAGCTGCTAAAACTAATCAAGATAATTATACCAAGTGTTTCAATTAAGATGGAAAAGTTGATTGGCAGGACGAAATGTTAGCCAAAGGAAAACCTTAATTTCTGTTTCTTCCTCGATATTTGAAATATTCAACGTTGGTAGTTCCTGGTCAATAGTGAACAGAAGGAGGTCGAAGAACCACAACGTCGGAGCATAAATATCATCCGTACCGGCCCCGATTCGTTTCGAGTCTTCCTTCTTTTGGTTTCTTTTCGAAAAGAACCCCGAACGTTGATAACGTAATCTCGATTCGCTTCTGGAGGTATTTTCTTGAAAAAATCTACCAATTGATTATATGCAGCATTTTTGAAATTCCTATTGGTGTAATCTCGTGATTTAATTTTCCACAAACTCAGATTTATATTATTAAAAATTATTAGTAATTTTAATTTATAATATATAATTTTAATTTTATTAAATACATAAATAAAAAGTTTACCTCGAGTAGGATTTGAACCTAAGACCTGTACTTTGCTAGAGTACCGCGCTAACCAACTGCGCCATCGACATTCAAGCCCCAATCGACGTAAATTTTGTCTTTATGCATGTAGAACTGATGTAAATACTAAATATAATGAGATTACAATCAAATTACTTATATTAATGGAATGTGAGCCTACAAAATCGCAAAGATTCACACATACCAAAGCAACTTGAGTAATATTAATTTATTACAATAAATCAGATTTATATATTTTAATACTTCTTTCGACCAATACCGTAAATCTGTTATGTTATCTAACGAACAGCAAGATTAAATATTATACATAATTATTAATAGGCTTCGTATTTGTATATACAGTGAGTCCCAGAAGTTAGGTCTAAATTCATTTAAAGTTCAAGGGTCTAGTTTTTGGAGAAATGCTCGGACATGCCAATTTTTATTTTTGGCTCGGTTTTTTTAGTGATAAAGGTTTCTATATAGGATGGCCCAAAAATAATTTACGACCACCAACTTGATTTTGTCAAATGGAAACACCTGTTTTTATTTCATTTTCTGAATCTGCTTTGAATTCTGAGTAAATCTCATGTACTATGTCCTATACCTAAAGTCAACAGATCTCGACGAATTTACAATTGAATGTATCAACAAGTAAGACCGTATTAAGGAAGGCGGCCTTTGTTTTCTGTCAAAAGGAACAATTTATTCAAAAAACATAACAACAAGTCAAATCAAATGTTCAAAATGTGCACCATTTGCAGCTTGACAATAGCCAAACCGATGAGTTTATTCATGGCTCTTTGCACGTTTTTAACCACTTCTAGAGTTATTGCACGCACTTTTCTTCTGATTTTCTCTTTCAATATCTCCAGATTGTTTGGCCTGTCAACATATACTTTTGATTTGAGATAACCCCACAGAAATAAATCCAACGGGTTTAGGTCGGGTGATCTAGCAGGCCTTTCGATAGGTCTTCTCCTTCCTATCCACCTATTAGCAAATGTTTCATCAAAAATACACCATTTCGGAAAAGACAAATGTTGAAATTCGACGTCAGAAATAAATTGACATACACAACGAAAAGAAAACATGTACCTATTGTTTATGGATCACCTTGGATACAATTATATTGCAACTGTTCTTGATAGTTTTATAAAGACAATACCGTATGTCCAAAATTGGTCTGTGCAGTATTGATATCTTGGAAACTATAAGAGATCGAAAGACGGTTAAATGGAGAACGTTTTAGAGAATTTTGAGTTCACTAAAATGCCATTCTGAAATCAAGGCTATCTCAAATATTTTTCAAAATATTCGAAAAAAAACTGAAAATCGACCATTTCTATTCTTAGCTATATCTCTTTTATTTGAGCAGATATAAAAAAACTACACTTTGCCATTCCCACTTTTTAGCCTCTATTGATTGGTGACATAAAAAATTAGTCCGACGTCGTCGATTAGAGACCATCATCAACTTTATTTTTTCATATGGGGCGGAAATTAGCTAATAGTATAAAATGATTCCTTTTTTTATTCTAAATCCAACGATGTATAACACTTAATGATAATTCGACGTTTCGACCCTCATTATTGACATTTTCAAATATTTCTTTTTTTATGAAACATTTTTGAAAAAAAAACTACATCGTTTGATTTAGAATAAAAAAAGGAATCATTTTATACCATTAGCTGATTTCCGCCCCATATGAAAAAAAAAGTTGATGGTCTCTAATCGATGAAACGTGGGATTAATTTTTTTTCTGTCACCAATCAATAAAGGATAAAACGTGGCAATGGCAAAGAGTAATTTATTTTTTTATATCTGTTTAAATAAAAGAGATATAGCTATTTTGAAAAATATTTGATAGCCTTGATTTCAGAATGCTATTTTAGTGAGCTCAAAATTCTCTAAAACTTTCTGCATTTAACCGTCTTTCGATCTCTTATAGTTTCCAAGATAGCAATACTGCACAGACCAACTCTGACATTGTATATATATATATATATATATATATATATATATATATATATATATATATATATATATGCACTAATAAAGTAATATACAGCTTAAAAACTCGTTCTATAGTGACCGGTGTATTTAAGTAACTGAACTACTATTCCAAATTGCTTCTAAATTTCCCGAATTCGTACTAAATGTAGCACTCCCTACGGTCGTACTGCAAACATAGTGCTCATGCGGGGAAATTAACTTTCCGAACTTGTTTTTTTAACTACACGAAATCACTGGTGATTTACATGCTGGTTTGAACGGGTTTTGCAATCGATTATAAGCAATTAACACTAGCACGCTTTCGCAGGAAAGAGCGTAAGTGTAAAGGAACCTAATGAGCCCAGGAGCCATTAACAAAAAAATGTATGATTTACAATATTACTTTAACCAGCAGTTAAAGGTAAAAAGAAACAATCATTGCTTAGAATACTGACAGTGACGCTTGATTAACTTTCACGTGATTCTATTCACTTTTCCCGTATTCTTAACGGTTCTGGAATTACCGTGGTTTGAAGCTGCCAGGTCGTACGAATATATTCTTATATTTTAAAGAGTAAATAAGATAACATTGTTGCTAGGGAGTTTTTTTTTAATAATTACTGGTATTAGGAAAAAATGGTTGAATGTCAGTTCGTTAATTGTCATCATTGACTGTTTGTAATTTTTTGCGTCATTTGTGTTAAATCATGCCTACAATTTATTAATACGATGAATACGCGGATATGATTTTCGTGTATGGATATTGCAACGGTAGCACCACCGCTTTAGTTAGGGAATAGCAAATGTTCAGTAAAACCTCCAAAACTCTTTGATTAACAGATGTGTTCCCTAAACCGATTTGCGAAAGAGAACTTATGTAAAGAAGCAATACTGAAGAAGTGATTGAGATTGTTGGAAATTGCTTGGTATTAGCACGAAAAGAATTTATTTGTTTGCTGGATAAGCTAGGACGGCTGTGCAAGAACATCTCCCCACGGAGCAATCATCTGGATGCTCTTTCAAGAACCCGTTTCTTTGACGGAACTATACTTATAAGAGATCAATTTCCACAACTAGCATGTGTGGGCAATCGAAAACCCTCTTGCTGCTCGAGAAACCCATTTCCAGAAAAGGTTCTCCGTAAACGTATGGGCTGGAATCATTAATAATAAAGTTATCGGACCACATTTTTCTGACGGAATATGAAATATCGTAAGACCCAATTGTACCACTTTATGTTAAAAACAAAGAAGGAATTTGTTGGCGTAAATATTTTACAGTAATACCACACTATTATTGTAAGATTGGCTCTAAGTAACTTACACTTACTAGTACCGCACCTGATTGTAAACAAATGTAGATGATGTCGAATATCTAAGCATTTCTCAAATATTATTAACCATATCAATAGTAAGTAATTATTTGTATTTCCAGTGAAATGGGTCAAGTACTGTCAATGTTAGTTCAGTACTATTTACTTAGTGTTAAATATTTTCGTGTAGAGGTTTCGTTCCTTTGTGGATATGCCAATCAAAGAATATAAGCTGTAGATACCGCTACCACATTTTTTTTGCGTGGTAGAGTAATCACAATACAATAATTAAACAAATCGACCGATTGCAATAACGAACGTTACTGCTTAAATTTCAACTTCCTGAAAAGCTATCATGGATTCATCCGTACACAATTTCGCCTCTTGGGTATATAGGTCAACATGTAGGTATACTCGGTAAAATGGATAAGTGTCAAAAATGGATTAGCGCTTATATTAATACTGCTCGTGAGGTAATACATCTTTGCCGTTCCACACATGACATTTGGGTTAGAAGGTAAGTGTATTCAGTTATTTTTTTTTTGATAGCGGGCGGTGAACTATGGAGGATGCTCTATGTTGTAGGCGTTATAAATTGTGTGTGTCAAAAATAGATAACATTAGGGTAAGACATGTTTGATATGGAATGGAAAGTATCCACTTAACGTAAAGCAGTTACACTCTAAATGTTCTGCTTATTTTTACTTGTACACCAAATTACACATTACATGCATCATAATTCAAAACATAATTAACGTTTTCCTGTAGCTTATGGACGTCTTTATCTATCGTAATTGGATTTGGATTATATACGAGCACGCATATGAAATTTCCATGGACCGTTCGAGAAAGTATTTAGAGTTATTCCAAAATTCGTTTCTTATTGTAAACTTATATTTCGAAAGAATAGTAGTGGTACTCCCTTTGTAATAATTCGGTAATTTTTTAATTCTGCGAAAATATTTTACCTAACTACAAATGTACATGTGGTTAGTAGTACAATGATTTAATGTGATTTCAATAATGTAATATGAATACAGTTAGTAGCTATATTTAATTTCTAATAAATCCTTAACACTTTATCCAGGCTTAACGATTTTGATGTTCTATTTGTTCATCAGATGTAGATTTTGCTCGGATCAATAATGCATATTGTGCAAATTCACATACCCTGTGCTACCGAAAGTAGTTTAATCAGTCCATAATATGAGTAATAGGAAATTTGGATTTTTCCGAATCATATTTAGGAACCAGTGACGTTGGTTGAGTCTATGATAATAATCAGTGTAATTTAATGCCTGATGTAAAACAATGTCGTAGGGATGCATATTATTGTTTTTAAGAATCTCGTGGACAATTGTTTTTGGAATTTCGGAAATTTTTAGGGTGCTTAAGGTGGGATCGTATTGCAGGTAGGCCAAAACGTTAATAATATTTTCCTCGGCGCGTGTTCTAGGAACTCTTACAGGTGCTTGAATCGGCTGCATGTTGCCAGTTTCCTGTAATCGCCTGGCCAATCTTAAAAATACTTCTCGAGGAAAACGTCTTCTTTGTGGAAATTGGATTGCATATTTTTGCAGCATTTTCGAAGCATTGGAAATAAATGCGCAACATATCACAGCGTTAGTAAATGGCATATTTTTCCCAAAAAAAGTTGATTCAAAAATATATGCAAGATACAGAAACTCTGAGGAGTAACTTTTGATAAATGTCAAATCAACGATCTTTTCAATTTAGCGGTTACCATGGATATGTGATTTGTTTTCCCCGACAAGGTAAATTGTTCCGATTGCGGTATTCAATATTTTAACATTTTCTCGTATAAATCGAGAACGCATGGGGTTATCGCGAAGGAGTTTTTACTAAAATTTAGGTAATTTTAAGCCGCGTAACTGCCTGTCAAATAAACAGTACCGTTCTATTTAGTTTTTTCCAAAAAATCACAAAAATATGTAATTGATGCAGAGAACGTCCTCTAATAAACCAGTTTGTTTGTTTAAAACTAATCGCCCAACAAAAAACACCCTTCAACAAAATTTAGGACGTATAACGTAGTTTCAGCGTTTTAATCAAATTTAATCAAACCAATAAGTAAAAACAAATAAGTACGTATTTAGTTTGTAATAAATATGGAATAATATTTTTGTGTAAGCATATACATTGTATATTTTTTCCAATTTCAGGGGGACATGTTTATATGTTGACGTAACGTAAATAACTTCTTCCGAAATAAATAAACTCATAGAAAATATTGATACATCATTGTAAAGGGGATAAAAATTTCCGTTAAATGGTGTATTAAAGAAATTATATCGTCTTCCACAAAATTAAATTAACACTTTCAAACTTAAACGATTTACATTTATTAATTTTTCTGGTAAAAATTTATAATGATGTGGTTGACGAGGTTTAAAAAAATTTAATAAATGTATGGGTGTTAAAATGCTCTCATAACAAATCGTTACACTAACTGGAGATATAACCCGTTCACCAAAAATAATGCCTTTGTCTCAGTCGGTTGATTAAAATGGGCCAGTTCATGCTTTTGTTTTGCTTAATTACCCCAATTTTATGCTGTTATTTCCACTTAACATCAATATAAAAAACTGCAATGTAACACTAATAAAAATGATCTCGGACGCCAAGTTATTTTTTAATTATGCTCGGAATAACTAAACCGAGGTTTACAATAAAAATTTTACCAAAATGTAAAAAATAAACAATATACAAACTATGTTTATTAAATATTTAAATTTAGAATTATATAAAATATATCTTAAAAACTAATTGTAATAGCCTTAAATTACTAAATTATGGATATAAATGCCTGTTCGAAAAAATGTTTGTACACAAACTTTTTAATAACCTCTGATATCTAAACGATTACGGAAATGTAAACCAATGGTGATGTCATCTTTGAACCAGTATTGCACAATATCTCGAAATAACACGTTGTAAACCTCACCAAAATGGAATTTTATTTCTTATAAATTTCTCTTCATGAAATTTTGAATCCAATGTTTATTGCATTCTCTCGAAATTCAGATAAAAATTGAGATCTACATTTAGATCTGCATTAAAAGCAAAACGCAATCGTAAAATTAAAGTGTCACATTAAAAAAATGAAAGTGCCATTAAATCAATGGCACTTTTCATAAAATTTAGGTCGAAACCCAAAAAAGGCTTCCTAAACAACACAACATTCATCAAGAAGTGAAAAATGGACGCTTTGAATATCTGGTGATATAACGGTGCGCGAAAAAATTTGCGCAAAGAATTAAGTCAACGATATAGAACTATAAATCCCTAAAAAGATATGCACTTAAGTTACACCAAAATGCAAATTAAGTTGCCTACCACATACTTATAATTCAATAATTAAACACTTTTTTTCTTATATTTACAACTAAATGAACGAAGAACGTAAATTACGGTATATTTTAATACAACTCAAAATGGGTTGTTACAAATTGTAATTGCCTGCTTTATTTAAATCTGTCTGTGGTTACCTGATACACTTCTAGGTATAGTGGATTAATAATGTTGATGAACTAATGACTGTTTGATAATTCATTATGTACTCCAGTGGGTTATTTAGTAAAAAAAATAGGTTATTAAATAATAAATTTTGGATGTGACCTAATCTATCAATATATTACATGTTCATTCAGTTTATGATTTTAGTTCTTTGGGAAGGTGAAAATAAACAATTTTTGCATGCTTGGATACATAAGTTCTTTATATTATTCATTATATATTGTTTCTGCAACTCTTTGTTTTATTAATTATAATAATTTCATAAACGATGTAGGTATTACATTCGCAGTATTTATTAAAGAAGGCATGTTTAACATTTTTTAACTGTAATGTAACAAGAGATTTATTACATATGGGTTATTTTAACTTGCGTTATTACTTCTGCCACTATTCTAATGGGTGCAATTTGTGATTGCTGACTTTTAAAACACATGTGGGTCATAAAACGTACCAGACAATCATTGACAATTTTGTTTAATAAATGCTCATCTACTACAACAATTTAGTATAGAATTTATTGAAAGTGACAAATTTGAAAGTACTATTTATGATTAGAGAACTTCATCATAGACATCAAAACCCACGTTTACTTCAGCGTTAAAACTCATTTTTCAATTTTTCAATAAATTTCAATTGTACGAAATGAAAGAATATATCAGCACCTCTTTTAACTCACAGATACTACTTAGTACTTTATTTAAGTTTGACATTACTTTAGAAAAAATAGCTTCTGTAAATAAAATAAAGTCATTAACTATAAAGTGGGATTAATTTGTTTAATTTCAAGCAGTGGCGTCACTAGTTCTAATTTTTTTAAGTCGATTTTTCGCTCTAACTGTTAATGTGGGAATTGAAATGAACCATAGTTATTTATGTATCAAGGGGGTTATGCGGATGTTAATTACCGACGGCAACAGATTGCATGTAAGTTGCCCGAGGTTATTAACATACATAACTCACGTGATAGATAAAATAATTTTATTTCATACTGATACATTATAAATGAAATATGAAAACGAAATTTTGTTGGTAATTAAAATTAAGCAAACGTTGTTTAAAAATTAAGTAGGCATAGTTACCATGGATATATCAACTGACAAGTTTGCAAATATTTGTCAAAATACATTAGAAATACATTAGAGGGAGTTTTAGATCTATAGCTGCCTAGTATAACTCCCAAGGGAGTTGTGAACATGTTTACAGTTACGGTAACTAAGGGTTTATTTGTTTATAATGTATTAGTATGAAATAAATACATTTATACAGTAATTTATGTTTTATAGGATTTTCAGTTTATTTTATTACAAAATTAGGTACGCGTATAAAACTCTCAATGGGAATTAAAAAAAAACTTACTAAGTGGTAGTTCCGTATTACTCATAGGTCACTCCTCTTAAGTAGAGTAGAAAAAGCATAGTACACAACTGGGTGGTAATGTCTATTACGCACTCCTTTATATTACGACACTCACTCGCTTTGCTGGCTTGTGATCGTAATAACGGGCTCATTCGTAATAGTCTACGTACCGGGAACAAAGTTTATGGTGAAACAATGAACTAAAGTTTACTCCCATGGCGCTAACATGTATAAAACTTGAATTAAATCAAGTAATATGAGAACGAAATGGTTTCTGTTTTTTATTTGTGCTGTATTTGATCACATCGTATCTGTTTTCTTTATGAATTTTTAGTGGAATTTTCTAGTTGTTAACAGTGAACAGTATTGTTTAACGTAAATAGTTTTTCCAACAGGTTGAGTTTAATATTTTAATATAAGTATAAAGATATAATTTTCAAGAAACGAATTTCAACTTTATATTTGTAGAAAAGTGCAGCTGCTGTGATTATACTTATGGATAATTCTTTATTATTTTTCTTGAATAGTATACAACACAATAAACATTTTTAGCTTGTTCAAAATGCCATTAATCATTATTGCATGCAATGGACTAGCAGTGATGACAAAGGAAGTACATCTATGTTTTGAAAAGGTGAACCCATTCTTCACGTAGCGGATCTCGGGATAAAAAGCAATCTAATCAAGGGCGTCATTTGAGGGGGACAAGATAGGACATTTACCCACCCTTGACAATTGACTTGACATTTTTTCACACACTGAAATAAAATTATATGTCAAATTCATACTTTTTTAGTAGTTAAATTAGAACAGTAGTTGCATATTTATGTTTCGTCAAAGAAGCATAAATAGATACCATCGGGAAACCAATAAAATTAACAAAAATATACCATTAATATTTAATATTACATTTATTTTATTCCACTTTGTAAGTATTGACGGTATATTTTTGGTATATTTTGCTAATTCTGTTATTGCCTGAGGATATCTATTTATATTTATTTGTCGAAACATATGTAACTACTGTTTTAATTTAACTACTCGTACTAAAAAATTGTGAATTTGACACATGCAATTCTATTTCATGGACTTCGATCCACCTTAAGCAATATGGATTTAGATTTTATATTAATTTAATAACCGTAATGGTTTGTTTCCAAATTTGTTACATATATGAAAATATGGCAACCGCGTAGATTTATGATTCAAGCTAATAGGTTTGGCGTCAGGCCAGCATATAGTTTGATTCCAAGCACTAGTTGTTTTGTTTGTTGTTTCAAAATTTTGGTGTAAATAGGATTTTTTCGAATATTTCCCTCATGTATAATTTACTCCTATAGAGTAATACAACTTCGTTAGGATTACAGCGATAATACCATTGAACGTTGAATTAGAGCGGTAATTCAACTGCAATGACGTCATACTCAACTACCATAGTAACAGAGCTATCATAATGAACAAGAAGCATTTGTCAAACACTGACAGCCACGTTAAAAAGTTTAAGTTAAGTTTATTGTAAAAATGAAACGATTTCGTAAAAGTTCATGAGAAACCATTGATAGCAATATTGCAAAGAATGTTCCGAAAAATACAGTGAAAAATCAGACATTTATTTCGACGCAAGCATTGTTCGTTTTCTAAATTTTGTTACCACGCTTGCATCAAAATTAATCAGATAATCCTGGAAAAAGGGTTGTTTCCTTAAGGAAAGCGCATTCGTTGGTTTTCTCTGTTGGTTAAAAGAAGAGCCCTCCTCCTTCGGAATCGGGCTCTATTAACTTCTAACCAACAGAGAAAACAACCCATGCAATTTTCAGGCAACACTGCTTTTTCCCCGATTAATGATAATTTTGGACCCACCAGTGGTATTATATATGAAGATTTTTAGATTGTCCTGGTTTTTATTTTTCCTTTCCTCTATGGAAACAGGAATGTGATACTTAAAGATCTCCATTTTGGTGTCGATGTTATAGATCAATAGTAATTCGGTAGGTCAAAAATAATTTTTAGTAACAGATTTAGAGAACTTGTGGTTATGAGAGTTTGCGCTAAACATTCTAAACACCGTATTGATGATGATGTTAAATATAAACTCTTAAAACGTTTCCATGATTCGTGTATCCAATACAAATTTAAAAATGATGTTGGACCAAATTCTAACCGATGTTTTAAAATTTCATCGCTTAACGATTACTATTGGATTCAAACTACAACAAACTTCATGAAAGTGCCAAGTCTCATCAAAGTTTTGAATGGCTTGTGCAATTCAGAACCTTGGTATGCAGTGCTACGCAATTTAAAAAAATCGTCTGCTCAAAATGCAAATGCATTTGAACAAACTAATATCCAGAAAGAAAACTAATAGGAAATCGATTCTTTCATCAATTAAATGATTCTGAAAGTTTTTCTATGTTGGTGAACGAGACTGCAAACATTTCTGGTAAAAAGTAGTTGTCACTAGGGACAAGATTTGTCGATAAAAAATTTCGTGTTAATTTTAATGTTTTTCGGACTTTGGTTTGAAGGGTGTTCAACGAAGGCCGAAGAAGATAACGGGGTGCAAAAGCTCGTATCTTTTGGCGACATATTTGCATTGCAGCTCTAGTAGACTTAATGTGGTAGTAAATGATCTTAATATTAAGTCGGGACCACGAGAGGTTTCTCATGACTCATTTTACGAAATGTGCG
Organism: Vesta saturnalis; assembly: GCA_036346205.1. NCBI lineage: Eukaryota > Metazoa > Arthropoda > Insecta > Coleoptera > Lampyridae > Vesta > Vesta saturnalis. The sequence goes on from JARFJB010002222.1 coordinate 343,620, forward strand.
AGTTAATTTTTAGAAAACTTAAGTCGTTAATAATTTTAGAAGTTATACCAAATGTAACAAAAATAAGTTACTAATCAACATAAAATCAGCTGATTATATAAACAAATTAATCTGCAAATAATTGTTTATATACCTACATATTTTTTTGTTGCAAAATGAAGCCGAATTAGTTGCAAAGAACTTATAAGGAGTCGACTTAAAAGTACTTCTTTAATTAATCATTAGTTGGTTTAAACACAATTTTGAAATTGTTACTTGGATTTCCCTTTAGATCAGATACAATAAATACAGTTTTTATGTGAAATACATGTCATATCTAGGTAAACACTGAATCATTGAAAATGAACAGGGCTATGCAACCAACAGTACGGATCTAATTTACGTTTTCAGAACGGTCTATACACAGTCGCTGTTACTAAATGGTGTAGTAGTTTATTACCTTTTTCATTCTAATTAAGCATGGCAACCTTTTGGAAAATTATTTATATTGCCATTTTAAAAACATTTTCCTATTATGTGTAAATTGGGTTGCATAGCCCTGATCATTTTCAATGATTCAGTGTTTACATATTTAATCACTACATTCCGTGTCACTGCTTTCAGTACCATTAGATGATTGATCGAAGCTAATCACAATAGGATTTGGTAATGAATTTTTGCCAATATTCTGAAGTTATATTCATCAATGATGTTTCCCGCAGTGATGTAACAATATCATGTTGACCAATATTCTTGTTATAAAATTCTTTGCAATTTTCTCACACCAATTCGAATGGATTAAACTGGCAATGATATGGTGGTAAACGCAAAACTTTGTGACCCCATTGCTTCGCAAGCTCATCGATTGCATATTTTTAGGAATATATTGCTCTTTAGCTAATTGCAACAATCCTACCTTTATCGTATCATTTGTGTAGCTAATATTACGCTTCTGTGGAAATGATGTAAATTCTGCTTTTCTCCATTTGCTCGATGGTATTTTATGTAGAAAGATACGACGCTTTGTCAAGTATTGTTAAACTGGGTTTTTCTAAATTCATAAGCAGTTGTTGAAACTATTTGGTAAACATCTCTGCATTCATGTTATCGTGATAATCTTTCGCTTGGCTTTTTGTAGAAAACACCAACGACGAATTAGTGATACATCTGGTGCTGTTACCTGCGCCCACAATTATCAACCTACATCATAAATCACATTATAATACTTAATCAATTAATTTATTTTACCTTTAGCCTTCTACATAAGGTTTTTTTCTTAACCTTCTCACATTACTGTCGTGCTAAATATCCAGGTTCCTCTAGATATGCTGGATCCTTTATTGCCTCTTGTTTGTTTTTGAAATAATTTCTTTAAAATGTTGCTCTGGCAGCAGCTATGTAATCATGTTCGAATAAACCTCTTCTGGGATCAGTCGCTTGAAGCTTATTGCACTAAATCAATAAATGCTATACTCATTTAACTCGTACATCGTTAAGCTTTTTACTGTAACTGGCAACACTAAAATAATTAAGTCAGTTTATGTACTAAATATTTTACTTGTTTCTTACATTCCAAATGCATATCGTAAGCTTCTCTCTTAACCACGTTTTTATGTAGTCATCTAGATCAATCTTAAGATAAATTTTACGGTCCCGAATTTACAGTTCCGCAGACCCAAAATACCATTGGAAGAATGAAAGAAATAAATTTTCTTCGAGATAGTCCTAAAAGAAGAAGCTGGTTGAACAGCGAAATGTAAATCATTACGAATATTTCTAAAAAACATTTTTAGACTTAAGAACAACTTTAGAAGATATATCGATGCACGTAAAATTTAATTTACATACTACAACCAAATGGATAGTTTTTCTCACTTTTATATCCACTCCTGTTTTCCTTCATTCTTTTAAAATTATATCTAAGTCTTCTGGTCAACTTGAACCAGGAGGTAACAACTTTTAAGGTGTATCTATAATTCATTTCCTGTAAAACAATATATTAATGATATTAATCTGAAAATATATTTTCCGTATTTTTAAAAGAGGTTAACGTAATGACACAAATATGAAATATTGAAATAAAAAGGACAATTGAGTGGCAAACCCAGCGGCAATGAAAGTAATTTTAGTGCCGGTGGACAACCTGCGTCTATTCTATACAATTCAAAGCAAACTACTAAAGTTTTAAATACACACTAAATTTACATTGAAAAATCAGACTGCACTATTACTTTCCTAATAAGCCTGTCGGTTTTAAACGGAGTTGGGAGGGTTACAGGTAAAAAGTAATCGATTACCGATTACAATTACTTTGCTCAAATAGTAATCTATTACCGATTACTAATTACTCTTCGAAATTGTAACCGATTACAGATCACTTTTGTAATCGCTAAGTAATTGTAATACCGATTACAAAAACGATTACTTTATCGGGTACTTGGGGAATGTTATGTTTTCATGTAATTCTAAGTTACGCCAGGTTACTTGCTCTAAGTCTGATGTCATACCCGTAACCTTTGAGATAAGATTTCCTCATATAACAATTTAGCCTCTTAACATATTACAGACAGATCCCAGAACGCCCACGAAATTCGTACTCTGCAAGCGGTGTTTAACGTTATTTGCATATATTTTTCCGAATACTTTCTCTGTCTAACACTGATCCTACTTGCGCGACTAAAAGAACCCCCACCCCCACCTGTCATGTCTCGTTCTGTAACCTGTATATCCACTATGCACACTGCACTACGTACCAATTTCTGAGTTTTTTGAAGATAAACCTGTATGGTCATGGTCTGATCTGATCATTTATACATTTATATTATAGTATAGTTTTAAAATTCAATTTTACAGCCAATTTGTAACTTGGTTGGGTCCATCGAAAGCTTCGCGGTTGGCAGAATGGCAGATTAGTAGGAAATTTTAAATTTTGGAAAATGTGAATAATGCGATATAGTGTGGTGTGGTGATACGTGGTTTGTTCCATATAAATTCCGGATTGTTACGCATGCGCAATACGAAAAAAGTACCTACAATTTTTCATAGAAGTGCAGCTACCTAGTTTAAAAGTTTATTTTTTTCGGAGTTCATCTGGAACAAACCTATTGTTTGATATTAAGTATGTTATAGTATCCAATATAAATAGAAAATTCAAAATACGCTTACACAAAATAATTGTGATTTACACAAGGCAATCGCGATTACACAAAATAATCGTGCTTTTTTAGGAGTGCGGTAATTATGGTTACAAATTCGAAACGATTACAAATTACACGTAAATTGTAATCGATTACCGATTATTGATTATTCTCTAAACAAGTAATCGCCGCGATTACTGATTACAGCAAATGTAATCGGCTACTGTAATCGATTACTTTTTATCTGTAATCGTCGCAGCTCTGTTTTTACATATAGTTGTTGTGTCTTTAATGCTGTTTTCTTGAATATTATATTTTGGTCTTATTTTTCTAGCACCAGGTTGTGATCTGATCCTATATGTGCGGAGTTTAGAGTTCCAATATCTAATATTTCGCAAAAAGTGAATGATATACTTGTTATTGTATAGTCCATTATCGACTTCTGTTCTTGTGCGTTTTCAAATGTGTATTTATACCTCGAATGGAGTTCAAAGAAGGTGTTGTTGATTCTTAATAATATCGTTGTTTTTTTTTACTCCTGGTATTATTATATATTTAATTCTATAGTTGGCTTTATACGTTTCTCAGACTGTTATGTTGATAGCAGGCTGATGTTTATGTTTTAATTTTTCAACATTGACAAAATTGTTTATAACATATTTAACAATTTTAACAGCTATTCCTACTGACGAAGATAACTGTAAGTGTTATCGAAACGTTTAGATTGTATAATTTAAAATACACCATCAAAAAACCCAAAAAAGATAAGTCTTTTATTCTGATATTTTATGTCGTTTCCTATTCGAGCATTCATGTGGCCTGCTATGATTATACATTCAGTTCTAGGTATTATATCTATAATATGTTGTAGTTCTTCATAATACCTTCTTCGATTTGCTTTGTTTTTGTTCGTATCCGGAGAATATGTATATATAATGTGAACACACTTTTCATTTAATTTCAAATTCACTTGTAGTATTCTTTAGTTGAAGTAGTTTACGTCATGAATACATTGTTGATACTTCTTTTGCAGTAAATTCCAACACCAGCTTTTGCCTTTTTGTTTTTATTTACGCCACTATATGTGAATATGCGGTTGTTAATAATTTAGATTCCTTTAGATTTTTTCTTGGTTTCTGGTATACAGGATATGTGGATTTGCTTTTCGATATTTTCCATTAGGAGTTCGTGGTTTTTACTGTTCCACGATTGTATGTTCCATGTGCCGATCCGTAATAATTATTTGTTCTTCATTCATGTTTTCTTATTCTTTTTGTTTTTCTTTTCGTTAGTTGAGTCACCGTTTGATCAATCCTTGTTCCGAGGCTTAGTGGGGTTCTGTGAGCTGGATTTTTTATTTATGGTAGGTAGGGAGATAACCTGTTTTACCAACCCTCCTGTTTTATCTGAGCTTGGGACCGGCAACGGGCCGCTGTGCTACTCAATCTACCCAGTGGTTCCGTAGGCGGAGATAGATAACATTTGTTATTGATTAATGTAATCATAGTAAATGTTTTGCTTTATTTGCATATTTGTAATATCAATATCAATGTTTTGGACAATAAAAAACGTTGGTCCAATCAGAAAAGGCCACGAGAGCATACAAAAAATAAGATGAGATCAACAGTAGGGGACCAATGAGAAGCAAGAGATCAGTGGGACTTCGAGTGTGGTACCAATCAGAAGCAGGAGGACGTGCCTTTGTAGTAGTGGTCAAGTGGTAACGTATAGGGGCAAGATGATGGACCAATAAATGCTCGACCCCTTTGAAATTCGCGACACGCTTGGGACGAAACATTTGTTCAAATAGATTACGGAAAACATAGTTGAAAAGTGAGACTTGAACGAAGATGGTCAAAATAAGGTGTGAAAAGTGGGTACAATTGGACGGTGTTTAAAGTGGAAAGTAGTGGAGAAAGAAAAAGTAAATTGTAGTTTCTTGCTATGATATTTTTTCTACGTGACATTGAGCTTTAAAAATTCATTACAATCAGTCTTAAAGTGATTGTTACTGCGATGTAGACTATTTACATTCGTGGTTACAAAAATATTGGTATTCTTGTTTGGCGAATGCGATTGATTAATTTGGTTTTCGATGTGTTTTGCTTGTTATTAAAAAAGGTTAATAATCTATCCAGAGTGGGAATGTATTCTGTGGTTTTCAAATGATTTAATTTGGTTTCCCAAATCTCTTAAATGCATGTTTTTTTTTTACTTTAGTTAAATTAGAATTTTGATGAATTTAAAAAAAAATCCATCAAGATATTCTCGTCATAATGTTTTTACATTACACGAAGTCAAACTAGTTGTTGGCAACTTTATATGAAAGCGTTTACAGTTAATATGGAAAATTGTGCTACTGTCTTATGTATCGCCCATTTCATAATTATTTTATGATTATGTTTCATGGGAAAAATTTTATTGCTTTTTAAGTGCGCAAGTAATTCTGAAAACGGCTCCTATTGCCTTTACGGTGGTTACCAATATTTAGCAAACCGCGTTTTTGCTGTCTACCTTTCAGCGTTGCACCTTTTAAGTGTTCTTGTTCCCAACCACTGTAATTGCCTTTAAAGCTTTTGAAGTACAGGAATAACCCCATTAGGACGAGTAATTAATAACGCATTAACGAATTAGTGTGATAAACTCATATGAATGTTAACTTTGTATTTTTGCTACAAGAGCTTCGTATGATTGAATGTGACTATTCATCATAAACCAGAAGATTTGAATATATTAAACAGTATATGTTATTCTTTAGAATCTTCTGAGAACCGAGTCTTGATTTGTTGCTCGAATAACCATGTTTTGAATAAAATATTTTTTTATTTTTTAATGAAATTGTGTTTGAAATATGTACAGGGATATTCATTATAAATTACCCAATGGATATTTTTGTTATTATAGCAGATAGATGTATACATTAAATGTAAAAGTTAGTAAATCATCTTAATTTATCACGAAAAACACAGTGGCGTACTATAACTAAGGGGTATAAAAAATAATTCAATTTTTTTAATAGATCACCCTGTATTTTATTTTACCTTCGTAAAGCCCATATTTTCTGAATTAAAAAATATACCACATGATACCCCCACGTTTAACCGTTGTTGAGGTATTTAATGTTTAAAATGGTGGTTATGATATACTTACTTGCCATTTTGAAAAATTATTACAACCAAAGTCAACCATGAAATATTATTTTTGTTATTTTCAGCGCGCTTTGATTTTTATGATTGCAGAAACACGCCATTTTACAACTATACTTTGAACAACATTTTTTGAGTTATAAGTTATAACACATCGAAAATCATACACTAGATATCACTGATTGTTTATTATTGTTAAGTAGTCTATATAACAAAGATTTATTTAATAAGTTTAACAAAAACAAAAAATAATTACTAATCATAGCAAATGTTCGAAATACCCTCCGTTATTCTCTATGCATAAGAGATAGTGTCTTCTTAAATTACGAATTGCATGGGAAATAGTTTCATTATTTAGGTTATTTAAATTGTTGATTTCTTCATGGACTCTATCTTGTATCATTTGAATATTATGGTGATTATCATTATTAATATCTTTTAAAAATCCCCAAACAAATGAATCCATAACAGTCAAGTCAGGGCTATTAGGGGGCCATGCAATTGTACCGTTATTTCCTATCCAGACTTCAAATACGTTGTTTAAATGTTCCCTTATTTCTTTAACATTATGCGGGGGTGCCCCATCCTGTATCCAAATCAAATCATTCAGTTCTCCTTCTGTAAACATCTCCAAAGCATATTTTCTATTTGGAGAATCAATTTTCAATATAGGTGGGTCCTTTTAAATTGTAATCATAAAATATTGGCCCAACAATTTTATTTAAGAAAATCCCACACCAAATGTTGATTGATTTTCTCTCAGATTTTTTTATTGGTTTAAAAAGTTTTTTTCGATTTTGTTTATTTTCCCATGAATTTGTGTTTCTTCTATTAAATACTCCGGCGGTCGAAAACGAGGATTCATCAGACCATAGAATTTTATTAAAATATTCGGGATCCGCATTTAAGGTATGTATCATTTGTCATTAAAAATTGTACGGGACGTATTTTAGGTTTGTAACCGTTTCTTTTCAACGTACGTTGAATTTTGCTGTAGCTCTTTCTTAATAACACCGCTGCGTTTTTTAAACTACTTTCACTGTTTTCTAAAAAGAATATTATCTTACAATAATGGTTATTATCGAACAAAATTTGTTTGACTTATCCTCGAAATGTAGCAGAACATCGAGCTGTTCATCTTCATTTACCATATTTGCACGTTTTTTTCTAGCAAATGAACTTGTAGAAATTACCTTATTGTAAATATTACAAAAAGTTTTTTCCGAAGGGACTGTTCGATTTGGGTATAACACCCTGTAGGCCTTCGTGCCTCGCGTTTATTTTTATTATTACGAATATAACAAGTGAAGATTTGCAGTTTTTCAACATCGTTATAAACCGTTTTAACTATTTACAATTTACATTGTCATTAACTACTGTCATTGTCATAGACTACTTAGCAATAAATCAAAAATAATATTTCATGGAAGTATATCATAACCACCATTTTAAACGTTAAATAACTCAACAACGGTTAAACGTGGGAGTATAATGTAGTATATTTTTGAATTCAGAAAAATATGGGCTTTACGAAGCTAAAATAAAATAGGGTGTTCTATTAAAAAAAAATTGAATTATTTTTTATACCCCTTAGCTATAGTACGCCACTGTGTTTTTCGTGATAAATTAAGATGATTTACTGTCCATCCTACAACTTTTACATTTAATGTATACATCTATCTGCTATAATAACAAAAATATCCATTGGGTAATTTATAATGAATATCCCTGTACACAATGAAAAAAATGTCTTTTTTTACACATTCATTTGTTATAAATGTATACGTATGGTTCTTCCATACTAGTCAGAGTAATTACCAACACTCAAGATCTGTCTAATGCTAGGCAACTACTAATGTCCTACTTTAACAGGACTTTACAAAAAGTAAGTACTTATGCAACAACTGAGAATTTACGATTTTCACAAAAAGAAACCACACCTGAAAACATTTCTATATTCATCTTAATGTACTTAGTAGTTGCAGCTATCGTGTCCAGTAAAAAAAAAATTCAAAGAATTATACTTGTTTAATAATTTGAATTAAACGCCTACTATTGAATGTTATTTAATTGTTAGTAATGATTAATAATTAAATCTTTAGCAGGTAGATTAAATACTATTAAACCGCCTTAAAGATGACATTATGGACAAAAGCTGGCAATGAAAAAAATGAACAAAATTTAACCACCATGCAATATCATGTGTTAAGCAATTTAAGTCTTAGCTTTGTATGTTTGGTTTTTTGCTATGTTTGTCCTATATTTTGAAATAATGGTTTACTGAATAAGTATGCACAGGCATCGCAGTAATGCATGAATTTAAAATTAAAATTACATTTTGTGTTCAATCTTATAATACAATTGCAGTGGTAATAGAAATGTTTGCTACATTTTTAATTAGTACACCTAGGTTGGGTAGAGTGTTCATAAATGTGATTTAAGGGTAAAGTTATTATTCAATATTAACGATAATGTAACATTTAGTAGTTGGCTTTTAAGTCATATTATTACAGCTTTGTTCACTGAAGACGATAGCTGCAATTGATATTAAAACTTTTAAAGCTTGTGAAATTCGCTGTTAAATACACGGCTTTTACCTAAAAAGATAAATATTTACTTTTATTGATGGACGTAAGTTGTGAAAGTATTTATTTTCACATTTTTATTACTTACTAATGCAATTACACGAACTTGCTTTGGAATGCTACCCTTAAAATATGAGTTTTTCTTTAACAATGAGTTTTTTAGATGCAAATATTATCGATAGCGTTTATAAAATGAAGTGGTAAGTATATATATTAATGGGTTGTCTTGTTTCATTAGTACGAACAGTTAGCAAGTTTAGATTATGAGTCACTTTTGGCCCAATGCATGTTAAGTATTTATTTAAACGTCAATTGTCGAAATATACCTAACTTTGTCCTGTACGTTGATTTGTTTCTAATATTACAGTGCTATTGTCAGTTTATTTAAGCCTAGCTTTTAAATGATTTGCTGTGCTATTTTAGTCGAATGAGCACGTAATATGGGTATTTGGCAGCATATACAATAAGAAAATTTGTTACAATAGAATTTTATCTAAATTAAACCTATTAAATTTTTAGGGAAAGTTTTGAACATCCCTGTACGGCCTTTACTAATTAGAATAAAACCGATAGTTGAAATAATTATGTCTTTTAGACATATATTCATTCGGTGCCATGTATATGTTAGGAATAAATTTAGAACTGATCGTTCAACGACTTACTAAAGAATTTAACAGTTGTTGCCTCATATTGTACTATTACTAAACATAATCTTGGACATAGTATAAGAACATTATGACTAAAATGTTTATTTCTACGTACATTTAATTGAGAGCGATCACTGTAGAGACGCCGTAAGCGAATTTCTGCTGGAACCATAATAGGTATTATTCCTTACTCAAAAATTACAAATTAGGCTCACAAGTTTATCTTATATTTAAACAAAAGTACAAGGCATTTATATAAGGTATTTGTGTCCTTGACGAATATTAACGTATACATCAAATTATTCAATTATAGATAGAACTTTACAAGCATTTAAATCGAAAACGTTATAAATAATTTATTGCCATCTAAATCCTCTAATCGATATTGGAAGGAATACGAAAGAGATATTCTGCGGCAAACTACTATAATGGTATAAATTAAGTGCGTTTTCACGCACGACTGTGGTTTGCGACCTGAATGCGTAAAGCCGTACAAAAGTCACATTGAAGACAATCCATGAAAACTATTACGAGGGTCCCTGCTAAAATTCGGGGAAAATGTAAAAAATGTGATTGTGTCGATTACGTGCCGTGTGCGACCGTGTCGGATGCGACCAGCAAAAATCGTGGCTGTAGCGACCCTGCTAGTAGCTTTCAGTGCCGCATGCGACCCATTGTTCGAGAGAGGAAATTTTACCCCAAGTTAATTTGCACCTAGTTTATAAACCCTATGCATGTTTAAGAAATATGTACCGTCTGCCAGAGCCCCAAAAGATTCTTTTATTGCCATAAGCATGTGGAAGTACGTGTCCTCAGTTTTGTCAGGCAGGAGAGAATACACAGCAGGGCAGACGTTTGTTTATGTGTCAAGTCGACGTGAATGGAATAAAGTTGGACTAAACTGCTTGGGACAACTTTTAAATGTACCGTCGAAAAATAATCGGTCCTGCTTCTCTAACAGTTGCAAAGTACCTTCATCTCCGAAAATTATCATTCTTCTTTCCCTTATGGTTTTATCAGCTAATAAAAACTTCTTCCATCTGGCAACGTTAATAGATCATCAGGAACACAATTTCATTACTTGATTTAGGATTTTAATAGTCCCGATTGCTCCCCTTCTGTCTCGACATAAAACACTTTTCACGGAGTCATATTTTGGCATTTCAGTCATGAGTTCAAATCCTTGGGAATAGAGTCCTGAAAATTCTTCTTTATATATCACGTTTACCGGCACTGACACTTCCTCTCGCTCTTTTCCTACAGTTATGCATTGCTCTGTTGACGTCCAACTCCGCTTGATTTGGTACATAGGAATGCTCCGTAGTAGTGCCCGGTATTATTTCATGCTGCAGTGTTGTCTTGACTCTTCCGCGACACTTGCTTTTCTTCTCTTTTATGCACAGTCACGATATGTGTAGTCTTATGAACTCGGTATGAATACGATCCAACCACTAAAGAAGGCTTTCCTTTTTTAGTTGTAATAACATAGGATACTTCCATCGCACAAAACACTTGTAAAACAAACTTAACACAATGTTGAGTGACTGCAAGTCACAAGATAAATAAGGGTTGTCTGTCAAACAATGCAAACGCGTTAGTCAACATTCCATAGCAGGTCAACAACATGTAGTGAAATAAATTTAAAAGCGTTAGTCAACATTCTATAGTAAATTAAATAAATTTAAAAAATTTAATGGTAAATTAAATTAATTTTACCATATTCCACTGATACATCAGTACTTGGGTGGCGAAGGCAAGTGCTGCACGGGTCATCTGGCACGGTCGCATACTGCACGAGACACATTATGTTACGTAAAAAAGTTTGTTTCAAAATTTAAGATCTACACACCTTTGTATTCGGTAAAACCATCGGTAAAACCAATCTTCAAAACATTTACAAATACTTTAAAAGCTTCAACGGCCTCTTCAGGTGATCAAAAACCGTTACCACGCATTTTATTTTTGGTGAAAAAAGTCATTGGGAGACAGATCAGGCGAATATGAGCAATGAGTCATTAATTTGATATTTTGAGTAGTCAAAAATTCTGTAGTTTGTCGTGCTATGTGCGCACTTACATTCTCATGATGCAGAATGATTCGCTTATTTATATCGTTTTCTCTAATTTCACCAATCATCTGGGGGAGACAAATCGAAGTATACCAATCAGCAGTAACTGTTCTTCGATCCTCAAATGCAACGTGTCCGCAATCAAGCAATCATTTTCTTTGAAACGCTTCGCGAGCGCACGATTTTTGTTGGTTTATGTTCACACCCACACAGATGATTGCTGTTTAGTTTCAGGCTGACATGAATATATCCACGTTTCGTCACCTGTTGCAATGTAATATACCGAATTTGAACGACCATGGTCAATTTTCTTTAAGCTTTTCCTTGCACCACTGGACACGCGCTTTTTTTTGAGCTTCTGTCAGATTATGAGGAATCCAACGACTACTAAGCTTCCTGACATTGAAATCTTATTTCAAAATGGTATGTATTTGTTTCGCCGCAATACCTAAGGATTCCTGTATCTCACGTGTTGCACGTCAATATGATAGACTCATTTCACGCACAGCATCAATAATCTTTGCAACAACACAAGTGGATGGTCGACCCTCGCGAAAATCGTGTTCCACGTTTGAATTTGCAAACCATTTGTAGACCATGGTTTTGGACGGCGCTTCATCACCAAACAAAAGTCATCATCACTCGAAAATCACAATTCGAATTATGGATTTCTTTCACAAACTTACTAATTTTAAAATTCTACTATTGAAATGAAACTGTTCTGTTTACAATCAAACTGTCAGCATACGAGCTTTTCTCCCGCAAAATTTTGCGGTTAAAATTAAATTTACAACATTGTAAAAACAAAAACAGTAAACTATGTCAGAATGACGTTTAAAGCTTCATGTCAGATAGAGATTAATATATGTTAACGTAAAAAAATTCCAAAACCGCCCGCTTCATATCAATAATACAGCTTAAGCATTTTCAAGCATACTTATTTAATTTTTACATTTATTTAAAATTCTGGCTCCGTTATTTCCTTCTACGCAAAATTACCCTGATACCAAAAAAAAAAAAAATGATCAAAATCCATCAAGCGGTTGTCTCGCAATGTGCGTGAACTAAATCACCCGATTAATTTAACACATAAGATGCTTTACTTGAATATTTTTAATGCAAGGTCTAATTTTGTTGATAAAGTCAGTGCCTGTATTACCGGCAGTGCGATTAAATTCTATTCATTTTAGCGACTTTGTAATCAAATAGTATGAATTATGTTACTTTATTTGATAACGTGCATATTTACAAGTTAAAATGTTTGTATCTAGTGCTCCATGACACAATTTTCAGTGTAGGAGTGCAAAAATGTGTTTTTGCACTTCCTGGATAAAAGTACTCTTTGGTTCCTCCATTTCGGGGACTGAAGTGTTACTTTTAATCTCTAAGGATTAAAAATAATTTAATCTTGTTATGGCATTGAAACATCTGGGATTTTACAAATAATTCATAAATTACATTAGCCTTGAATAGCGTAGCTTTTTGTCAAAGTGACTTTTCTAATAACTTAAATTTATCATAGATGTAATATTTTAATTTTCAGAAAATAATATAATTATTTCATTATTACTAAGAACTGCTAAAATATGTAGATAACGATTGAAGTTCCTTAATCCCTTGAATAGTTGTTGGTCTGAAAGCCCTCAATAAAACTATTTCGCAGGATTAAATGAGTCACTTCAATTTATTATATAATATACAATTTTTAATTACTAACGTGAGAAATTATTTATTCCATTCCTTTAATGAGAAGTAATATTTTTCTCCCTAGGTGTATAATGAAACATATTTTTAATAGCACTAATATTTAAAGTACAATATAAATTCACAATTTCTTTTTTGTAATTTGCTTCCATTTTGATTCTTTAATAGACATAAGAAACGGGACGTCATTATAGCCATTAATTCACGATACAGTTTACGAAAATTTTTAGGTTGGCAAAGCTTGATCCGGGATTATGTCATCCATGTCACACTTACAAAATGTGCCAATAACAGGATGCGTTCAGTGGAAAACTTTGATGTGAGCATATTCACGACCGTATTTTTGGTAATTTCACGTATTTCAGGGGGCGTACATGCAAGATTATCTTCCATTTTCATGTTTTCTGACAGAATTTAGATAAAACAAAAGGTGACTAGACCAAATTTTCACTTTTAAAATTAAGACCTTACCACCACAAAAATCCCTAAATCAACTAAAGTAAAATTTCTTGTTTAAAAACGGCAATTTACAGAAAATAAAAACGTGTTTCATTAAACTTTGACGCACTCATTCTTTCAAAAACTCGCGGTTACGCCGCTCTTATGAAACTTTGTTATACTATTATATAATTATTTATTTCTCTACACGTTTCAATACAACATGTACCATTATCAAAAGAAAATATATAAGTAAAGTAACAAACAAGTAGTTATGGTAACAAATTATTAATGTAAAACAGCAAACTTGATGTAAATTATAATTCCATAGTTAAAATATCTATTAAAGGTGACTGTAAGATCAAACATCTTTAATTAATTGAATTTACTGTTTATGTTTACGTTTAGTGGATATATATCAGTGTGACCATTTAAGTTCGCCATAATCGATTTTGTTTAACTTTGACTTTAAAAATATCTTGAATATCGCATCCACTTTGTTGAAAATTAAACCAACGAATTATAAAATGTGTTTAAAGTTCTCACCTGTCAAAATTACATTTAACAATTTGGAAAACTTATAAATTTTTGAATTTCGAAAAATTCCTATTTTAAAAGTTGTTCAGATTGTCAATTTAAAACATTTCAAATTTAAATGATACTATGAATATTGAATTTCGGTGATAATTGACATTTTAGATTTAATCTGATTTAAATAGTAAAAATTATTCAATGAAACTCAGCAACTCTAATCTATTTGACTATAACAAAATTAAATTTAAAATTTTTTACTATTTTAATATAATTTCATCCATCATCAGAAGTCAACGCTTTAAAGTTCGTTTAACTTAGATTAATGAAATGAAGTGAAAATTTTTATTACAGATTCTGATTTAAAATCTTTTGAATTTATGTTATCAACTTATAAAACCCACAGATAAAAATTTGCAATAAATTAGGACGAACCTTAATAGTATAACGTTGCTTAAAATTATAATTCTAACGCTAAAAAACTCTTGTTTAATTTCCAACATTTGAATAGTTATTAGATTTTCCCGAAAAGCAAATTTTTTTGCTTTAACTTAAACTTTACAAACTTTGCGTTGAAAAAAACTATGATGGTCAACAATCTATATAACTTTAAAAATGTCTAAGACACCATAAATACACCTTGTATTTGATTTTAAAAGATAAAAAATTAATTGTTACATCAAATCAATATTTTTAATTATTCATATATACCTATATATATATATATATATATATATACTATATATATACTGAAAGAAAGTCTGAATATATGTTTTAGAAAAAATTATAAGGATCTGGTTGTAATTTCATAAGTTTACGCAATATTGCACAACAAATAATTTATTCATCACCGCTGACGTGTATTTCTAAGAAAACCCAAGTTACACGGTCAGAACGTTTAACAATCAGTAACGGTAATTCCCGCACGGTAACGCATTGAGGCCCAGCTGCACCTTTCAAATTGCGAATTAGTCAATTACAAAATGCAATCAAACTTAAAAATTTATAGTAGATTCCGTTAAGCCGATATCCAGCAGCCCCTTTATACCGTTGACCGTTCCAGAAACCAGTATCTGAATCAAGCGGATTTTGATGATACCGACCTGTTGTTCACCGAAGAAGAGTCCTTCGCGATCGGTCGACAATGTTAACGTTTTACCCATAAGTTCAATTCTGTACTGCTATTGATAGACCGTAAGTTGTCAAGTTATACCCTGTGACAATTTAAACAATCGCTACTTCAGACCGTTAATACGTTATAACGGTATCCAGGAGTTTTACTACACTTCACCTTAAGTAGACTATCGGTATCAAAAGTCACACAATTTTTAAGTTGACGTAATTTATTGAAATATAGACCCGACGTAACTCATCAACTTGTACGAAGGGTTGTTACAGGGTAAAGGTATTACGGACTTTTAGTATATACAGTAAAGACGCGTCGCCTACATCTGGAAATTTTTTTAATGCGCTCGAAACTCATACACTATTTCCAGACAAACATAATAACCATACACGATGATTTAAATTGCAGAGAATGCCTGGCCACCCTGTAGCTATCTATACCACATAACCATCGTAAATACCTGGTGATCGAACGTTTGGAGCCAACTGTCAGATTAGGACGTATTCGAGAGTATAAAGTTTGATGCAATTGATAAGACGAAATACGCTTCATTAATTTGCTTCCTGCTGTAAGTGATTAGTAAAGAGGCGGAAATAACATTAGGTGATTTGGGAATCGTTAAGATTAAGTTTTTAGTTTTAACAACTGTTTGTAAGGCCTTTTAAACTTATAATTGAAAGACTCAAACTGGCTTATTTATAAACTAAAGGGGTGGGTTCGTCGGTATATTTAATCTTTGGCTCTACACTGTCCACATAAAATAATTAAAATAAAACGGTTTAAAAATATATTATCCTATTATTTACAAATCTAATATATTCACACTTAAGCTAAATCAACTAACATAAACGTAACAATAAGAAAACAACCTGACGTTCTGATTGAGACGGCGGCGTCCACTCAGTTTGGACGGCGAATTTCGATGTCCTCCTTCCTTCCTTCCACTCGCTCGATACAACGGTTTATGGCTGTCGCAGTCGTTTCTGCAAATAGATTTTAATACTCCCTAGTTACACTCAATGATGACCGTAATATTTAAATGATTAATAACGTTGTGTTTAATTAATTATTTATGCTGGATACGGCCCTGTCTATAAAAGAAAAGAATTTATAAACAAACTACTGGTTATTCAAAACGAGGGTTGCGCGAATCTAGGTCACTAGTGAAAATCGATATCCCGAGTTCACGGTGTACGCATGACGGTTGTACCGGTCTAATACTTGCTTCCCTCTACCTTCAGTACTTTCAGGAAGACGGACAGGCGCGTATGCTTCGTGAAGCAATTTACTTTCGCGATGTATTATGTTCGAAAATATGACTTCTTCAGAGGTTTACTTTTGCATTAAATTTAGACTAGGCGGATTATACACGTTTGGTTGTATAATTAATATATATGCGCGTTATCTTCGGGGATGCAATTTTATGGCGATGACTTCTTTTATGCAAATGCACGAAATCTCACGTAGATACCAACGAACGTTACCTACTTGTATACGTACAAAACACGTATTTATTAAAGGCGGTTTTTATACTTGCGGAATAAGCTGGTGGAAAACAATTAATTGATTGTTTTCTTGAAATTCGTTTACTAAGCGCGTGGTTATTGATGTACGGTTTTCTTCTACTACAGGTCTTTGACGGATACTCTACGTCTAATTCGTTTGTGATTACAGGTACTTCGGTCTTTGCCAGCGAGCTGATGAATTCAGGTGTTTAGAATGTAAGTGAGAGTAAATGATGAAAGCTGCAGGTCTATACAGTCCTACTTAGCTCTCGTCGTCAGGTATATGGTGGAGTGGTGGTGTGATCTCCCACTACCTAGTTGCTTTGCCCGTGGCTGTCTGGGTGTTTTGGTGCGTGTTTTACTCCCGACTGCTCCGGGACCTAGCCCGTCGCTCTATGGGGGTTTCCGTGTGGGTTAGCGTGTAGACTCCCGACTACCTCGTTGCTTTGCCCGTGGCTGTCTGGGTGTTTTGGTGTGTGTTAATACTCCCGACTGCTCCGGGACCCTAGCCCGTCGCCTCTGGGTTTTTGTGTGTGTGTTTATGTTTGTGTTATGAATTACTCTACAGACTTACGTGTGGTTAATCACAAAGATCGAGGATAGCTATTTACCAAAGGTTCGCGGTGCGCGTTCGCAAATACAGGGAGCTAAAGCTCGCGGTGGCTATCACTAGGTCTGCGGCGATTTACTTTCAAACAACCGTCACGTGCAGGTTTTCTGGAATCGGAGTTAGTCAAACGGACTAGCTGATACAGGAGCTGGTGAAACCAACTAAATACTTCTCGGCGGCGGGATGCTTTCACGAGGCGCGACGGAACTCTTCTACGGCTGCTACTGGTCTGGTCGGCTACGGCTACCGGTTAATGAATTAACTAACTAACTAAAGGTACGCGGCGCGGTTTTTATAGGGGACTCTCGGTAGGCGGTGGTGGCTTCTGTTTGGGGGAATCCTATTTGTAATTGGCGGAGATTACTCTGACGTATAAAACTTTCGATGTTTTATGAAATCTACGTTGGAGTGGAAACAAATTAATTTTTGTTGTGCAATCAAACGAAATAATGAGAAATATTAAGTTAGGTCCTGAGTAATACGGAATACTAAGAAATATTAGATTAAGTCTTGCAGGTGTTTGAATACTAGGAAAGCTTACATCATTTCTTTTACGAGGGCTGATTGTTAAATAATTAATTAATTAAAAGAATTTAGTAGTAATGACTTGCGGTTCGTTACATGTTTAAATGTTAATAAAATTCGTTACCTTTAAACTTGTGTATCTTCTTTGATAACAGAGATATCGAGATGATTCTTAAACGAAAATGTAGAGAAGGGATACCGTTATAACGTAATGTAAATGGAATGTAGCGATTGTTTCTGATAAATTCCACAGGGTGTTGCAAAGTTAGAGAAATAACAACTTTCTTTTCACACACCGTATATGGGTAAAACGTTGCCATTTATCAGAAACCATCAATACATTTTTTCCTTAAAAATCAACCTTCACCGTGAAGAAAGAATCATCAAAATCCATCCATTGATTCAGAAATAAAATAACTTTAAACTTGAGGCATAAGTTAGGTGATGCGATGATTTTGGAGAGGAGTGTAAAACAAAATTATAATAATTATAAACTAATAAAAATATATAATTCTTAATAAATTGGCGAAAAAATCAAGTTCTATATCGATTGTAAAGGAAGATGCCTGTTGTTTTTGTATTTTGGATAAATTTCTGATTGGTCGGAGAAACTTACTACTGTGCATCATTGGGATTGCTGTAACGCAGGGTTGCCAGATCAGTCAGCGAAATTTCCCCAATGGGACTTAAAAAATCCCCTATATTTAGTACTTAAAACAAAAAATCCCCAGAATATTTTTCTTTATTACTATCAATAAGTGTTAAATCCTAGATATTTTTTCAAACAAAATATGTATTGTATTAAGTGTGAAGTCCCCAAAAAAGCAGTTTTACATGTAAACCCATAAAAAACAAAGCAAAACTACTTTTATATTGAACTAGGTAAATAAACTAAACACATTTTACTTAAAGTTAGTTACAAAAAAAATACATAAACCAACTGATATTCAATGTTTGCAAAAATTTCTAAAACAGGGAATAATAACTTCTTTTGAAAACGAAACGAAACTGTCCTTATTTGGTAGACCACAAATAAAAAAGGTGACATAATAAGCAGTAAAAATAATAATGCCATTGATAGACCTGTAAAATTTCAAACTATATTATTTCAAATTTTAATCTAGTAGTAGGAGAATCCTAAATACCCTAAGTAAAAAGTAAAGCCAGAAAAAAATCCCCCAAAAGGTACCCACAGCAAAAAAAATCCCCTCATTTTTGAGGAAAACCCCCTAATCTGGCAACACTGCCGCAACGTGATACTTCATGTTTACATGCAAGTAGTTTTATGTGTATACTCGTTCCATGTGAAAACTAACCTTCGTTCTTTATTTTTGATTCGCATGGTTGCTGTATGCATGTTGCCGATCAGAAAAAAAATTAAAAACCTTTATTAGATATATACTCAGATAAACAGTGAAAACAAAAGATTTGAGCATTCAATATACGTCCGTAACAAAACAATTATTCAATATTAACAAAATAAAACTTATTGGGTATACTCAGGCCCGCGCGGTCCTATAGGGAGAGGAGGGGCTGCGCCGTAACCAAAAAGGCGCCGTAATAAAAATGCAGGTGAATCGGTGCATAGTTAATCAATTACCCATATTTATGCATGCATGGATGTAACAAATATAAAACAAACTTATCAAGTAAACTCTTTTTATGTAAGAGGTCGAATGCAAGTTACAACACGAATAATTGTTTACTCGTTAAAATACAGGTTGAAATGCAACACGACAAATGACTAAGTCTTTATTATGAATAAACAATTATTTGTATAAGTTTATTATTATTTATTTTTTTTTGAATAAAATAAAACTCGCTGAAATTGCACGCAGAAAACTGTAATTATTGTAAAATAATAAATAATTACTCCTACTTTCGTTTTCAAATGACGGGAACACAATTTTATATATTTTTATTGTTGAAAATCTATAAATTGATAGGCATCGACAGGTTCGCCTTTGCATCCATGGCGCCCTCGTGCAACGCATGAGTTGCCCATGTGGACGGTGCGGGACTGGGAGGAATATGCTAACGCCCGGCAATCGAAGCATGTGCAGCCAAAATCTATTGACGAGACGCTTTCTACAGTAACAAATATGGACGTTAAAACAAACGGTAATGAAGATTTTGTGTTCGTGACGGATTTCCAAACCAAGATCATCGGTTTTGCCACGAAGAAGAACTTAGAAACATTATGTCGTGCTTAACAGTTCTCCAAAGAAGAAGCTCACGCCTTAATTAATGATTTATATGTACCCCTAGTGTTTTTCCTTCTCCCTAAAAAAACTGTCGAAACTTACGTTAGCTGTTTTAAATACTTAGGGAATGGTTGTCTGATTAGGGGCCTGAAATTTTATCCATCAAATATTTTTATTGATTTTGAAAAAGCCATACACGTAGCTGTGTAATTGGTTTTGCCAAATGTAATAATTAAGGGCTATCGGTTTCATTTAAGACAAAGTTTGTATCGCAAAATTCAGTCTTTCGCGAGAGCATAGATCCAAATTAGAGAACGGAAATTTTTTAAAGTTGTTTTCCGGGGTTACGCTTTTAAATTCTGTAGACGTATCAAATGTATTAATTGATAAAATAATGGCAGAATACCCTCGCAACCAGAGAATCAATGAATTTTGTGATTATGTTTTAGAAACACACACACACATATATATATATATATATATATATATATATATGATATATATATATATATATATATATATATATATATATATAAATTAGAAATAGTTGTGGCTGACTATTTAAACACTAAAGACTAATTAGTGGGGATGCAGCCAAAGGTTTAGGGCAGAAAAATAAGACTCTTTTACTTAATTGAGAGCTTTCGAATTCTTTATTCCTTCGTCAGTCAAAATTCTACAATAGGTATTAAGTTATTATAAGTTATATAATGTACAAAAATCTATAACTTACAGTATGTGAGGTTGCTATTTAAAAACTTGCAAACATTGATAAAAAGATTAATTTTGAAAATATTGAAACATTAATATAATATTTAATGTGATGTAATTTGTGATTGACAGTTTGTGTATATACATGGTAACGAAATGGATAGAGAAATAGAGTTGTTGAAGTGGACTGTTTTAATTGTTTATTTAACTGACGTTGGTTATCTAAATATAAAATGTTTGAATAAATTACATTTAGGTTTTGAATATCAGTTCTTTTATTCATAGAATTTTGTTCACAATGAATATGAGCCATTTCTAAGAAGGACCTTTTGAACAAATTAGTTTCAATTTCTAAAATTTTGATGTTATTAAGGTCAGGAAGGTGTCCTGTTTCATTAGCGTGTTGTGAAAGGGCGCATGCATCTTTTCTGACTTTAATATCACTACGATGGGAGGTTAGCCTATACTTTAAGTTCCTAGATGTCATGCCTATGTATTTTAGATGACAGTTATTACAATCAATTTTGTAAACTACATTATTTTATCTTTAGTTTGAATTTTATCTTTTAATTTTGAAAAGAGATTACCAACCTTTTTGTAGGGCGAGGCGCTATTATAATATTTTCTTCTTGCTTTAAAACATTTATAATTTTGGGAGTAATTTCTGTAATGTATGGAAATGATCTATAAATTTTATTGATGTTTTGATTGTTTGAGTTATTATGACTGTTAATATTGTTATCTTTTTTGTTTGTATGTTGGTTGTAGAAAAATTAGTTTTTTTAATTTTGGTGGATAAGAGTTGTTAATAAATAGGTCGTATAATTTTTTAAATTATTGTTCCTTAATGTTGGATGGCAAATTTTAGTAATTCTGTTTTTAACATCAATACTATGTTCAGTTTCATTTTCTCTGTGTGATGTGAGAAATAATTGATGTATCTATTAGAACTGGAAGGTTTGTTATACCAGTCTAATATTATTGTATTATTTTCAGTTCTGATAAGTTTAGTATCGAGGAAGGAACACTGTTATTCGTTTCTTCAAAATTAATCTTTTATTATCAATGTTTGCAAGTTTTTAAATAGCAACCTCACATACTGTAAGTTATAGATTTTTGTACCTTATATAACTTATAATAACTTAATACCTATTGTAGAATTTTGACTGACGAAGGAATAAAGAATTCGAAAGCTCTCAATTAAGTAAAAGAGTCTTATTTTTCTGCCCTAAACCTTTGGCTGCATCCCACTAATTAGTCTTTAGTGTTTAAATAGTCAGCCACAACTATTTCTAATTTATCAATACGAATGGGGTTTTACCAAGAAATCACTAAGATCTACGGACTTCAATACACTCAACTCCTAAAAATGGGCTAATATCAACAACAAACTTGCATCTTTACGAAATAGAAAGATTTTCTTCTTCATTGTAGAAAAATGTTTTAACACCAAAACATATTTCTGACAGAACAAAAAGAATTCAAGACCTAATGCAAACTCATGATGGAAGAAGTGGACAACTAGCATACAATTTAAACAAAAGGTTAAATACTAAAATACTAAACTTAGAAATTAAAGTAACTCATAGTAATATCAACAGTTTTCAAATCAATCAACAAAAAATTGAAAATCAAATACTTAATATCATTCCAATTCACATGTTAAACGAATTCCAAAGAAAACAATCTATTATCTATAACAGATTATTTCATTCCATTAAAATCTCAAATTTATCTAAAATTAATAATCTACAAAATAACAATAAACTTAAAATCATAATTAATGAAAATTGGTTAAAAACCTAACTATTGTTGAAATTCTAATGAAGTCAAAAGTTTATTATCGTTAGGACCTAAATTTTGTCTTCAACCTAATAAAGATGAAATTAATATAAAAAAATTGTTAGCAGATGTTGAGTTTGCTATTTCACATATACATGATACAAACAAACGTAATATATACAGTGGACAAATCAGTAATATCATCACAAACTTTTTATATAAAGACATAAACAATTTTTCTATTTTCAAAAAATGGTTTCATGTAACTAAAACCTTCCTCAATAAACACCCTGACCTAATTGTTACTAAATCTGATAAAGGAAACACTACTGTAATCATGTACAAACAACAATATGACAATTTATCTAAAGACCTATTGAATGATGAAAATTATTATCTAGAAAAAAATACCCAGAGATCCCACATCTACCTTCCAACAAAAATCTAACAAACTTGTCTCTAAATCAAAAATCAAAACGATATCACAGATAAAGTCGCCAAAACTTTAACTTTCTATCAAGGTATATCACCTAAATTTTATGCTTTACCAAAAATTCATAAACCAATATTATCATTAAGACCTATTATATCTTCTATAGAATCTCCTAATATCAAATTAACACAATTTTTAACTGATATTTTAACTAGAGCTTACAACCAAAACAATACATATTACATTCCTGATTCTTTTCATTTTCAACTTTAATCAACAATTATAAATTACCTAATAATTATAAAATTATTAGTTTAGATGTAATATCGCTATTCACTAATATTCCTCTTGATTTAATAATAAAAAGCATTCATAAACATTGGGAATCAATAACAAATTATTGTACACTTAATAAAAATACATTTATTGATGTTATGACGTTTGTTTTTAACACAAATTATTTTCTTTCAAAATCAATTTTATTTACAAAAACTTGGAACACCCATGGGATCTAAAATTTCTCCTATCTTAGCACAGTATGTCATGGATTATTTATTAGATTATTGTATCCCTTTACTTTCTTTTAATTTACCCTTTATTAAAAAATATGTTGATGACATCATATGTGTCATACCACAAAATTCTGAAAATGAAATTCTAACTGTTTTTAATAACTATAATACAAATATTCAGTTCACAACAGAAGAAGAAACGAATAACAGTGTTCCTTCCTTGATACTAAACTTATCAGAACTGAAAACAATACAATAATATTAGACTGGTATAACAAACCTTCCAGTTCTAATAGATATATCAATTATTTCTCACATCATACAGAGAAAATGAAACTGAACATAGTATTGATGTTAAAAACAGAATTACTAAAATTTGCCATCCAACATTAAGGAACAATAATTTAAAAATTATACGACCTATTTATTAACAACTCTTATCCACCAAAAATAAAAAAACTAATTTTTTCTACAACTAACATACAAACAAAAAAAGATAATAATATTAACAGTCATAATAACTCAAACAATCAAAACATCAATAAAATTTATAGATCATTTCCATACATTACAGAAATTACTCCCAAAATTATAAATGTTTTAAAGCAAGAAGAAAATATTATAATAGCGCCTCGCCCTACAAAAAAGGTTGGTAATCTCTTTTCAAAATTAAAAGATAAAATTCAAACTAAAGATAAAACTAATGTAGTTTACAAAATTGATTGTAATAACTGTCATCTAAAATACATAGGCATGACATCTAGAAACTTAAAGTATAGGCTAACCTCCCATCGTAGTGATATTAAAGCCAGAAAAGATGCATGCGCCCTTTCACAACAAGCTAATGAAACAGGACACCTTCCTGACTTTAATAACATCAAAATTCTAGAAATTGAAACGAATTTGTTCAAAAAGTCCTTCTTAGAAATGGCTCATATTCATTGTGAACAAAATTCTATGAATAAAAGAACTGATATTCAAAACCTAAATGTAATTTATTCAAACATTTTATATTTAGATAACTAACGTCAGTTAAATAAACAATTAAAACAGTCCACTTCAACAACTCTATTTCTCTATCCATTTCGTTACCATGTATATACACAAACTGTCAATCACAAATTACATCACATTAAATATTATATTAATGTTTCAATATTTTCAAAATTAATCTTTTATTATAAATGTTTGCAAGTTTTTAAATAGCAACTCACATACTGTAAGTTATAGATTTTTGTACCTTATATAACTTATAATAACTTAATACCTATTGTAGAATTTTGACTGACGAAGGAATAAAGAATTCAGCTCTCAATTAAGTAAAAGAGTCTTATTTTCTGCCCTAAACCTTTTGGCTGCATCCCACTAATTAGTCTTTAGTATATTATATATATATATATATATATATATATATATATATATATATATATATATATATATATATATATATATAACAGTGTTCCTTAAAGAAATGCTAATATTTAAGGGGCCTTTCTTGGACCCGTTTTAAGAAAAACTTCTTATGCACGAATGTCGTAAACGTCCTAACTTTTGAAATACAGAGTGATAAAGTTTCCAGAAAAATCTTTTTTATAACGACTGTGATACCATTGTAGATATCTTTATAAAGTTTGGTATACGTCTTCAATGCATCAAGATGCATTTTCTGATGTCCAAACAATTTTATTATTTTACCAGTGGCGTCCGTACGGGTTTTGCATTGAATAGTTTTGGAGAAAAATTGGTACTCCACTGCTTTATATAATAAAAATTATTTTTGAATTATCCTTCATTTGTGAGCAAATTTGTTCTCTTGATTTAATTTCGTCCGATGCATGGTTTTCGCTTGAAAAATTAAAAATCGTTTTAGAGTATAATTTTATGAGAACGACATGATATTGCTAACAATTTCCTGAGCTTGACTGTGAATTATTTTACCTTTCACACCGTAAGTGGACTTGGATGTTACATACATCTAGTTATCCTGAATAAATTACGTTTTACAAACGTCAATGTCAAAACAATAGCTGTTGACTTAGTTGGTGTTCAAAACCATCTCAGTGCGTCATTTCTTTGATTTTAGTGTGTTATTGAAGTTATTTACTTTTTCGCTGTTTTTGAAATATCAGTAAATAATGGTAAAGTATACGAATGCGGAAATGCGGCAATGCATTACGTATATGGCCTCGCAGATGGAAATGTGACAGAAGCCAGGCGTTATGAAAATATCCTTTTCAAATATTCATCGTCGCCAACTTAGCGAAACTGGTAGTTTCAAAAGGTACTCGGGCGGTAGACCTCGAATTGTCAGAACACCTGAAATTGAGGAAGCGGTGCTGCAAGAAATCTACGAACATCCCGAGATGAGAACGAGAGAATCGCTAGAGCTCTGAATATTTGTCACCAAATAGTTTGGCGCATTTTAGTTGACTTTTGTTATATCATACCATATTCTAAGAGTACAGTCATTACGCGCCAGCGATTTGCCACAGCGTGTGAACTTCTGTCAGTGGTACCTTTAGAGTATTACACTAAATCCGAAGTTTGAGTCACAAATTTTGTCCACAGACGAAGCAAATTTTTTCGGAATGCTATTCAAAATGTCCATAACAACCATTGTAGGCGGAAGAAAACCGCATGCCATAACCGAAACCCATTGTCAAGAACAATTTTCGGTTAATGTATGGTAGAAATTATTGATAGTCATGTAATAGGCCCATTTTCCTACCAGGACGCCTTGATGGACGGCCATATTTGCATTTTCTCGAAGAAGGACTACCTGGGTTGCATGAAGATCTACCAATCGCGTTAAGGAATCGAATGTGGTACATGCACGATGGAACTCCTGCTTATTTTAGTAGAATTGTCTGAAATAATTTAGATATAGCTTATTCTGATCGTTGGATAGATCGCGGAGGACCTGAGCAATGGCCAGCAAGTTCCCCGATCTCAATAGTTTGGATTACTTTTATGGGGCACCTTAAGGCTCTAGTGTATAAAACTCCGTTAACACTTTAGAAGATTTAAGAGAGCGAATAGTTGCCTCGTGTGAAACTATATGGAATACGTCGAGTATTTGTACGAGTGCGCAATTCCATGCGTAGACAGGCAAGCATGCCTATTAAGTGAAGGCTCCATCAATGTTAGTATTAATAACATAATAATAATAATAATTAATAAATTTGAGCGTTTCATATAAACTTACTTTATTAAAATAAAATAAAACTCGTTTTCTACAAGCTGAAATCCCCAGAAACTTCTAATGTAATTATTGGCAATTGAAAGTATTTTTAGTTTTTCCTAAAGTAAAATCAGTTACTTATTTCTGAATTAATTCACATTTAATATTAAACGAACTCAATAGCATGAAAAAGAAAAAAAATCACCTAGTGATTTGCCCCAAGTAAAACGATTTTATTTTTTAAGCGAAAACCATACATCGGAAGAAATAAAATCAAGAGATCAAGTTTGCTCACAAATGAATGAGAATTCCAAAAGTAATTTTTATTTTAAGAGAAAGCAGTGGTGTACCATTTTTCCTCCAAAAATATTCAATGCAAAACCGTACGGACGCCACTGGTAAAAATAATAAAATTGTTTGTACATCACAAAATCCATCTTGATGCATTAAAGACGTGCACCAAATTTTATAAAGATATCTACAATAGTATCAGTCATTATAAAAAAAATTTTTTCTGGAAACTTTATCACCCTGTATTTCAAAAGTTAAGACGTTTATGACATTCGTTCATATGAAGTTTTTTCTTAAAATGGGTCCAAGAATCTCCCCTTAAATATTAGCATGTCTTTAAGAACACCTTTATATATATATATATATATATATATATATATATATATATATATATATATATATATATATATATATATATATATATAGGGCGAATTTTCTAGTTCGACTAATAGAACAAATAACTTCTGTGAATCTTTCCATGCACGGTTTAATAGACTCTTTAATTGTCCACGCCCTAATATTTGTGATTTTATTCAAGTATTAAAAGTGAGACATACATTCAGTTAAGAAGTAAGTTGAGCAAAAGAGCAAACTAATTATTGAAAAGGAAACTACTTAATAGAAGCGATGAATATGTTTGACAGGAAAGACATTATCGTGTTTGAATTTGTAAAAAACGTTTCACTTGAATTTGTTTCAGTTAATTTAAACTAACCTACATCTAAGTACATTGTATGCATGTTCATTTTTTATTTGTAAATATAGTATATTGAGTATCAAGAACAGTAAGGGACGTTTACCGGTCGACGGCCATGTTTGGAGGCTGAGCAATAGCGACGCCTCCAATTTGGCCGGAGACCGGTACAACACACTTAATGTTCGTGATGCTCATACTATTTTTTTGTACGATTGTATTGAATTTACCACAATTGAAATTATTTAATTTCTACTAAATAAACGAAAAGTCAAAACTGACGTTTTAAATAGAAATGTCCAAATTTTTTGTTCTTATTGTTGTGAAATATAGTACCTACATATAAAATTACGTTGGTAAGTAAAAGCTTACCTACGAGTTGGGCCTTGCAACCAGTAAATATATCCTACTGCCTTGGAAACAGATATAGGAAATAAACGAAAAAGCTCAATCGTGCAAAAAAGTATATTTTTGCAGGATTGAGCATCACGAACATTAAGGGTTGTATCGGTCTCCGGCCAAATTGGCCGTCGACCGGTAAACGTCCGTTACTGTTCTTGATATTCAATATACTATTTTTATGTAAAAATTTTTTATTACACGCAATTGCATATTTTTATGAGTGATGTTATACCATCCTGTAAATGAATATCGCTCATGTATACGGTTTGTGTTTATACCACGTTTAACACGTTCATCCCGAAGCTAAAAATTAACAAGCGATCTCAGAACCGACAATGAGCAAAGTTAATGTTTAACTCATAAACATGTTTTTTGTGAATTATTTGTGTTCAAGTTAAATATATATTTAACATTAGAGTCATTTTTGTTCTATTTCTTCTTGTACCATCGGTGGTACAAGTCGGCTAGATGGAACACTTCTTTCTCATAACCGACTTGTACCACAGATGGCACAAGAGTCAACTATCGATTTTATGATATAACCTTAAATTTTTGTTTCAGTTCGTGAACAGTGAGTAATAAACAGTAGTAAAGATGACTTCGAGAGGCAAAAAACTGGTGGCATTAGTGAGATGCGAGGAATCAAGTGAAACTAAAAACATTACAAAAGGACAAAGTGAACCTGTGACTTTATTAAATGAACAAAGTGAGACTGTAAACGTTGTTAGTGGCAAATGAATTTCCTGAACTCCCATGGCCTTCATCGAGTAACAGTCAGTATTTTTCGTCATCAGAAGGAACTTATCCTTTCAGTAATTCAGAAGATGAATATTTGCCATCTGAGTTGTCTTTGTCGAATCAAGAATTTACGAGTCCACACGAAAATCATTCGCAAGATACAAGCAGCGACAGGGAAGATATTGAGCCGAAAACTCGTACTCGTAAAACCACTTCCAATAAACCTATACCGGAAAAGTGGTTACCCTGTGGTGTTATCGAAAGTACTTTTGATGTCTCGGGACCAGAGCAAGTAAATTTGGACAATACCCTACTATCTAATCCATATCGGATTTACAGAAATGTTATAACCGACGAAATTTTAGACATAATAGTTGAAGAGACTAATAGGTATGCGGGTGAATACATCCGCAGTCACCAACTTCACCCCCGCTCTTTTGTCCGCAAGTGGAAAGACACGAATCGCCAAGAAATACAACAGCTATTGGCTGTTCTAATGATTATGGGAATATCTCATTTACCACAAATGCGGTTGTACTGGAGTAATAATGAAATGTTTGGTAATAAGCTAACCCAGAAAAATTTTTCACGGGATAGATTTGATTGCTTGATAAGTTTTTCCATTTTTCAAATAATACGTACCCACCAACCCGTACAGATAGATTGAATAAAATAAAACATATTACCAATCGTATTTGCAAACAGTTTCAAAATATCCTCTCGCCTGGAAAACACTTGATTATCGACGAAAGGATAACATGGCGAGGAAAACTAGTATTCCACCAATACCTTCCAAACAAAACACATAAATATGGGATTAAAGTGTACAAAATATGCATTACTGACGGATATACATATAACCTTCAAATCTATGCAGGCAAAAATGATCCAAAATCTTCTTCCAATAGCCACACCTACGATGTGTGCATGTCTCTATTAAATGGACTATTGAATGAAGGTAGAACTTCGTACGTTCACAATTTTTATTCAAGTGTGCAATTGGCTAAAGATTTATTAGCATTAATAACCTACCTGTGCGGAACGTTAAAACAAAACTGATTGTGTAATCTCTCTGAAGTAATACAAAAGAAGTTGAAAAAAGGTGAAATCTACGGTCAACAAAGTGAAAGTGGAATCCGAGTATTGAAATGGATGGACAAAAGGCCAGTGTTTATGATATCTACAGTGCCAAGCCATAAAGTAGTCTTGAACAAGACAACTACAAAAGGGGTAAAGAAGTGTAAAAACCAAAGGCTGTCATTGCATACAATAAAGCCAAAAAAGGAGTGGACGTTTCAGATCAAATGTCGGGATATTACACTTCACTTCGGAAGAGCAATAAGTGGTATAAGAAAGTTTTGCTAGAAATTATCCTTGGCACAGTGAGTAGTCAATACTTGGGCTGTCTACAATAATATGAATACCAACAAAAAGTTAGACATGCTCAGCTTGCGACAAGTTATCGAAGGCCTGCTTAAATGTGAAGAGGAACCAGAAGGGGAAGAAAACATAGAAGCTGAAACTGACCCGGAAGATAATACTTTGCCAGAAACTTCTAGGAAACGACCGAGACTATCAATCAACTACCACAAGATTGGAAAATATGAAGGCAAAGCCCGAAAAACTAGGAAGAGGTGTGCAATGTGCTACCAAGCACTGTAATAAAAGGAAGGCTACAAGGTTGCAATTAAAAAGGCTAAACGCGTATGCACCTATTGTCAAGATTGTGTGAACCAACCACCAATGTGTTTAGAATGTTTTAATCAAAAACATCAGTAAACTATGTTAACACTATCACTAATTAGTTTTTTATAAAACGAATGTATTTTAAGCTAAAATAAAGTTTTTAAGATTTTTTTAAATTTTATTGTTGTTACTTCAGAACTTCCTTACTTATGACGGAATCCGTAAACGACTGTACCTAAGAATACTCATACCTTCATAGGAACCGTACACCAAAAATGTGTAACAATATTACAGCATACAGAAATTAAATAAACACTTGTACCGTCAGTGGCCAAGCACGGCTATTGCAAAAACCGCAGTTGTACCATCGGTGGTACAAGTCAGATTGAACGTGTTAAAAGAAATATTTCTGAATTTGTGCAAAAAGTATTAAATAAATTACAAAATTATATTCAAAAGTTTTGTTAAAAAATTAAGTGATGAACTAGAAAAATCTTAACAATCACATAATGAAGATTAAATTCACAAATGTAACAACAGTCTAAAAATATGTATCGCATCTTTACTTCAAAGGCCAAAATACCTAAATTAATTTCACAGCAAACAGAAGATAACAAATAGTAATAAAGGTTATTATTAATCAAAACTTATCGGGACTTGGGATGTAGGGACTGAATTTACTTAGGTAGAGTTGAGGTATAAGAACTGAATTTACGTTCAGTCGTGTGATTGGGATTAAATTTACGTTTTCCGAATGAGGGGTATATACATGGTGTCCAAGATAAGGATGCCCACTATGGGGATCTCGGAAACGGTAAGAGATGGAAGGTCGGTTAAATGGAACAAAAGGTACGCATTTGAGAGGATGTATTTATAGTCTTTGTGGAACTCGAATATCTCTTTTAGTTTTTGAGATATTTGAAAAAAAAATGAATTTTCTGATTTTCGTTTTTATTTTTTTCTGACCTTATTTGAAGAGCTATCAAGAAAAGAAGAGCACATTTTCATTGCCACTTTTCTAGCTCTACTTAATGCTGTTATTCAATTTTTTATACAACGTTTTGTTTGTTAGCAACCATTATCAACTTTATTTTTTTAAATACACGAAAAAATTATTTTTGCCATATTTAAATTCTCTCCTTGATTCTGAATTCAACGATATACCGCACTTTATATTTTTGATACGTTTCGGATGAAAAAATTTATATTCAATGTAAAACATCGAAAACGTACAGTTAAAACTAATACTAGAAACATTGGAAAACTGCAAAATTATTATAAAATAATGTTTTCTCATTTTCTAATGCCTGTTGCGAATAAAATAATTCACAAGTATGTATTTAGTGAAAATACTATTAATTAAACAGTTAAAATACATTTTCCGTCGTACTGATGCATTTCATAAAAATAAGTTGGCTTTGTATTTTGTTTACCTACCTGCCATAATTGATTGTTTGTGTTTACCTAAAAACAATATGGTAGGAGTACATTTTTCAAATAATGAAAAATTCGATATACTGACGTGTTACATTTTGTGTCAACGTAATTGTTCTGAAGCCGAAATAATGTATTTAAACAAATATCCAGAAAGGCGTCAAACTCACAAAAGAACTTTTTCACATTAGCAGTTCATCTAAAAGAATATGGCGCGTTCAAAAAATCTGTAAAATCTCGCAAAAAACCTTGCAACGAAGAAAAAGTCAATACTGTTTTATTAGCTGTAACGGAAAATCCACAGGTTTCTACTAGGAAAATTGAAGAGGCAACTGGCATAGCCCATTCCACAGCTCATTATGTGCTAAAGAAGGAGAAAGTACATCCATATAAATTTAGAATTTGCCAAGGACTTCGACCAGGTGACCCAGAAAGACGTAGAATATTTTGCGAATGGTATACACGTCAATCTCAAGACAATCAATATTTTACGAATAAAATAATATGGTCCGATGAAAGTATGGTTAATAATAACGTTACAGGTAAATTATTCGAAATCAATTGTTCGAAAATCAATTTTCGAATGAGCAATTATTCGAAAATCAATTGTTCGAAATCAAATATCTGGAATATAATAGATTTATTTAAATTTAAGAGGACACCGAATTTCAATTAATAATTCTTTATAGTTATTATTACAAAAAATCTCCACAAGATCTCATAACGTTGTGGTTCGGTAAATTTTAGTATAAATGTAAGAAACGAAGTTAAAAGTTATGTTAAATTTAAAAGGATACTTTTTAGCTATTATATTTAGTCACAGATACAATTACAAAAATTATATTGTTTCACTTTAAATAAAAAAGAACTCCCCTTCATAATTACAGGCTTAGGACTGTCAGCGTAAAGCTGGCGTGTTTAGAAGTTTTGTTTAATTTTTTGTGTTTTTTTGTTTCTTTTTTTGTTTTTGTTAATTTTTTTTTTATTTTTTTTTTGTTTCTTTTTTTTTGTGTTTTTGTTTCTTTTTTGATTATTTGTTTACAGTTATTATAATTTTCGTCAAACATGAAACATGAAATTTAGCAATTTAAACGTGTGTACGTCGTCGAAATAATTAGACTACTGAAAAATTGCATTCGTTTCTTGTATTTATATTCAAATCCAACAAACGACAAAATAATGAGATGTTGATAAATCTCCCTTTTAAACTTTCTGAACATAATAACAATAAAGATTTATCTACGGTGGTAATTAGGATTTACCCTTTTCGGAAAAATGCAGTTAACGATAAACACAATAACAATGAGCAATTTAAAACAGATTTTAATACATTATTTAGGAAACATACTTTAATAGTTATTTATGTACATAATTTGGATTTCTAAGAGGTAAATGCTTAACAATATTAAACTAACACTACCGACCTATTTTTACCATATTATAAATAAATCTAACAATAAAATGTCAAATGATTTGAAGTTTCGAAGATTTGGCAAGTTAAACCAGCTAGGTACCAGTTATTCTGGTACCTATTTCCCTTGCCCTGCAAGAATGTTTATAAAAAGGGAAATATTAGAACATTTTACAAGGTTAAAAAAATAATAAAAACTTACTTTAAAGTTAATATATCTATTTTTGTATTCTATTCGGAATATTTTCTTATCAACTATGATTTTTTGAGACATTTCAACATATTTCGAACAATTGAATTTCGAACAATTGATTTTCGAATAATTGAATTTCGAATAATTGATTTCGAAGAAATGACTTTCGAAAAATTGGTTCCGAACAATTTACCTAGATCCAATAATAATGGAATTTTTAATCGTAGAAATGCTCATTATTGGGCAAGAGTAAATCCATGTCTGTATAAAACGGCCAAACACCAACACCGTTTCGGATTTAATATGTGGGCTGCTATATTGGGTACTCGAATTATAAGTCCTTTCATTTACCACGAGTCCTTAAATTATGAACGTTACCAAATTTTACTCCAAAATGAATTAGTGACAGCTTTGAATGATTTGCCTTTCCAAGAAGTTGAAGGTTGTTGGTTTATGAAGGACGGTGCACCAGCACATAATTCCAGAGTTGTCAGAGAATACCTGTCAGTTAGATTTCTAGAAAGATGTACCTATTGACACTCATGCAAATGTACTGTGGCCAGCCCGTTCTCCAGATATAACACCTTTGGATTTTTTTCTTTGGGGATACATTAAAAATTACATTTATGGAAACGATATTGAAAACGAAGAAATTTTACAAAGATTAGTTCTCGAAGCGTTTGCTAGTATAACTCCTCAAATGCTGAAGAATGTTTTAGATGCTACAGTTAGAAGATGCTATTTATCTTTTTGAACATCTTTTGTGAGTTTATTAACCTTTAAAATAAATTTGTCTTTTATATGTTTATCATTTAAAATTACAAAACATAATTTTATAATAATTTTACGGTTTTCTAATGATTCTAGTATTAGTTTTAACTGTACTTTTTCGATGTTTTATATTGAATATGAATTTTCTCATCCGAAACATATCAAAAATATAAAGTGTGATATATCGTTGAATTCAGAATCAAGGAGAGAATTTAAATATGATAATACTGAATATAAGATAAGTTTATTGGGGAATGCAGTCAATTATGAAGGCCAAAAGTAAAAAACCCTTTGTTAATGTGCCAAGCTCTCGGAATGCTTTATTCCTTTATCAAGATAAGCTATAAATACAATCAAATTATTTATAAATTAAATAACAATAAGAAACATACCTAACGTGAGTTAAATAATAAAGTTAAAAACAAAACTAACAATAGGAATTTGCAGGAAACTAAAATTAATTGACAGTGTGTCAATAGTAAAACTAAATCAAATGTGACATAATATAAATGGTTAGTTACGTATTAAAAACATTAACAACGGTAAGTGCTATGTTATCAAAAAGGAAAAAGAACATTAACAAAAATTACTAGAAGAATGGACAATATTAACTAAAAGTTTACCACATTTTAGAGACAAAAATTTTGTATATATTAACTATTAGTAGAAATTTGATTAAAACTATGTTCATAAGATAAGATGTAATTATAAATAATGCTAAGTTTACTAATATCTGACTTTTTATTAAGAGTGTTGCTGTTTTCATTAATGCAGACCATTTCACGAAAAAAACGTTTAGTTAAATTATTTTCTTTGCATAATATAGTAACTTCATTAAAATTCATGTCATGGTTTTGTTGGATGACATGCTCAGCTAAGCTACATGAAGCAATTTTCCTTCTGCAATCACTTTTGTGAGATGTTTTTCTCCCTAATAAATTTCTAGATGTTTGCCTTATGTACACCTTAAAACAATCCTTACATGGGATAGAATAAACTACATTTGAATTTTCTAAAGTTGTTAAGGGAGATTTAATTTTAGTATATAAGTTACGTTGATTCTGAAGGTATTTTTAAGCCAAGGATTATACCTAAACTGAAGGAAGAATAGCTCATTTCGGCCGATCTCTTAGTCGAAGTCGCCGAGCGGTCGGAAAGTCGCGACGTCATCATCAGTGCCCTTTTGGACGCGTCTAATTAAAAATGTATGACGACATATTACTTATTTTTTAAATTATGCCGGTTGGCTTTTTTTGATTTTTAAAATAAAATGTATTTTAGGCTGTTCAAATGACCAATTAACCAGAAAGAAAATGAAGTTCGTACAGGCAATACCTATAAATGGAGTAATAAATTAATAGAGTATTAGTCTAGTGAAAATCTGAACTGTTTTGATTGGGGGAAGGCGGTGATTTATACTTCTACAAAAGCAAACAAACTTGTAGAACTTTAATTTGTATTAACTACTACTTACAAAAGTTTTATATCACCAAATGTTTTGAAAAATTGACATTAATTTTTAACTTGTTGCTGTATCAAAATAAAAAAAAAGGTCACTTATTCACTTTTTACAAATAAGTACATAAACACACTTAAAAGTGATGGTAAATATTTTTATTTATAAACAGGTATTCTAATACGTAACATAATTATTCATAATAAGAAAATAAGGAAGCTGAAGAATAATTAAGTTTTAATATCCTACGGAAGTTTTCCCATGGATAATTCAAACATAAAAAGAAAAAAGCTTCTATTAATTATTTATGTAACTTATATTAAAAGTAAAAGTTATACCCATATCTGCTGACGTTTAAATAAATCTTGAAATAGATTACTTACCTACTGAGTTATCAATGTACTATTTTTAATTTGCGAATTTTGCTTCTTTGGTCATCGTCTGTTGTTAAAAGCTTTCTTTTCAAACCTCTGAAAATTATTGCAGTTTATTCGAATTACAATCCGTAAATAATCAAATAATATGATTAAGAATAAGAACACACTCAACACAATACAATTGCAAAGCAAAGTCTATCTTACATCAAACAAAACGGTTTTATGCGTGTCTTGTGTCTTTAAAAAGACAGTTGTTCTACAAAAGTTAATTCATAGCCAGTCAAAAAAGCAGAAAGACTCGATAAAATGCACGAGTTCTTATGGAAAACAAATATAAACCACACGCAGCCGCCGCCGCCGGTCCAATATACGTTAAAGGCAAATGAGCTATCCTTTAGTTTAGGTATTGTCGTTGTCTTTAAGCAACACTTTCGTAGAAACAGGAAACTAACATTATTTATAACCTTTAACAATAAGATATCTATTAATAAATACATAAATTATGTCCACCACACCGATCTAATTGCATTGTAAATAAATTGGTTTTCTCTTTAGTTTTACGAAGAAGGCTTTGAAATACCGAAATTAACACTTTAACGTTTGTTGTCATTGTGTAACGGTATAAACGGGTGGTAGAACGGGATTACAGATAAATTGGCCTTTTGCCCCGACTAGCCAGCGTATGGGTGTAGGTCAGATGTTGAAAAATTTTGCACAACCAGAATAGTAAATCGTACGTAAGTCAAAATAGGGGATGAAGACGTAATCAGATCGGTTTTGGACGCCAGAATGTTTGGTAGTCAAAATAAGGGATGTCGTGCCAAAATTACGAGTACATAGCGTGTCTAAACATACAAAAAACAAACGCTTACCTAACCGCAATCAATTCCAGGTGTGCTGGACAGCAACTCAGCAAACTACCTGAAATCGGGCTTCAAAAGCACTACACGCTTGTCAAATAAAAGCGTGATAAACACTCAATAAAGTTACGTTAATACACCTCAGTGTAAATAATTAGGCATTAAATAATAATCAAAACAAAACAAAAAAATCTATAGAATGCACTCTAAATGAATTAATACTCAACTAAAAATCAAATAAAACACTAAATATTAATAACGCTATTACTCAATAAAACAAAAAAAACTAACCTCGTTACGTTAAAACTAAATTACCGGTAACTTGCAATTTGCAAAAAGAACTTTTATGTAACACAAAAGGGTTCCCACAGAATTAAAACACATTTATAAAACCTAACAAAGCTATAATAAAATAATAAAAAAAAGGATAAATATAAACATACGATAATGCGTATAAACAAAAATAACAAAAGCTTAATGGGCGACAGGATATCTGATCAGAATGCTGCTTAACGCCGTTCTAAATGGTTTAACCTATATATATATATATATATATATATATATATATATATTATATATATATATATATATATATATATATATATATCGTGGACTATATACCCACACTACTACAGGGTCAATTGCCCTTTAATACTAAAATAAATAACAAAGTGTGAAGGCGGAGCGTCAGAATTATAATTAATTACACAATAAAGTTAAAACAACAACTTAATTTAACAAAAAAAAACGACACCGCTTTCAAACCTTTGTTAACACAAAAAAAAATAATTCGAAATACACAAAAATCTTAAAATATTCAATAAAAAAAAACAATATTATGTTACCTTAAGATCTAGAATTACACCTCTCCTGTGTTACAATAGAAAAAGGTGATCGGTTACTGCTATAACGGAAATGAAATCTCCCTGGTCTGGCAAATGATGAATGAAATGTTGACTATAGTTCTTTTATACACAAACGATTCCTTGATTGAATCTCGTTAAAATGTTACTGCATTAATTAAAAAAACTTCTTTTAAAATACTAATTTGTATGCTCAATTTGCTTGTTAACTTATATCTTTTAACTGGTTCTATTTCCACTAATAATCCAAAAGGTTAATAACTTGTTTTAAATAACTATAATTTTAATATATTGCGAAAGTTTCTTTATCTTAAACACGCTTTGTACGGTAAATAAGTGGCACTGCAAGAACGTTGATTTTAAAAAGAATCCGCAAAAGCGAGAAAACCAAAGAGGTCACTGAAGCACTAATAAAACACGACGATGTCCTCTAGGTAACTTTACGTAAAATCGAAATCGGCACTAGGTATAATCCTTTGGTGATGAACATTTTAATAAAATCCCTTTACAGGTCTTCTTCGAAGTAGCTAAACTACCCTTATACACAAAAAGTATGTTCGTTAAACACCACAAGGTCCAAAATATCAACGTTCTAAACCACCCTTAAAGCGTAACAACAACGGCACCGTACTAGTGCGAGAGCGCGATCAGTTTCAGAATCCTGCAAATTATTACCAAAATCCATCTTGAATTTTGAATCCCACTACTCACAAAAATCTTATCTAATGTAATTCCACCAATTAAAAAACGGAAGGGAAGATTTGATACCCCAAACACAAACTTCGTTTCCATCCGTAAGGCTCGAGAACTTTCAAAAGTTCAAACGTCAACGGCAAAATCATCGTGCAAAATATCTCTGTTTTCCTTAAAGTACGAACAATTAGTCCCACATTCAACCTCTATGACTTAAAACCAACATACTCAATATTACACTGAACAACTATAACTACTCGTCTTTATGTCGCCAATATGACATCATATACATTCAAATCTACACTCTTTCTATAATTTTTAAGGAAATCAAACGAAATAAACCTTATTTAAACTTATATACAACTATATACAAATAAACGTTACTCAAACTTCTATAAACGGGAAATAATAAGGAAAAACAACCTAAATTACGGAATAATAATTCACAAACAAAAAACTAAAGCTCGCCATACACCTTACCTAAAGGTCGCTACACGCGTAACACAAATTTATCTATAAAACTCAATTTGACAACAAAGAAAAAAAAAAATATATATATATATATATATATATATATATATATATATATATATATATATATATATATATATCTATATATATATATATATATATATATATATATATATATATATATATATATATATATATATATATATATAGGAATCTAACTAAGTGAATAAAACTACAAACAAAATTACAATACGTATACAGGGTGTTCAAAATACCCTGACAATTGCTACGATTTAGTTTAATACTAATTATTAGAAATGGAGTGCTTTTCAAGCGAAGACAAATTTAATATATTAACATGTTACATTCTCTGTCAATAATTTTAAGGAAATCAAACGAAATAAACCTTATTTAAACTTATATACAACTATATACAAATAAACATTACTCAAACTTCTATAAACGGAAATAATAAGGAAAAACAACCTAAATTACGGAATAATAATTCACAAACAAAAACTAAAGCTCGCCATAACTTACCTAAAGGTTGCTACACGCGTAACACAAATTTATCTATAAAACTCAATTTGACAACAAAGAAAAAAATATATATATATATATATATATATATATATGATATATATATAGATATATGTATATATATATATATATATATATATATATATATATATATATATATATATATATATATATATATATATATATCTATACGAATCTAACTAAGTGAATAAAACTACAAACAAAATTACGCAATACGTATACAGGGTGTTCAAAATACCCTGACAATTGCTACGATTTAGTTTAATATTAATTATTAGAAATGGAGGGTGCTTTTTCAAGCGAAGACAAATTTAATATATTAACATGTTACATTCTCTGTCACTTAAACTGTGTTGAAGCAGAACGCATGTATTTAAATAGATGCCCTGATAAGAGGCAGCCGGGAAAGTCCATATGTAGAAGGCTGGAGAGTAATCTCAAACAATACGGTAAAAAACCAGTGCCAAATCGTCAAAATCCATGCAAGGAAGAAAAGGTCAATCATGTGATGCTATCTGTAACTGAAAATCCGACAATATCGACCATAAATATCGAACTAACCACTGGTGTGGTGAAAACTACAACACGTCGTATTTTAACCAAGCAAAAATTTCCTCCCTTACAAATTTAGAATTTGTCAAGGATTGATGCCGGGCGATGAAAACAGACGCAGAGGATTTTGTGGATGGTACACGAGGCAATGCCAGACTGATGAACATTTTCCTTACAAAATAATTTGGTCGGACAAAAGCATGATCACCAATAATGGTATATTTAATAAAAGAAATACGCATTATTGGTCAAATGAAAATCCACGTCAAGTTAAAGCAGCGAGGCACCAAGTTCGTTTTGGTTTTAAAATGTGGGCAGGAATATTTGGCACAAGAATACTAGGACCTTTCTTTTATAACAATTCGCTAACATCCGAACGTTATTTGGATTTACTTCAAAATGACATAGAAAATGCCTTAGACAATTTACCAATTGCAAATGTTTTAATTGTTGGTTCCAGCAAGATGGGGCTCCGACAATTCGAGAGTGGTACGTGAGTGCTTGTCACGCCGATTTCCAGATAAATGGGTTGGGACCCATTCCACAATACCTTGGCCACCGCGCCTGATATTACCCCGTTGGGCTTTTTTCTTTGGTGATCAGGTGATACATCAAAAATCGCATTTATGTTACGAACAATTGCAAAGATGCGTTATCGAACCCTTCCATAGCATCAATTCAGAAATACGGTCCAATGTGCTTGAATCCACTGTAAGGAAATGTGCCTTGAATGTAACGGTTCACAATTTGAGAATTTACTATAGGTAAATTTACTGTGGTGGACATTTTATAACTTTATGTATTTATTAGTAGGTATCCTATTGTTAAAAGTTATAAATAAAGTTAGTTTCCTGTTCCTACGAAAGTGTTGCTTAAAGATACCGTCAGAATCAGCTCAAACAGTTTAAGTTGTTGCAAACTAACCAAAACTAAATTATCGTAAGACAGGGACGTAACAAAAAAATGAAAAAGTGCATTAAATTAGATCGATCGCTACTTGCAATATATCAATGAATTTGAGATGCAAAAGTCTTCCAAAATACGTTATAAAAAACCAGGGTTGTATTTAAAAAAATCAGGTTGATGGTTTTTTAGCCCGGAACGTCGGAAAACTATTAAGTGCGATATGTCGTTGGATTTAGAATTAAAATCAGAGTTTACTAATAAAACAAATTTTTTGGACTATTTAAAAAAAATAAGTTTATGATGGTTGCGACAAAACGAAACGTCGGATTGAAAATCCAAAATGTCAACTTGTAGAGCAGAAAAAGAATGAGAATGTGAAATTTATTTTGTCATATCTTTTCAAATAGACTCACAAAAAACGAAATCCCGAATTTTCGGTTTTTTCCAAATGTTTTCGGAAGTATTCGGAATTTCACAAATTTTAAAACGTCATTTTGCAAGGTTCGATGAGACACAACTTTTTCCTAATTTGAACATCTTTGTAACTCTAACGGTTTACAAGATCCCCATGTTGTTCATTCTTATCCGGGGCACACGTATATATATATATATATATATATATATATATATATATATATATATATATATATATATATATCTATTAGTATATATTGGTATTTCTGGGACTATCAACAAAACTATACGGTTTTAGATTTTCGGTATAAACGCAAAGGTGACCAGTAAGTCGCAAATCTGCTAAAATCGCTGTGACGAATTGAAATAAGTTTGGTAACACTTACTCGAAACATTTAACATATTGTAATGTGTACCGCCACACGAAACTCTGATGCAACGTTCCAGATTGTTTGCATAAGAAACGCTCGTGTTTATCTGGACGATTTTTTGGAAATATAATAATCCGGTTTTGAAAATTCGACAGTATTTACCGTCCACGTAAAACCCTTACCGGTACGAGACCCCTAAAAATTTGAGAAGCCGATATAGGATATAAAAGGCCGGCAGGTAAAATGTAAAAGTTGTTTACAGAAAGGTGATTTGTGCTAATTAAATTGCAAACCGTTTAATTAATTTCTTACCGTTTTAAGTTAGCGTTGAATATTGTAAATAAACTTTCACTGTCGAAACGTTACAGTATTACGGGTATAGTTACAAAAACCTTTATAATCAGAATTGGATACCCATTGGATTCTGATAGGATAAAAATGCAACATTGATATTTGTAGATGAAAACGGTCAAGGCAAGCGGTGCGTACTTAAAAAAAAAGATCTAGAAAGGATAAAGAAGAAACCAAAAACGCTTTACTTAAGTATTTTCGAAATCGTACTAGTCAAGGAGTAAGTGCTGCATTTACGTTATCTCTACGGAGTTGTTAAACCCACTCAAACGTCTAGCGAAGTTGCATTAAGGCGACGTCTGCAGTCAAGCGAGTGAGAATGACGGCTATACCGCATTTGGTTTTGGTGTACCAACCCCAGTGGAAAAGTTGCTGACTCCCTTAATACAAGGACGTGGATCAGTAACCAATGACAGCCTCAGACTAGCTACGCACCTTGTTGGTAAAGCAGAGCTGGAGGATATTGTAACATTTGGATTTCAAACTTACTCACCTAGATGGTATACTCTCCTTCAAAGGCGTCTTTATTTTGTTTATGTTAGAACGAAAACTGCTAATGATTCTGGATTCAACACCGCTAATGGTTTTAAAAGTGGTTGGAAGAAGAACTCAAAAGTAGTT
Source organism: Vesta saturnalis (assembly GCA_036346205.1). NCBI lineage: Eukaryota > Metazoa > Arthropoda > Insecta > Coleoptera > Lampyridae > Vesta > Vesta saturnalis. Next base: position 386,560 of record JARFJB010002222.1, read on the forward strand.
GAACTTGAATCTAAGCTGCTTCGCCTAGAAAATTTTTTCGAGTGGAATATTGACAACGAAACGCAAGAAGTTCTAGTAAAAAACGAACAAAAGCTCAGTACGTTTCTGCTCACTAATCATTCATTGAGCTTCGTTGCCACACATGCAGCTTCCGTCGCGATAGAGTTCGACTGGCTGAGCGGGTGATTGCATTAATAAAATCACAAACTAACACCAAGGCGTGGGTAGAGTGCGACATAACAAAATCACTACTATGGGATCTTGGATTATGGAGTATGGTGCTGAGTAAGATCAACGATGCTCAGTTGTATTTACATACGAGGGATTTAAAGATCCCCCAATGAGCAGTGAAGCTGTGCTGCAAACGTTTATGCTACAACATCGTGAGGGAGAGAACCGATGAAGCCTTGGGAATTAATTCAATTTTGGTATTTCAGTTCCCCATATTGTAATCATGTTACTATCTTTTTAACAAATGGCGTTCGTATTGCAAGTTTTGAGCTTAGCTATTCCAAGTTAAATTTTTTAAACAAAATTTTTCATTTTACACACCTTCTTAAGCGAGAGAAATCCTGATCGCTCCCCAGGCGTTAGCGATTTGCGCTACTGCACTTAAGTAAACGCATTCACATCTAAACAGCAACGATTTAATAAACTTCATTACTGTCCTCATTAAAACATCTGAAACTATATAATGGTTTAAGTAAAATAAACTAAGAAAGTGAAACATTCAAGTAATTTAAGAATATATATTATTTAAAAAATTGATTTGACGGTTGTAATAATAGATATTTATATTAACATAATCAGAAGATTATGTCTCGAGAATGATAAAACCCGACGAAGCAGTATTATATTTGAGAGCCATAATCTAATTATGCTTATTATACAATGTTTTATTTATTTTGCACCATGAAACTGGAACAAAATATTAAAAAGATTCAGTATTTTCGGCAAGTTTTAAATGCAAATGCAGTGAAATAAAGTCGACAGTAGGCTAATTTGTTGTTACTAAGATATGATATTGCTATTATATATCATGTCATGTGTTTGTCAATCATGCTGTAGCATCAATGACATTTCTTATAAAATGACCACATTACGCATTTGACGTATAAAGAACTTATTATGGTGCACAATAAAATAAATTTATTTACTCTAATCCTATACCGCTAACAAGACCAACATAAATTTACCATATAGGGCAATTCTATTAAATAATCATGACTGTACTGTATTATAAATAAACTTTTAGCAATATTTTTGTTGCACATCTGCGAGTTTTTAAGATATTGGGTTATATCCAAATCTACCAATGAACCATTGTTGGAGCGAAGAGCGAAAGAATTTACAGTGTAGTTTGTTCTGTGGACCATTCGTTGTGTTCTCGTCCCATGCATAACCCATATTATATACTTATATACCTCTTTATTTCCTCCAGTAAAAGTTGCAGTTTCTTTCTTGTTGTACTTTTTGCATATCGAATGCCAGTAAAGGGAATAAATATTATGTAGAAACGTTCATAATGCCTGTATACCCTAGCTCTTCTCCGCTTGGGCGTCTAATTGTCTTTCTACAATACTGCCAATGAAGTCGTAGTTTCTTGAATTGCTGAATTTTAATAGGTGATTTCATGTCAAATAAATTTTACATACCTCTGTATCCTTGTTTATTCCTACGAGTGTTTTTGACGTTATTGTCAATTTGGCTCCCAAATGATTAGAATGTGTGCTAAGTAACTAAACTAAACTAAACTAAAAAAAAGGTTCGAGCTGCCTTTGAAACGGCGTATTATAGAATTATTGTTTAGTTGTATCACCTCTTTTAATTACTACATGAATAAACTAATAAACAGTATCTCGGTTGTGAATCGTTATAGTTTGTGATGCTGTGAACGGTAAAATTTAATCAATAATTTTTGTACGATATCTTATGTCAAACTGCGAAAACAATTCCGCGAGACGAGTTATCTTTGTGGAGTGGTTTTGTGAAATAAGAAATTCGAATGGACAAAGAAAAACAAACATTGAATGCTGTTAATGTTCAAGATGTTTCAATAAATTTATCAAATGTAGTTGTTCCCATTATTAACAATTTGAACCGTACCGACCATGTACATTTACTTTAATTTTAAATCACAAAGATGCAAACACAAAGAATGGGTCTATCCAGGTCAAACTCAACCCTATCCGGTTTAGAAGGAAGTAAAGCACGCTTTTTGTCAAATTTAGAAACAGTATTTAGAATAGCTCTATAAATCTGAGTAACAGTTGCTGCCGTAGGACGTATAGACAAACGTTTACGCAGTCTGCTCATTTGTTTGTGTTTTAAGTGAAATAATGAAAAAAAACTGTTTAACAGGTAGTAGAAAGTGTCCACTTATCCCCCATCACTTTTAATCGGATGACATCATAATTAAAAGGCGTCACGTGGCCCGACCATCCCTTCCGTGGCTACGCCCACTTGCAGATGATTAGTCCTGCGCGAGCATACCGCCCCAGGTCGCGTGTTCTGATAAGAGGGCCTAAGGGCAGGCCACTCCCCTTGGTTTCTGATTGATCCTTAGACCTCCAGGTTCTGTACTCTAGGTGGAAGCATAAGCCGCTGTATTCTGGTTGGTTGGTTTTGTTTGTTTGTAGGACCATCTAGCGGTGTATTTTTAAAACTAATGAATGTTTTCTGTAATAAAGGTTCCACCTAGTGGTAATTTTTAAAAGTACATGTAGGTACTGTAATTCTTATGGCCGGAAAACCTGAAATTAAATAAAAGGGGGCTCGATTCCATCTCGTAAGGCAGCTAATAGGGCTCTAGAACTTGCTCTGGTCTTCGCCCTTGTTGGATCTTCGCGTCTTGTCTAGTATTCTAATAAGGGGCCCCCCTGATGGGTTGTGACGCCATCTAATAAGGTATTAAAAAAAAAAGTTGATCATGGCTCCACCTAGTAGATATTTTACAAGCAGATTTAACTGTCATGGCGGGCATTTGAAATAGTATTCTAATAATGGGGCCCGCATACTACCTCATAACACACCGTTACGACTTTTAAACTTGTCAAGTCTTAGCCCCACTGCAGTCTTCTTGTTTGTTTATGTCTGGCGCCATCTAGTTGTGTATTTTGTAAAAATCTAATTGCAGATTTCTCTAACAGGGTCTGATCGTGTCTCCATCTAACGGTATATTTTAAAAAGTAACGGAAAGCGAAAAACTTAAACTTAAATTTTTAAACAACATTCCATCTATTGGGTATATTTTAAAAGTAGATGCAGATTTCTGTAATTGTTGTAAAGGGAAAACTTAAAATTTGTAACACTATTATAATACCAGAGCCCCATATCAATTCATACGATAGCATTAGACTTCCAAAACTTGTCCTGAGTCATACATGCATTGCAGTTTGAAAGTAGTATTCTAATGCTGGGACTTCATAACAACTCACAGAATACCGCTAAAGCCCCAAAAACTTGTCCTAGGGTGTTAGCCCCTGCCAAGCATTGGGAGTTTTCCTCGAAATCAACTTTGATATTACGCAGGTATAAAATCGCTGTGGTTTAAAAGATTTTCACTAAAACAGCTACTGCACAAATAGACGAATTACTGTTAAAGAAAAAAAAGTCTAAATGGGATCTGGAAATTTATGGTGTTCAAAGAAGGTTGTAAAAGATGGATCTGAATAAACACAACAGACGTCTCAAGAGATTGATGTAACCATTAAAATATCTAACAGTACAAACACTGTAAAACCTATAAATTAATAAACAATAGTCACGCAACCCCGAAACAAAATGAACTAACAAGCCCCTGAAAATACGTCAAACAAGCAAGAAAAACAACCTCTCGTGTAATACGTTTATAACTCAAATAGGCAACATTGTAAAAACAACAATAATCTGTATCAGAAAGAGGTTTAAACCGTCATATCAGATTGAGGTTAATAGACATTCAGATGCTAACTTGAAAAAAAGTTTTAATTAGTTTAACTGGTTTTTAGTATTAAACGAGATTTTACAACACCTTTTAATACAGTTTGCAACCTAGAAATGATCAAGAAAGGGAAAGTTTCTGGATTTTACGCGTGGTTTGAAAATGTACCAGCTTGATTAGTCAAGTCACTTGCTGGCTGGATATGAAGATAGATAGACTATAGTTGGTTTGAAGTCTTCAATAAGATATTGAGTTAACGTTCAGTTGAAATTTTTATAATCGCAGAACCTACAGAGCAGACAGTCTCCAGTTCATAGGGGTCTGGATGTTTAACATTTAAATTATGGTTGATTCTAGGCGTATGCATTTTCTTCTCACATTAACTGTTATTGTGTTTGTTAAGAAATAGTTAAGTTTTATTATTAATTTTATGATTGTTTTTGTATTGATATGGGGAGATCTGGTCATCAAGGATTGCCAGGCATCTCTTTGTACATCAACTACTAATGGTTATTAGAACCACCCGTGACTAGAATTTTGCCATACTAAAGGAACTACACCGTCAGTAAGGGATTTTTAACGTGTCAAAAATCGTATTACCACGGGACTTATGGTATTACTTTCTGCCTGAGTAGTGCTTTGGTTTTTCTCCGTTTTAGAAAAACGACTACCTCGGCTAGCTTTTTCCCCACGCCGCGCCGCTCGCGTGAAATGCTAGCACTCTAACCATTCGACCACCCAAGCAGCTTTTAATTACCAAATGGTATTATTTTTTTCCTAGTTTATTATTGGCTGACCATTCACAATTGCGCTTTAAAACAGTATTTAAGTATAACAGGCAAAAGGCAACGGCAGTTTAAACTAAATATCTTTTCTCTGTACCGTTTTAATAGAATACAGATGCATGCGAATATGAACAACTGTTTTAATTTTTTCCAACTTCATTTGTTTTCTGTTAGTGACATAAATATCCTGCGAACGATATTAATCATTATAATGATATTTTCAATTGCCATTTCTTAAAAATCACAGTTATGTATAGCGTATTGGATGTGGCACATGTTATTATCATTCAATCATTAACGAATATAACCGTTATTTCGGCTAAAAAAGGAATCATCATGTTTTTCTTCTGAAAAAGTCCCTAATACTTTCTGCCGCCGATATTATTTTGCGGAAACACGATATGTTTTTTGACAAAACGAGGAGCCTCCGAAGCTTTGATGCCCTTATGTACCGCACAAACTTGCACCTACGCACGGCACGGGGCTGGTACCGAGCTAGTAGAGTAGTGGTGACACGACCTGCTTATCATTCGGAAGGTAATGGTCACTGCGTATATGCACATTATGTGCGGCTGCTTAGGCGAATGATGAGGTAGTATTTTCCCCATCTGAACTCCAAATTCGTTCCTTGCGATCCTATCCTGACCATACATGTCCTTAATCCCACTATGCATATATACGTAATGTATATATGTATGTTTGTCCATATAAAATAAGCGGAATTAGTTTGAATAGTAGCTGCACCTCGACTGATTAACTCTATACCTATACTAATAATGTGCACGTAATATTTTTACTCTCCAACCTATATATACATATGTAGGTATAGAGGGTTATCCAACCGACTCTTTTTCACTATCGCTAAATCCACTTATTAGCTCATTTTACAACGTTTGGGCAAGTTTCGCCCAGATCGGCTATGATGTGTGTACGCAGTATACGTCGTGTGCTTACGTGTGTAGGTATATGTGTGTTAGGTGTCTGTGTGGTTGCGTGGGTGTGTGGATGCGTATGTACGTGCATGGGAGTGTGGGTGAGGGTGTGTGACGGTGTGGTGTGTAGAGTGAGAGTGAGAGGTAGATGAGAGTGAGTGAGGTGAGGTGAGTGAGGTGAGGTGAGGTGAGGTGAGAGTGAGAGTGGTGAGGTGAGAGTGAGTGATAGAGGAAGAGTGAGGTGAGGTAGGTGAGGTGTGGTGAGGTGAGAGTGAGAGTGAGTGAGGTGAGGTGAGGTGAGAGTGAGAAGCAGTGCAGAGCGAGCGGAGGTGAGTGAGTAGGTGAGATGTGAGGTAGAGGTGAGCGTGAGTGAGTAAGAGTGAGGTGAGGTGAGCGTGAGGTGAGTGAGTGAGTGAGTGAGTGAGTGAGGTGAGTGAGTCAGAGTCAGAATAGTAGAGTGAGAGTGAGCAAGGTGAGTGGTGAGTGCAGTGATTGAGAGTGAGAGTATAACGCCCTTATTTGAAATGGGTTCTATACTTTATACTTCTACTTATTTTGCGCCCTTCTGGTTTGGTAACCCACGCGGTTTTATCTTGCCTCGGCTTTGCTCAATCGGGTTTATTTTATAAACGGGGTGGTTCGTAGTAATTACTGGATGGGCTTAACACAGTAACCTTAAATAAAATTCGTAAAGCATTTTTAACACGTATATTAGACCAATATTTACAATAAAATAAACGAATAACAATATATGTACGAACGCCCTGGTCCAGGTCCTGGGCTTCACTGGGTGCGTAGTCGCTTCTGTGAACAAAAGATAGTTTTAATCTATTCCTTACCTAAGAGGCAAAGTTTAGGTTACGGTCCTGTATGTACAGTAGCGAGGGCGTCAGCATTGATACCGTTGTTGGTCGAGACGCCAGCGCAATGAACTCGACTCGCGAATGCGCGTCTGCAAACGCGAGCTCTCGACGGTCTTTCTCTAATTATAACCGGGTTAATGTAGGCAATTAGATTATTTATCTAACTAAATTAATTACCGATCTCTATACTAAGTTTAATTATTTATAATTAATTAAGGAAAAATACTTAATATTAAAACTACTCTAATAGGTTTACGTAAAGATAGAATAATTACGTATCTCTAATATATTTACAAACGTTCGTGCACCAGGTATTGACGATGGTTCGGTGGACGACAAATTTATCTAGTTTATACAACAGGTTATGGAGGTACTCTTCTACGATTCACAGACACTGTGTACGGTTATTAAGTACTGGATGAAGGAAGTGTGGAGTTTCGAGCGAAATTTTAGTAATGTCCAGAAGACATAGGCGAGGCCTGTTTTACTGTATATACTAAGAGAAAGGTCGAGGTCTTTACAGCCCTGTAACAACCCTTCACCCTCAAGGGTGATGAGATACGTGGGTTACTGCGTTTCTCTAGGTATACTTTGTGGGAGTGACGACGGGATCTACCCTTCGTGCTACTCTAGGTGTTAGTGTATCTGGTATTACGTCGGGGTTACGTGCTACTCTAGGTATATTTTGTAGTATGGGCGAGTGACGATGGGATCTACCTGCGTGACTCTAGGTGTTAGTGTAGTATAACTCCTGGAGCTCAGCCCGGAATTGTTACGGTCTGTAGTGTTTGAGTGTAAATTGTCAGAATGTAACTTTACAACTTACGTGTCTATCAATAGCAGTACAGAATGAACTTTAGGTTGCCCGATCGCGAAGGACTCTTCGTCGGTGAACAACAGGTCGGTGCTTACGCTAAGCAAACGGAGGCTGGCTACTGGTTTCTGGAACGGTCAACGGTACGGTGGCGGCTGCTGGATAGGTAATTGAATCTGGAGATTCTTCTTCTCTACTATGCGCGTCGCGAGTTTATAAAGGGTATCTGTGGGCGGTTTCGCGGTTACCGTGCAAGGATACCGTTATGCGATTGGTTAAATCGTTCTGACGTGAGAACTTTCGGTTTCTTAGAACTACACGTCAGCAGTGATGAATAAATTATTTGTTGTGCAATATCGCGTAAACTTATGAAATCTATACAGGATGGTCCGCACTAATTTATTCTAAAACATATAAGTACAGGACGCTGGTTCTTTACAAGAGTAGAGTGAGTAGTGAGAGTGAGAGTGAAGTAATGATAGAAGTAAAGAGAGTGAGAGTGAGAGTGAGAGTGAGAGTGATATGAGGTGAAGAGTGAGAGTGAGAGTAAGAGAGTCAGAGTGAGAGTGAGAAAGTGAGAGTGAGTAGTAGATAATGAGTGAGAGTAGAGTGATAGAACATGAGTGAGAGTGAGAGTGAGGTAGAGATGACGTGAGAGTAGAGAGTGAGAATGAGGTGAGTGGCGTGCGTATGAGTCAGGAGTGGAGTGGAGTGCTTAGAGTGAGACGTTGAGTCATGAGTGAGTGTTGAGGTGTGTGTAGATGATGTTAATCAGAAGACGTGAGTATTAGAGAAGAAGTGAGTAGGTAAGAGTGAGAGTTGTTATTCTCTGGAGCTGAGTTAGATTTGGTGAGAAATGAGTGCGAGTGATGGGTTTGAAGTTTGAGGTTTTATCGAGAATGAGACCTTGAGAATGTAGTGATTAAGTATGTTTATGAAATAGGGCGTAGCGTGCTATCAACATAGGGTTGAACTGCAGGCTTATGGTGCGTTTGCGTGCGCGAGCGCCTGTTCGTGTCAGTGTATGCGTGCTTGGGTGAGTGTAGACGTATGTTAATATCCACGATAACTTCAGCACGAAAACATGTACATACTTAAAGCTTAAGTTTTAGGTTTACTTAAGCTTGTTTTCATTTCTCCTGGAGCTGATTAGATTTTGGGAGAAATTCAGTGGCGGTGATTGGGGTTTATTAAGAGCAGTTTTTGATTTTTATCAAATAGACCTTAAATCATATAGATTAATTATGTTCTATGCATATAAGCCTAAAAATTAATCAAACAGGATTGAACATGCTTAAATTGTATTATGGGTATTTTATAGAAGCGGGTGGCTTTGGAATTTTTTTAAGTTAACATCTAAATGTCTATTAACATTTATCTGACATGAAGTTTGAAACGTCTGACATATTAGTGTTTTTGTTTTTGCAATGTTGCCTATTTTCGTAATGAACTTCTTATAAAAGAGGTTGCATAATTATCCTAAAAAAATGTTATTACAATTACTTCATTTCTTTTAATTTCCATTTTGTAGGTTGGAAGATTCTGTGTTGTTCCACACCAGATATTTTAGTAATTTATTATTTAAACAAGAATCAACCATTTTCAAGGGTAGAAGAGTATAGTGAGGGAACGAAAATGTCGTTTTTATGTAAAACAAAATGTTATTTATAAAAGAATTTGTACTTAACATAATATAATTACTTTCAAACTCATCAATTTATAAAAAAACAAATTAAATACTGCCATTTGATAAACAAACAAATTAATCTAAGTGTCCTTGAATCATGTTTTATACATCACGTTTCTGATCTAGATAAACAATTAAATTCGCTATTTTAGTTTGTCATTGAACTATAATAAATTCAATTGTTAATTTTTGTTAATTATACTGGTTGTGGTACCATAGTGGTAATTAGCAGTCATACAAATTATTTCGAGTAGATCATGACAGTGACACTGTTACAAATTGAATCTGTACATGTAACTTATTTATTCAAGAATTAGAATTCATTTTTTTTTCAAGAAATTCACTTATGGTGTGAGTGACATACGTTTTGATGATATTTATGTTATCGTTGTTGTTGTTAGAAGTCTGTAATGTTTGCTTTATCATATTGAAAAGTCAAAGGATAAATTGCAAATGTTGGTTCTTGTTTGATTTGTAACTATTGATTTTATATTGGTTTTAAACAGGATGAGTGAAAAAATTGCATAAGGGTGGCACAGCTTATGTTGGTTGCAAAAAACAGTTTTAACAAGTAAACGAATCAACGCTTTTCAGGATCTTGAATATTGTTTACAAAATTTTCATACCATAATCCTAATTTTATGAAAACAATTAAAAAATTTCCCATTAATAATAGTAGTAGAAATGTACAAATGGTGAGAAACCGCTCAATAATAGCGACGGCCCCAATCCCTTTTAATAAAAGTTATGTGTTATCAAGTACAAATTACATGACCAGAGTAACAATCTCTGGCCATGTTTAAAATAGATACTGCGCAAATGGAATTTATTTCTTAGCATGTAATAATCCTATCATATCGTACGTTTTAACACAAATGGGCTTAGCTTAACGTCATAAACGTTTAAAGCATAAATCCAATAAAATTGAAATTGCTCAAGTTTCTTTTTTTACTGCTATAGGTATTATTTTTATTTATGTTCCTTTTATTTCAGACTATCTTTGCTTCGTATACAAAAACTAAAACTATTTCAAATCATGTATTAATTCTCTCTATAATAAGTTTCACAGACCAAGCAATGCTTCGTTTCTAGTTAAATTACTTTCAAGAATGTATTTCATTATTAAATAATTGCTGTATAGATATAATTTTTGATTTACAGAAGCGGTTAGAATTAGTTCAATTATTCGGTCAAAATTATTTTAAGTTCAATAAAAATGTTACTTTGACACCATAAAAACGCCGAAACCGTCAAAATCGACAGTAAAGCTACTCATTTTTATAGATTCTTAATATAAGTTCCTTTTAAGTTATATTTCGTAAGTAAAACACAATTTGATTCATTTTTCTTCTAATTAAGCGTTATTCTACTAGATGCACAAAATGTCTAGCAGCATTTTGTTGAATGAAACTGTAGTAGCTTATAACTGCGCCACGTTGATATATTTACCAACAAAATCGTACTAGTATGAGATTAATTAGGTGACAAATTAAATAATTATTTTTTAGGAGATAAGTATGATTAGTGACCGGAGAAATTTACAACCAAATGTTGAATGTTAAAAGTATCTCAACATTATGAAAAAAAAATATCTTAATCCAATCACTCCATATCTTTTTAAAACTATTGCTGAACCAAATATTTTGGCAACGATTATGAGCAATCAAATTAACATGTCATTTTTAAAATATGCAGGTCATCTTTCCAAAATAGAATAAGTATATCTACATTTATTTGTGTTAATCTATTGTATCGGGTGAGTCAATTATAGAGTAAAGTAAACTGGTGCTTTATGGGTAAACTAACACTAAAACGTATTTATCATATTATTTAACTAGTAAATTTGCGCATTGCAACGGTTTAGGAGAGGCTCAAAAAATTGTCTTCTTGCTCAAAGGTTATAAAGAATGAAGTACACTGCTCCACACCAATCCACTCGATTGATTGAAGATTTGATGGACAGATTCGTTTCTTCTGGAAGTGTGGAATTATGTAAAATGCAAAGTGGTGAATAAGTATACTAGTGACCAAGAAAAATAATTAGAGATTCTGCTTCATATTGAGGAAAACCTGCATGTCAGTAGTCTTCAGATAGCAATATTATGTGAAACGTTACAATCAACTACCGATTGAACGACTAAAAAATATAAGTATCATTCTTACCATATTAAATTAAATCAGGAATTATGCAATGATGACTTCGAAAGACGAGTAAACCTTATCGCTCAACACACACAATAAAATTTGTCACTTAAAAAACAAAACATTGACAAAAGGTTACGATTAACATAAAATACGAGGGCTTATGCAAAGTTTGCCGGAAACTATCAAAAACTACGAAAACAACAATTGGCAATAATGTAACACTTAGATAAGAGGAAAATATAAAGTTAAAATTAAAATAAAAATTAAAATTAAAATTGAAATTGAAATTGAAATTGAAATTGAAATTGAAATTGAAATTGAAATTGAAATTGAAATTGAAATTGAAATTGAAATTGAAATTGAAATTGAAATTGAAATTGAAATTGAAATTGAAACTGAAAATGAAACTGAAACTGAAACTGAACTGAAACGAAACTGAAACTTAAACTGAAACTGAAACTTAAACTGAACTGAAACACTGAAACTGAAACTTAAACTGAAACTGAAACTGAAACTGAAACTGAAACTGAAACAAACTGAAACTGAAACTGAAGCTGAAACTGAAACTGAAACTGAAACTGAAACTGAAACCGAAACTGAAACAGAAACTGAAACAAACTGAAACTGAAACTGAACTGAAACTGAAACTGAAACTGAAATGAAACTGAATTGAAATTAAAATTTAAATTTAAAATAAAAAAAAAGGATACAATGCTAAAGTATGAAAACGAAATTTTTATAAAAGTAATAAAAGTAGTGCAATTATTTATCAATTTAATTTTAAAGTTAACCACACTAAACCATCAAAAAAGTAAAATAAATAAATTTAATAATAATATAAATTGAAAAATGCTTAATCATCACTAGAATTTTGTTCATTTCTTTCGAATGAAAGAATATAACTGAATATGCTACTAAATTTATCGATATCTGAACGTTTATTTAAACCATCACTATTAGCATTGATGTGAACCATTTCTAAAAAAGGCGCTGGTGGCGTATTTTATCTAAAACCATACAAATCTGGTGGTGCATTATACTTAAAACCGTTTCCAAAAACTGAGTAGATTACCCGAAAGAGCGTTAACAGATATTGATTTAAAGAAATACACAAAAGATGTACCATACTTTAGGGTATTTTATGAGAGATAGCCTGCCTAAATTACCACAGAAAATGAATCTGGAATCATCAACTGAGATAGTCAAAGCGGACCGGTTACACATTGGGTTTGCTACAAAAAGCGTGGTGAAAAGGTATGTTATTACGATAGTTTCGGTAATCTTCGACCACCAGTTGAAGCGATTAACTACTTTCGGGGATGTAAAATTTATTATAATTACAATCAAGGTCAGGAATTTAATAGCATTATTTGCGGGCACCTATGCCTACAATTTCTATATAAATAATCGACATAACCTTAAATTTTCTCAGTTATGTCAATAACATTCAGTTTAGAAGGTGTTGGTAACATAGCTAGCTGCAAATTCTACCCACCGATAGAGCTAGATTTGGAGAAGCAATACATTGTTGGATAGGTGGGATTTTACGGGTGCAACAGCATTAGAAACATTTATACGGGCAACGATAGATTTTATTTTAGAACAAATTCGTCTCATTTGCGAGTGATTAATATTCCACACGGTGCCTATGAGTTAGATGAAATTAGTGATTACTTGAAATCAAAGATACCCACAGAAAAATTTTTCATTAGGGCAAACAACAATACGCTTAAGTATGAGATAAATAGTTAATTTGAGATCGATTTTACTAAAGAGAGTAACATTGGCCGCATGCTCGGGTTTGAGCCTAGAATATTAAAAGCGAATATCTTACACACATCCGCGTTAGACATCCAAATAATTAAACACACTAATCTACATGTAGAGTACAACATTATAAAGGGATCTTTTCGAAACGGTAAACCTGCAAAGGTAATATATGAAATTGACGTTTCCGTCCACTCAGCCTATCGTTTGGATAAAATTCCAACCAACACTCAATATTTAGAAATAAACACAGACGTATTAAGTAATATAACAATCAAATTCACAAATCAAAAGGGTGAGTTAATAGACTTTGGTGAAAGTGAACCATTCACGGTACGCATTAGAACTAAAAGAACATAGGTCTGCGAATTAATCATAGGACCATTCCATCTTCATACAAAAGACCCAATCAACCCTCATTGCAGTTAACATCTGCAGAGAAATACTTTTTAGCATCAATTGGATTGAAAGTTCTGAGTGACCAAACCATTAAACATGGTTCAAAGCGTACATTTTAATGATGCATAAAATATTAATGTATCTCTAAGAAATGTTAAATTTGTTGAATGAAGTTTACTTGTTTAATGTCTATCTCTTTTGCACAATGATATGTTCCGCTTACACACCTGAAACTGAATGCATATGTATTCATCTAAAATATGTAATGCGGAAAAAGTCAATGTTTTATTGAACAATGAGTTTTCTTTGTTAATAATTCATTTGCATTCTTAAAAATTTGTAGGAATGTATAAAAAATGTAATATTCAAACTAATAGGGATTTTCTTTGTATAAAACACATAATGCATCTGCATTCTTTAAAACTATTTTTAATAACTTGAACAATTCCTAAAACTACATTGCATAATTAGTACTATAATAATTAATAGACTTTAATGAAAATGTGTTATGAAGAAAAAGGTTTCGCTATAAATAATGTACAATGAATTCTGCTAAAACAATAGGTTTGCATTCATAAGTGTGCATGTAATTTAAAAAATATAATATGTAATGTGAACAAGGGATTTTCTTTGTATAACAATGAAAATATTTATAGTGCCTTCTTGAAAAATATGGATTTAACAAACTGTAAAAGGCATAATTAATAACAACTAATTTTTGAGAAGAAATTCATATGAAAGACATCATCCCTTTAGTAAATCTTTAATTACTCATCAACCCTCATTGTGGTTAACATCTGCACAATGACTGAATCATTAAACATCTTTCAAAACGTACATTTTGATGATGCTATAATTAAATCAGATATTCACACCTATCTTCCGTATGGCTCTTCTAAGTATGGACCTTCCGAAGAAATACGCATTTTAATTCAAAGTCAGGATCTAATTACAGCTACTTATGATAGTTTTCTGTACATAGAAGGTAAGCTGAAAAAAGAAGATGAAGGAAAATCATGCATCTTAACCAATAATTTCCCCAACTTCCTTTTCGAAGAGATTCGTTATTAGTTAGGCGGTCAAAGAGTGGACGTTTGCCGAAATCCAGGCATAACATCTACACTTAAAGGATATATTTCTTATACGACAAGCAAGAGCAAAGCATTAAGCCATTTGGGGTGGTCACCAAAGAATGATGAACCATTACAAGTAGAATTCGATGAGGGAAATGGCGAAAAATCCTTTACAGTATGATTACCATTGAACCACATATTTGGAATAATGGAGGATTATCGTCAAGTGATCGTGAATATGCGTCAAGAGTTGATTTTAATTCGATCTAGAAGCGATACAAACTGCTACTATGGTGACGTTGATGCGGAAATAACCCTAAATAAAATTCAATGGAAAGTACCACACTTAACCCTTAGTGATGCCGCAAAACTGGACTTGTTTGAAGGAATAAATAAGAATTCTATTATTACTGTTCCATTTCGTCAATGGGAGTTATATGAATTACCTGCTTTAAAACAAGCAACCTCTGATATATGGCCAATAAAACGTCAACGCAACTGGAAAAACCGCGCTGGATAATTGTTGCATTCAAACAAGGTAAAGGTACACAAAGTCTGCAAGAGCCGGAAATTTTGATCACATTAACATCAGGAACCTTAAAGTACATTTGAATTCAAGTATTATCCTATGAAGCAATGCATTTGAACTTCAGTGCTAACCAATACATATCTGCCTATCGCAATTTTTTGAACTTCCGATGTGACTACTATGATGAAGATAATACAGATGGGTTGTTCAACTACACCGAATTCAGATCATGCCCAGTATTTGTAATGGATTGTTCTAAACAGAATGAATCCTTAAAAAACTCAACAGTAGACATCAAATTGGAAATGGAATCTCTAACACCTTTCGATAATGGAATCGTTGCCTATGGTCTTATTCTCCACCATGCTATTGTGCAGTACAACCCACTCACCGTAGAAGTGAAAAAATTATAATCTGTGTTATATAACACTCCAAATCGAGTTTTACTTCTTTTACTTCGTAAATGATATAATATCAATTGTAGAGGAATTGTATGTAGATGGATACATTGAAAGACTAAACATTAGTTTTCTGAACAATATGAATCAGAATGCATTGATGTCGACATATCATAACTAAAATGCCCCTTGATAAATTTGGACGGTCACATGCCCAGTATCAATTTAAGAAATGAACCCCTCAGTTTCAACTTATTGATGATAACCAATTCGATATCGAGAATAAGAGACTCAGCAATGTTGCCAACCCCATAGAACCTCAAGATGTCAACACCAAGCAATACTATTTATCAACAAGGTTGAATTTGGATGGAAACCGTTTGACACAGTTGGCGGATCCGGAAGAAGATGGTGTTGCTATAAGTAAAGGATACCTTGATTTTTGTCTGAAAGCAGTTCAAAAAGCTGTTAAAGGAAACTTTAACGCTTATCTAGTGTTGGAGGACAAACTACATCAACTTAAAGAAATTGTGGACCATGTCCAAATTACAACTCGTCAATGAATTTCACAAACCCGCAAGAAAAAATTTTAAACGAAGGCGCACAATAATTAAGGGATATGATGACCTCTGGCAAGCAGATTTGGCCGAATTTAACACATGCCAAACAAAATAAGGGCTACAAGTATATTTTAGTAGTTATTGACTGTTTTTCGAAATACTTGTGGACCAAACGATTAAAAACGAAAACGGGCTTGGAAGTTGCCAAGGCCATGCAGGTAATCTTCAAAACGGGCCGGAAACCTTCCAATTTGCAGACAGATGCAGGAAAAAAATTCTACAATGACCATTTCACTAAACTAATGCAGCGTTATGGAGTCAACCATTACTCCACCTATAGCACAAAGAAGGCAGCAATTGCGGAACGAGTGATCAGGACCGTCTGCTCTATACAAGTCATTCAGCCTACAGGGTAAATATAAATGGATTGATACAATTGACACCGTAACGATGGATTATAACAATCGTAAGCATAGAACTACAGGAATGAAGCCCAAAGATGTCGGTAATCATACAAAGCTAGAGGCTTACACTCACATGAAAACAGTTGATAGGAATCGTTATTCTGTGGGTGACATAGTACGAATCAGTAAGTTTAAAAGTATTTTCGCTAAAGGATACACCCCCAATTGGTCAAGTGAAATATTCAAGATTGTGAAAGTTTGCATTACTAACCCAACCACCTACACGTTGGAAGACATGAAAGGATCACCTGTACTGGGAGGCTTTTATGAACACGAATTACAGAAAACAAAGTATCCGGATGTGTACCTTGTGGAAAAAGTGCTTCGCTCCAAGAATAATAAGTTATTCGTAAAGTGGTGGAAATTGGATGAAAGATCATGGATCAATAAAGACGATTTAGTTTTATAATATAGCTACAGGGATTGTTTGTAACTTTTAGGTGAATTAAAACCACATAAAAAAATTATAATTGTATTTTTTAAATATTACATCATCTTATAAACCTAAAGTATTTCTATAATCGTTTAAATTACTAGACGACCATATTCCCGAATCTGGTCCACATGTCCATCCCAAGCAGGAATCTGTTTCACCTTTCTCAATGTTTTCCAAAATCCAGCGGTAAATGTTGTGGTACTCCTCATTTTCCCATGGTTGAAACTTATATGTAATGTTTTGTTCTAATAATACTTCAATTAAAATAGCGAGGCACTTAGCATAATATACTGCTGTCTCGATACATTCACTTAGAGAAAGTGTCTTTATAAACAATACTTTGTACGCTAACATTTGTACACAATGAATCACCCCATAATAACTTGTATATGTACATTTTAAGGTAAATTCATGTAAAATCCTATCTACATCATTAGAGGTTAACGAACCTTTATCGGTACACAAGTTCGTAAAACTTTTAACAGTATTGTCTAAGCTAATTTTTCTATCAAATAATGTCTTAATAATGACTTCATTTGCACACCTTGAGTTTACACCAGTTAAAACACTCATCAGGAATATGTTGCAATATATTCAATATAAATGTATAGCTTTCAGGGGAGGCTAAAGAACGCTTCAGGTACTTTTTGTAGATTTGATCACCTTGTTTACTGAAAGTTGTACCCCCAGGGTCTAGTATCAGTGAAATCAAAATTTACTAAGCGTTTATCGTCATAAGGATTGAGTATGACTTTATTTTGTTTAATGGTAAACACATCATGTTTCTTTGATCTTATGAGATGTTGATAGCGCCTTATTACGCCACCATCAAACAAAACCTGTTTATAATCATTAATCGTGATCTGCCTCACGCTTGCTTGTGTAGAACCCTTTGATTTTTTTACAACCTTTTCATCAACCGCGTAAGCATACATTTTGCGCGAAGTCCTACAAATTCAACCATAATTTCACCATGATTTTCATCTTTCATTAAGCCGGGGACTTTTTATTTACTAATGGGAGGCCAAAGATGTTGTCGGGACTATAATCAGATGTATCGAATTTTTCAATGTCCTCTTTAATACATTCATAGATATCCGGAACCGAAAAGGCGTATATGAGACTATCCGTGTACAAGAGCTTAGCACTATTATGGAACTTGGGTAGCGTGTAACCGTAATGAAAATGATATAAAAAAGTTTTTGAAACGTCCAAAACACTGAATCCCACATATATAGGTTTATTGAAATATACTTCAAGCTTGTTCATTTCAATGATAAGCATATCATTGTCAAATATTGTACAACTATAAAAATTTGGTTTGGATATGTAAGCACGAGCATTTTGTTACTAAACGTATATCCTTATGTTTACGTACATTTTCCATGAGCTTCCCGAAAACACTATTAATCATTAATTTATAGAAATTTTTATCGAATTCATTTTGAGATTGCTGACTCATGGCTGTATTTAAATCTATATATTTTTTAACCACGGGGATTGTTTAAAACGTAATATACGGTGTACTTTTACCAACTTCAATCCATATTTTAAATATACTTTCAAATTTCTGTAATGAATTACATAATTACGTTTTGGATACAAGGTAAGCAGTAATTTTTTCATTTTGGAATCAGGCGTGGGTGGAACCATATGTTCCGGTGCCAGCGGTGACTCTCGTGTAATTCTATAGGATAGTCTAAATCACACTCGATTATATAACCCATTTCCGAATCATCAGGATGGTTTATTAAATCTAAACTTTCAAAATTAGCTTCAACAAAAGAAAAATCGCCAAATGGTAGAAATTCTGACATGGCGGCTCCATATAAATTATTTACGTCGTAGTACATTAAATACACACTTTCGGAGGTGGGATCAAATTTTTCCCCCATGTACTTATTGTTAGCTTTAGCATACCGATTTGAACATTGAGCAACACCACCTCTAATCCCTCTTTCAATGAACATTAACATATCAATGTCTGTAAATAATTCTAACTTTACTTGTGTAATTTTAAGCATAGCATCGAATGCTAAACCAGGAGCTGTATAATAGTGCAGAGGGTCAAGCTCGTAAGTACTTAAACAAGTTTGCCGAAAGTTCTCGAAAATATCTACTAAAAGTAGAACGTCTGTTTTTAGATACAAATCCGAGTATTCACCTAACGATTTAATACTAAATTTGTTCCAAACGTTAACCCATGCGAAAACTCTCATCACTGATTCCCTCATTATTAAGATGTCTGAAAAATGCTTCTTTGGGTGGGAGCGTGGTCTCGTTTAATTTATCCACGTATCAATATACTCATAAGGAAACACACCTTTGCGAACTATTAAAATTCTCATCATTGTTGCAACTAGCGCGGTAATAATTTTTTACTATCCTCCAAATAGTCTGACAACTTTTCAATACTACTACTCATAAATCTGAAAGAGTCATAAATCTAAACTTAATTTTGGTTCTATTACCTTCGTAAAGAGATATATCTTTTTGTTTAAGGGTAGCAGTGAAATCAAACCGGGAACACTAGCCAATTCTCTAATGATGAAATGAGAATCCTAACCTGATAAATTATGGAATACAACTGGCAGAATGTGTAAGATGATTATGGTCCCTAACTTTTATATCAGAAGTAGTAAATGGTTTTCGACAAATGTGACAAATCGTGGCGCTTTCAAATTGCTCAACCTGACTGAGACTTAAAGTACCCATAGGAATTATTTGATTGATTATTTCGGTAGCCTAATGTGCAATACTTTGAAACTCGTTAACTAACCATTGAATGCAATCCTTTCCTCTATAAAACCTAAATCGAGATAATGAATCATCATATGAACACTTCAAATAGTAAGCAATGCTGAAAGGTGTGTGTTTGGAGAGAAATAGAGTATTACTTTCGATACCATTTGCACACTTCTCTAAAATACTTTCTAAATCGGCATAAATTACAAATGGCACCTTTTCTTGAAATGCGAAATTTTTTAACTGTAAATTCATTTCCGCTTCGGTAGGTAGCCTGATTAAGTTGCTGACAGTGAGTGATATGTTTTTGTAGAAGGCGATCTGAAGAAAAATGGTTCAAGCATCGGTAACATATAAATTGCTTGCGGTTGAAATTCGATATCTGTTTTGAAAATAAAGCTGACATATTTTTTATCCATGTGAAATGGTATACAGTGTTAATATCATCCCGGCCTGATCAGAAAGTATTAAAAGATTTATGGGTTCTCTGTCGCTTTGCTGATTACTTAATACAAAGGGTACAACTTTTTACCATTTATGCAATATAAATTAATTGCTAGGTTGTTTAGTTTCTCAAATTTTTTTACATCATCCAGCTGAATGGGGAAGTGAATTGAATCAAAATTCAAAGCATTTCTAAAATGAGGATAGCTAGAAGTTCGGTTTGAGTTTTGTGAAGCAGGATATAATGCTGAAACAACAGCCCACAGGAAGCAATACTCATCGTTATTTTTAACATTAACAACAGCATGCTTTACTGCTATGACGCGAGGAACTTTAACATAAGTTGAACAACCACCTTTAAATGGGACATAGGTATTAATATTCACTTTTAAATGTAAAACTTCATGTAATGCCCAACCGGAATCCCTTTCAGAAAATTCCTCTAATTTTATCCGTAACTTATCATACACGTTTTCATTGTACCAGACACGTACATTGGTTGAAATATCAATAACGCAATTTTTTGTGGCAAAAGTCTTCAACTCAATATTATGATTTTGGGGTTGCATGAAATTGCAGCCTAAGACCACATTTATCTTTAGCATAGATTGCCTTAACACTAATTTCACCTTACGTGCAAAACTATTATATGTGTTTAGTAAAAATATCAAAGGGTCCTACCATTAAAACATGAGTCTAGGGGGTACCAACGTAATTTATGCATACCTTTTTTATTGACAAGTCCACTACCGATTCTTTAACCGTCTCAATCTAACCAGAAAGCACTTAACTATACGGATGTGTCTCGAAAATTCCTTTTTTGTTTTCAATAAGGGAACAACACGCCTTGTTAAATTAACCATCTCACTACTACTTGGAATACTCATAGTTAACAATATAAAGCACACACGTAATAATGAACTTTTAACAAAATGCTCTTCACAACGGTTCTAGTCACGATTGTAAAAATATGATGCACACACTGGTGATTAAGTAATAGTTGCTCTTTACTTTAGGTAATTTATTGTTGTGGCGATTTCAATGTATCGACTGACGTAGGACTGTTCTTTATATACTTATACATAGAGATAAGATCGGGTAAGGTCGGATAAGTTCGAATCTTCTTGATTTCTCAGAATTTCAGAAGCTATGACTCAGCCAAAACAATGAATCGCCTTTGTTATCAGACGTGTGACCTTGAAAATTGTAAGCATAGGCTTTGAAGTGTCGGCTTAAACAATGGATCGTCTTTGTTCTTGATTTCTCAGAATTGAAGTGTATTTAGATAACAATCTATTTTTAGAAATTATAACGGAACAATGGATCGTCTTTGTTCATTTCTCAGAGGTGTGACCTTGAAAATAGTAAGTATACACATTGAAGCGTTGGCTAGAATAATGGATCGCCTTTGTTCTTGATTTCTTAGAATCGAAGTGCATTTAGATAACAATCTATTTTTATAACTCGACCAGAACAATGAATTGCTTTTGTTCTTTTATAAGAGATGTGACCTTGAAAATTGTAAGCATAGACTTTGAAGCGTCGTCTTGAACAATGGATCGCCTTTGTTCTTGATTTCTTAGAATTGAGATGTATTTAGATAACAATCTATTTTTAGAAATTATAACGGAACAATAGATCGTCTTTGTTCTATGATGTGACCTTGAAAATTGTAAGCATAGACTTTTAACCGTCGGCTTGAACAATGCATCGTCTTTGTTCTTGATTTCCTAGAATTGAGATCTAGATAACAATCTATTTTTATAACTCGACCTGAACAATTGATCGTCTTTGTTCTCTCGTGTGACCTTCGGGGGAAACGGCTATATGTTTTGGGAAACGAACCTCCTGTTTTAGGAAACGGCTACCTGTTTAGGGGAACGAAACCACTTCAGGGCACTTGGGGGCGTGACCATAGTAAACATTGCTTGATGACCTTGAACCATGCATAGACATGATTGAGACAGAGGTCAATGAAATTCCTGGGGGCGTGACCAACACTCAGCCAGAGAATTGATTGGCGACCCTGGCTTTGAAGACTAGGGTGATAACCTTGAAAACCATGTAGAGGATGTAGGTAATGTGTGGGATAACATACAATTGACGTGGACAATCAATGACCAGAAATTAGTAACTTTTCTAGTTACTGGCCTTGAAGGACTCGTGCGAGCATGACCTTGAAGCGGGGATCTTGAAGAGACTTAGCAGGGTTACCTACCCAAAACGTGGCCTGCGGTGACCTTGAAGAAGCAGGGTTACCAACCTTTCCTACAACATGGCTTTGAAGCGGTGACCTTGAAGAGACTTATCAAGGTTACCAACCTACCACGTGGCCTACAATGTCTATGATGCCCTTGAAAACCATGTACTTGGACGTAGCGAATGTGATGACCTTGACCTATGAAAAGGAATTGCTTTGCTATAGACGAAGTGAGCCAGGATCTGTATAGCTATACTACTAGTGACAAATAATATTGTGTGTGTATGTCTAACTTTAATTAGTGATTCACGTTAGGTAAGTGTTTCTTTATTTATATTTATAATTATTCAAGCATAATTGTTCATTCTAATTTTAGTGCCTTGATAATTAATAATATAATAAATAATAAATTAATTCCGAAAGCTCGGCTGCAACCTCAATTACTATTTATTCATTTAAATTAATTCATTCACGATTACCCGTCAATATATGTATATATATATATATATATATATATATATATATATATACAGGGTGTTTCATTAAGGCTGGCTACCGGCCATATTTCAGAAACTAGTGGACATAAAAGTGGAGAAAAAATTCATTATAAAAGTCGCCATGAGAAAATCCTGGAAATTATTTTTAAGTTCCGTAATTCATCGCAAGGCGCAATTGAAAATTAAAAATAAAATTATAAATTTCTCCGAAAATTCCCACATTAAGGCATACCTTTGGTAACATCGTTAGAAAGCTTAGACAATTCTGCATCATTTTGGTCTAAGGCTCATTGGCGTACCGACCTTAATAAGAGTGGGGGAAGCTATTGAATGTGTAATCATTTAAATCGCTGTTATTTTTAAACGACTTATCCGATTGTAGTAAACCTAGGCTTGTTTAGAAGAAAAAGGTAAGTACTTTTAACTGTCGCATCCATTGGTACGCAATAGCTCATAATAAAATTGTTAGAGGGCGCAATTTGTAATAATACCAGTATTTTTGATTTTATTCAGAAAAATTAAATCATACGGTATAATTATGACATCATAAGCGGAAAGTAGCTTAAATTTTAACAAAAACGTAAATAACGCAATTTGATATCTTTATTTGTTTCAGAGTTATGGCGAAAAGAAGACTTTTTAACCGTTTAATTTAATAATTGATTGTTGCTATGGTTTCTTAAGGTGTATAGGTTGGATTAGTAATGAGGAATCTGCATTTATCATAGTCTGTGCCTCCTTCACACTCTATCTAGGCTTAGACTAGTCCAAACTAAGCAAATTGCAAAATTTGGAGCGTGTTTAGAGGCCAAGGGCCATAACAACGATATCAAAGTAATGATTGATTTTTGTTTAAGAAACTTTTTAATAGAATGGTAAAAAATCATGAACAACTGTTAAAAAACAAGTGAAAAGCTATAAATGTTCAAATTGACGGCCGTTTTGTAAAATACAACTATTAATTCTTCTTCTTGTACTGGAAACAGCTGTTTCGATTTCGTCTAGTGGAATCGAATTTATTGCAATTTCAATTCGGTGAATCATGTCCTCTCGGGTGGTTGGTCTCGTTTCGTAAACAATATCTTTTATTCTTCCCCACAAGTAGAAATCTAATACAGTTAAATCCGGGGATCTAGGTGGCCGAAACAAACTACCCTTCCCATCCAGCGATTTGGGTATCTAACATTTAAGAAATCACGGACTCTTCGGGAATAGTGTGAAGGACATCCATCATGTTGATACCACAGGGATGCTCTCACGTCAAGGGAATGTCTTCTAAAAGATTGGGCAAGTCATTTTGTAAAAGTTTAAATAAGATTCACCATTTAGGTGTCCATGAAAACAAATGGTCCGATAATTCTGTCACCTAAAACACCACACCACAAATTTACATTCCATCTGTTTTGGTGATCCACTTCGCGCATCCAGTGAGGATTTGTTTGCGACCAATAATGCATATTGTGCAAATTAACTCTGCCGCAGCTAGTAAAAGTAGCCTCATCGGTCCATAAAACTTTGGAAAGGAATCGAAGATTTTCACTACACATGTCTCTCAGCCAATAGCAATAGTCGAGCCGCCTGTCAAAATCAGTATCTGATAAAGCCTGGTGTAAAACTAGATGATAAGGATGCAGCTTAAAATCCCTTAAAATTCTGAACACAGAAGCAACACTTACACCTAGTTCTGTGGAAATCTCCCTGATGCTTACATGAGGCTCCGATTCTACGTACGCAAGAACATTAATACTATTGTCTTCATTTCTTATGCGACGTCTTCTGACAGGAAGTGGAATACGTCGTACATTTCCTGTTTGTCTTAAACGTGTTGCCATTCGCCGAAACACTTTTCTAGTGTAGTGCCTTCGATCAGGATATCTGATAGCGTATTGTCGTTCCACAATAGCTGCATTCTGAAAACATTCATAATACACGGCAAGCATGTCGTAAGCCTAGGCATTGGTATACGACATTTTGAAGGATAGCACTAATTTCTGATAAGGTACAATGAAACCCAAAACTAATGAAGGAAAAATTTTTGTAACACAACATCAATCAAAATTAAGTAAGTTGACAACTTTTTCAATTTATTTACCTCCATGGAAACGAGCCGACTTTGTTCCGCAGCAAATTAGATTATTATTTTAAAACACACCACATTAGAATTATGCCTTAGAAGTTTTATATGATGTTATAAACGTACAGAAGAAGAATTAATAGTTGTTTTTACAAAACGGCCGTTAATTTGAACATTTATAGATTTTCACTAGTTTTTAACAGTTGTTCATGATTTTGTACCATTCTATTGAAAAGTTTCTTAAACAAAATCAATCATTACTTTGATATCGTTGTTATGGCCCGTTGGCCTCTAAACACGCTCCAAATTTTGCAATTTGCTTAGTTTGGACTAGTCCTAAGCCTAGATAGAGCGTGAAGGAGGCACAGACTATGATAAATGCAGATTCCTCATTACTAATCCAACCTATACACCTTAAGAAACCATAGCAACAATCAATTATTAAATTAAACGGTTAAAAGTCTTCTTTTCGCCATAACTCTGGAACAAATAAAGATATCAAATTGCGTTATTTACGTTTTTGTTACAAATTTAAGCTACTTTCCGCTTATGATGTCATAATTATAGCGTATGATTTAATTTTCTGAATAAAATCAAAAATACTGGTATTATTACAAATTGCCCTCTAACAATTTTATTATGAGCTATCGCGTACCAATGGATGCGACAGTTAAAAGTACTTACCTTTTTCTTCTAAACAAGCCTAGGTTTACTACAATCGGATAAGTCGTTTAAAAATAACAGCGATTTAAATGATTACATTCAATAGCTTCCCCACTCTTATTAAGGTCGGTACGCCAATGAGCCTTAGACCAAAATGATGCAGAATTATCTAAGCTTTCTAACGATGTTACCAAAGGTATGCCTTAATGTGGGAATTTTCGGAGAAATTTATAATTTTATTTTTAATTTTCAATTGCGCCTTGCGATGAATTACGGAACTTAAAAATAATTTCCAGGATTTTCTCGTGACCACTTTATAATGACAATGACTGATAAATTTCATATTTTTCAACGATATTTTGAAAAAAAATTTATATGTCAATTAAAGATTATATAATATTATATTTTAATTTTCAAATTGCACCCATTGCATGAATCGAATTAAAATAAGTCCAGATTTTGGAGTTTATATGATTCAAATTTAATAATTGAAAAAATCATGTAAAAAGATGAAAAATTTATAAATAATTTTATAACGTATTTAATTATATCGATAACAAAATTCGTAAATTAAAAATAATTTATTTCAGCAAATGTTCGAAATGTCCTCCGTTAGTCAACTGACAATAGCCTAATCGATCTACAAATTCCTGCTGCACATTTCGAACCATTTCGGGCGTTAGTTGACTAACGGAGGACATTTCAAACATTTGCTGAAATAAAATTATTTTAAGTTTACGAATCTTTGTTTTCGATATAATAAAACGTTATAAAATTATTTTATTTTCGTTTTTCATGATCTTTTTCAATTTTAAATTTTGAATGCGAATAACTCCAAAACTCTTGGACTTAGATATACATGCTACATGAAAAATTGAAGAATTGTAAGGCAATCCAAAATGCAGTAAAAAATTGGGTTGCAATTTGAAAAAAATTTTTTAGCAAATCTTTTTGAGACACCCTGTATAAAAATTTTTTTTCAAAATATGCCCGAAAAATATAAAATCGACGGTCGAGCGATTTTTGAAAAAAATTGTGCTTTACGAGATATTGAATTTATTCCTTCCTTTACGACCACCCGTATATATGTATATACACAGTGTGATCTACAAATAACCGAACTTTTTAGTTACAGAATAAAACAAGCATGGTATTATGTTTCAAAGCTAATATTTATTCAAAATAGGATCCATTTAACTCAATACAAAGTTTGGAACGATCAACAAATTTATCCATAGACTTTTTAAACTCGTTGTTTGGGTTGTTCTTTAGTACCTGTGCCACGGCTGCTTGAATGGCTGGAACGTCATCGTAAAAAGCTTCTTTCACTGCAGTTTTCAGTTTTGGGAACAGAAGTCACACGGTGATAGATCAAGCGAATAAGTAGGGTGGTCGATGAGACAAATCTGTTTTTTCATCAAAAACTCGTTGACTTTTTTTAGTCTTGTGAGGTGGTGCATTATCATACAATAAAGACAGATGTTTTCCTTCTGGACATTCGGGTCTAACACGAACAACTCTCGACCACACACGCTGTAAAACTTGTAAATAGTATTCTCCATTGACAGTTTCACCGTCTGGAACAAATTCCTTGTGAACAATACCCTTAGAATGATAGAAAGTTATCAAAATTGTCTTGATTCTTGACTTCTCAAAACGCAATTTTTTAGGTTTTGGCTCGCCTTTCGACTTCCATTCTACAGATTGTCGCTTAGTTTCAGGATCATATTTAAGACACCATGTTTCATCACCAGTTATTATCGAATAAAGAAAATCTGGATCGTTTTCAGCTGTTGAAATGATGTCTTAGTAATTCTACACGAGCAACTTTTGATCTTCATTTAACTGATGTGGAACAAAACGTCCATAGACCTTTCGTTTGCGCAAATCTTCAGTTAGTATTGTGGCAATTGCATTGTAAGTTGAATTTAATACTTCTGCCAGCATTCTCACAGTGAAATTTGCATCCATATCGATTATTTCACGTACTTTTTCCACCAGCTCAGCACAATTTGATGCTTTTGGTCGTCCTCGCCTTGGATCATCATTGAAATCGTCACGGCCATTTTTAAATTGTGTAAACCACGTGTATACAGTCTAGCAGCCTCACTCGCATTCCCTTGGGCAACACCATAATAATAATGAATATCGGCATATTCTTCATTTGAAAACATGACTCAGGAAGGAAAACACGAACACGAACAAGAACAATAATAATAACAAGAATAAGAACGACTCAAAAACTAAATTACAATATCACTACAACAGAAAGAACTCGTATTGAAATCAGCAAAACTGTAATAGCAAACAAATTTTGACAACTAACTTACTAATGTCAAGTCGTTGCTACCGTGATGAAAAGATATCACTAAAGCAGACTTATTTCTTGCCGTAAATGTACAGATTGATTGAAAAGTGAGGGACAAATCGTCAATTCTCATCTACTCTACCATATTTTTGAAGTTAATTTTATGCTCTAAAAGCTTTTCCTGAGGTGTATTCCTGTAACAATTCAGTAATTAGTACGTCAACCATAAGTTTTTTTCATATCGTTGTGAAGCTTATGAAAAAGGAAGTTTTCCTTTATCGGCCATGTATCAAATCCATCTCTATTGGAAAATATTCCTCTTGGAAATTTGTCTTGGGATTTGAAAAAATCATTTCTGAATTCATTATGTCATTAAAAATGTTGAATGAAGAGTTTGTCTGAATGAATTCAATATTCTTTAAGGCAATTTCATCTTCTACAAATTTCTCCTAATGTGTTTTCTTGTAACTCTTCTAGTTTGGAAGATACAGCGTGATTTAAAAATATGTCCACGAAATAGAAAAAATTAAAATAGTTAACATCTTGAAACCATCAACAATAGACACACCCTGTATTAACAATTTTTGTTCCTTTTGGCTAGAGAAATCAGCTGTTTTCGTTTTGGCATCGAGTTTGGGTCACTATATATATATATATATATATATATATATATATATAATTACACGTAGAATCCAAAGAATGATATATAGGGTCTTCCATTAAAAAACCTTAACTTTGTCTTGTCCTGATTTTTTGGAACATTCTGAATAGTCAAGAATAATGAAAGATCTGGAATAATGGAACTGTGGCAGGACCTGTAACAAACAAAATACACCCGCGTATCACACAAAAAATTAAAGAAAAACGCGTTCGGTATTTTTTATTTTTTGTGTGGTACGTGGGTGTATTTTATTTGTCGCAAGAATAATTTTAAAATGCGCACACTTACTGGCCATATAATATGATAAACATATTCATTGGCAAAGTTTACCCATAAAGCACCGGTTTACTCTGTCGTTGACGCACCATGTACATGGATCCTGACGTAGA
The DNA here is from genome assembly GCA_036346205.1 of Vesta saturnalis. NCBI lineage: Eukaryota > Metazoa > Arthropoda > Insecta > Coleoptera > Lampyridae > Vesta > Vesta saturnalis. The sequence continues at coordinate 415,315 of JARFJB010002222.1, forward strand.
TCTTCATAAGTGTTGAAATTATAAAGTTAAGATAAAAAATATTGCACATTCTTATCATTTAAGATTAATTAATATATTCATTACATTAAAAAAAACAGCGGCACACTTTCTTCAATTTTAATAAAAATAGAGTTCAATGTTAAATAAAGTTCCTAAAATTGCGCAAACACTAAAAACATTACTACACATATACTTACAAATTTACATTTGTTAAACGTGGTTAATGATTGTAATTAGTAAAGACCACTGTGTACGATATTAGCCTTTCACTATGGTAATGTCTTTATAAATGTTCACTTATGTTAGAGATTCCATGCATAAAATCAGTTTATTTCTATTTATGTTGCACAATTGTTATTCTTTATTTATATACTTTTTCACTTAGTTTTGACAAAATATGACGTACCTGGCAAAATAAAACAGGTAATACATTTTACCTGAAAGCACGAGGCGTTGTTTGGTTCTACAAATCATCGGAATTGTGGGGATGGCAAACTACACATTTTTTAAAAATTTCTTTGCTCATTGCTGTATAATCAGGTGGCCTTATTTGTCTAATCCATTGTTCCAACACATATAGTTCTCACATAGGAATCTGTGCCGTTGATAAATTGTTGTTGCAATCTAAAACAAAATACTTATTGTTTTGTGTTTGAACCATGTCATATTGAAACAGTATAACTAATGGTCCACACTAGCAACTGTCAATAAGCATAAACAAGAGTATACTGGCATGTTGCGAATATAAGGAGATACTATTGATGAAATAGCCAGTTAATCAAAGAATTAGTATAATTTTGTTTACAAAGACAGCGCAAATATAAGAGAAACTTTTTGTGGCTTATTCATAGCGATTTCATATTTTATAAATTTGTTTGACACTTTGATTAATTTTTAAATATGTCTTTACTAATTGTTATCTAAACGTATCCATTTTGTATAATTTATGTTCAAGTACATGATTTATGAACCCACAAGGTAAGTATTTATGATTATGAGTTTAAATTGTGAAAGTTTATGTATTCATAAGTTAGTATTAGTTCAACGATTTAATCAATCAGTAAGAATTCAATCATATAATTTTTTTTATACTGAATTGCTTTTTATTTTAGTTTTCATCGATAAAAATGTTGGAGCTTTCATTTGTTACGATCTAACCATTTTAATGTTCAATCCCCTTTAATATTAAGAGGAATAGAAGAATTAATTTAACTTTTTGATTTTTGAGGAAGAATATTAATTTGATTAATATTCCAAGCTATTTTTGCATGTTGTTAGTTATAAGAGGACAACTTCAAATTAGAACAGATTTAATGTCAGCTCTTACGTGCGTGCATGTGTATAGGTGTGTGAGTGTGTTGGTGTCTATAGATTTAATTGGATTTTATGTAAATGAATTAACATGTATTTGTTGAGATCTGTGTAAGCAGTGTACCTGGTACAAGAGTTGTATTGTAAGTTTTATTTGAATTTATATTGAAGTCAGTATTAACAATGTAATACATCTGTTCAAAACGTGCAGTAAATTTTGATAGAAATATGAATTAACCTGTATTTCACAATACTTAAAACGCACATTTCGAAAAAAATTGTAACATAAAATACACCCACGCACCACACCGAACGCATTTCAATAGCTAAGATATCATCACCAGCGGTCGGCTACCGATTCCCAATTTTCAAATTAAAAAATATATTTTTGAAAGACAATGTATAGCTTAATTAAACATTTGATTAGTACGGTACAGTTCGGTAGTTGGTTGTTACGCACAGCTTTTGAGGTACCACCAGACGGTAATAATTGCGTCTAGCAATACCCCCGGTCACTGTACGACAACATAGGTTTTAGATGCAGTCCCGGGTAACTTCAGCGGATGATATTTATAGAGCCCAGCACGGTGGGTCTTGATGACGGTCCTATATTTAAAATTAATGCGAACGGGGGATAGTTTTAGGAACAAAGCGAAGGTCACAATTACTTTCCCAACAATGAACGAACGAATGAATACATGACCAGTAAATATGAATAAATACACTTTTGAATGATGCAACATTGGTGAAAACTATAACACTACTGTGGTAGCGACAGTACCTACGACACAACTTAGTTTGCAACTACTCGCAGAGTAATTATTTATAAATCATATTATGTGCAGGCGTAATATGAATCATAACCAATTGATGGACTCAATATGTTTCTAGCAAGTTTTCCAACGCAGCGTGATGGCGGGGTTCGGTTTAGCGTATTTAAATAGCTGCAGTATTCAGGTAAAGTGGGGGCCTCAAATTCCCTTTAAATGAACGTTATACCTTGTTTTTATTAAAATAAAATAAACAATCTCTATTCGCTATTTTCCAGATTTTTATTTCAACGGACTACAGAAACTAATTTGAAAAATTATTAAATGAACCGGTTTCAGTATCAGTTGAAAGTATCATTTTAGAATGAACAAGCATATTTATGATTCTTCGTACTAACAACCGTTCACAATTCTGTAACAGAAGCCGTGTAAGTTCGGCGAGCATATGCACATCTCGTACGTATATTTTTATAGTAAAAATAAATTACGTTTATGTATATGCATTTATTAATTAATAGACAGCTTAATTATTTTATTTATTTATTTATGTAGTCTTTATATTCTTATTTTGTACTACTTAATGATTGTACTCTAGCTTTTTTCATATGTCTATTGCGTTTCAATTAAAATCGTTTATGGCTTCTAACGCTTCACACAAAAAATTTTTTTCATCTAAATCTTACTTCTTACTAGTTTAATTGAATTGAGATTAATATTTTCTTCATAATTTTAGAAACAGATTATTTTTAATTAGAGTATTTCCGTTTGCAAGCCTGCAAAAGTAGATACTATTTACATTAATTATTACGGTCATTCGTAGTAGTGGAAAATCTGGACACCTACATTAGCTTAAATAAACGTAACTTGGTATTACTGAAGTGATTGTACCAAGAATTATTGTTGAGTAATCATTTCATTACAAATCGGTTAAGTAAGTAGTACGTTAACTAACTTAATTATGGACGTATTTATAATTGACCTTGAATTAAGATTGTAATGCTTAACAGCTTTTCGTAATTCGTAAATTAGTGTAATTAAACATTTTTAAGGAAAATAAAATTTTGTAATTAGTTTTTCAATGTTAACAATCCTATAGTAATTCGATCTGAGCCATTACGCATGTCACAGCATTTGAATCACTGTTAAGGACTTGCTAGTTGCTTTTAGAATTTGAAGTAACTATGTCGATTTCTTGAGATACCTATATATATATATATATATATATATATATATATATATATATATATATATATATATATATATGTTCGTATACGCAAACATTATCCAGCCTGCTTGATTTTGTACTTTACTATTTACTTTATCCTATATAGTCGTTGGCGTTTGGAGTTAGAGTTAGTATAACGATCCAGACCAAAAACGCAATTTTGGTTGTTTTACTGTATGTTGCTGTTCGACTGTAACATAGTCCGGTATATTCAATTATTAAGTTCAAAGAATTCTTTGGGTTGTCTTTAAACGGTCAAGACCCTACAAACGAATACTACTCGAGCTCCTTTTGGTACAAAAGTGTACAGGTATTTTCCTAATAAGACTAAAGTTTCAATCATGCGTTGTTGGTATGCCACAAATCACCACATAAGCCTTCCAATTTTTATCACACTTGTCTTATTGGTCAGATTAGCTTCATCGGATTACTATTTCTTTAAGACCTGATACTTGTCTACCCGATAAGAAGGTAATGTTAAAACTACTATAAAATTTGAGTTTTTAGGCCTCAATTTGCTTATTTATAAAATATTGCAAAGTTAAGGTGTGTTTATGCTATTTACATTTCTCCTTCCCTTACATACCCTCCACTGTCTTCTTCCCTCTTGTTTTCTCTCCCATTAACTGCCTTCTTCTCTTCCATACTTCTTCCATCCAATCCGCTCCCCTTCCTTTTTCCTCTAGTATCTCTCCTACCGTCCTCTCCTCTTCCTTCAACTCCCTGCATTATTTCAACACATGATTAATCGTCTCCATCTCTTCCATTTTCTATCTTCGTGTCTTCTACAGTATTTGTTTCTTTATCAGAATAATGTGTATACAATAGTTCAATTCTGGAACCTCAAATATTTAGTAAAAACCTTGTTGCCCCCTTAATGCATCCTTCAGGTTTCCAGTGTATACTGCGAACATTTTTTTAGTATAGGATAAAAAGTGCCCGTTTCCCGCACCACGCTCAACTTTAGAGCTACATAAAGAACCACTTAATCAAATCGCAGGACATTTTAGTATGCCAGTGCTAGTTGAATTTTGTTAACATGTATACAAATAGTTATTTGTACTACAAGGTCAGAAAATGGGTGTTTGAGAGTACGAGTAAACTTTGCAGGCCGAGATAAAGTCGAGGTCTGCAAATTTATGAGTACTCGCAAACCATTTTATGGCAGAGTGACACACAAGATTTGTTGTGCCGACGTCAACAATTGTTATTAAAATCAATAAACAAAGTTGTTGTATTTTTTTAACTTTTATACCCGTTGAAATTAAATTGGCAATACTGACAACTGACAGTAACCATTTGCAAATATAACCTAAAAAATACAGTTGCGAAATTATTCATTACTCGAATTTTTTAGGCACCTTACCAATTTGTTGACTTATAATAATTTATGGTTGTAATTTGTAGTTTATAAGGAACTAATACGGACACAATAACGCATACGTACATGTACACGGTAGCGCGATTAGGCTTTGTGTAATGTTAAATGTCGAATATTCTGTCAGTTCTGTCACTACAGAAAAACCAAGTTGAATTTTTGCCAGTGTAGGCCGGAAAACACATGGTTTCCGGACGCATTTGCGGTTTGCATGCGCCCTATTACAGAACGAATGCACAAAAATTATATTTTCGAAATCTGATTTTTGTAAAGGCAAAAGTGTATCTATGTAATTTGATAATCTTCTTTCCCAAAATGTTATTAATCATAATTGAAACATTTCAAAACAAATAATTTGCGTATACAAGGACGTCGATCGACATTTACAAGGCCCAAGAATGACTATATATATATATATATATATATATATATATATATATATATAGTATATATATATTATATATATATATATATATATATATATATATATATATATATATATATATTATATATATATATATATATATATATATATATATATATATATATATATATAATATAATAAACAAATATGCGCTGTCGTGACAAAAACGGTCCGATTTTCGTCACTCGAGGTGCAACGGTTAAAATTCTAATAAATTAAAGTTCATCTTAAAAAACGCAACGTAATTATAGATTTCAATTATTCTCCTTGTGTTGCATTACTCCGTAGACAATAGCGTAATTTAAATACTTGTGCAACATTCTGTTCCAAAGAGTACCATTTGTTATTAAATCGGGTCTAGCGTTTACAAAAATATTGTATTATTTTGTATATGTGTTAATATATGTGTTCATGGCGGACTCGAGAATGGGGATATTATTATTACTGTGAAATGCATCTGTTTCCCTTTATCTTAGTGCGAAGGTTTCACTTAAAGAAAGACGGGGTTATAATATACATTTGCTATATATTTTAAATGCAGGACTTAAAAACGTATGTCGATCCTAAAGTCAAAGCGCATGACGCTGTCAGATGTCTTCTTGGCTATTTAACTTAAAATTATTATCTTCCTATTTAGTTTCGTATAATCGCATCGTGTTTTGTAGTTATAATAATTTATCTTTCACGTCGTAATTTATTAGTTACCATTGCATTTGTAAACAACAGTTTTTTCAAAGCTATTATTATTAATATTCACTATTATGAGGTGAGTTATAATACAAAATGTATTTCCAATTGATTGAATGCATTTATTTATTTTGCAGCAAATAATGTCATTAAAAGGTAAATCTTTGAAAAGCCAAACTCAAGTAATGTTAATGAATGTACTGCATTATTTCGAGATGGAAGGCGATAACGAGGGGCCAAGTTTACCTTTAACTTCCATTATCCAGGTACGCTAATAATTTTCACTATTTAAATTTATATTTATGTAATATTATGTTGCAGCGAACTGCTCTCGCATGCAGCATTTCCGAGAAAACCGTAACTCGGATAACGGCAAGAATGGTTCTAAATTTAGAATTTGGGAAATCGGCCCGGATTTACCGCAAAAACATAGGCTGCGTTTGAAGTCGAATTCAGAGGATGTCGATGAATACGTGGAAGGTGTGTTGAAACTAAAAATTTACACCATGGATGCAACTAGTAAATAATTTTAGTTACGATTCTGTCTTTTTGGATGAGACGTGGATTTTTAGTCGAGGAAGCGTTCGAAAATCATGGCATGATAATGATTTGAAAAGCACAAAAAACAAACCGCTAGGTGAACGGAAACGGTAATTAAAATAGTCCGATTTGTTAAAAATATTTTTAACCGAATAAATTTTAGTTTTATCGTACTGAGTGCTGGCAACAATGATGGTTTTATATATAATTCATCATTGGTATTTTCCAGTAAAAGTAAGACAGCAGACTACCACGATAATATGAACGTTGATTTATTTCAAAAATGGTTTCAAGAGTAGCTTTTACCAAATTTAGAAAAACCAAGTTTGATAATTTTTGACAATGCCAGTTATCATTCTACATTAGCAGTAAAATTACCTTCAAGTAGTTGGAAGAAAGATCTTCTTCAATTTTTAAGAAAACACAACATTCCTCATTCGAATGATATGCTGAAAGTGGAATTATTACAAATTGCCAAGGATTTACAAGTTCTAAAAGTATATGCAATTGATGAAATCGTTCATCGATGGGGACATCAAATTTTAAGCTTACCTCCATATCACGGCTAATTCAACCCTATCGAGTTAATATGGGCAAATTGTAAATAGTATTACAACAAAAACGTTGGAAGACAGGGTTTCAGGGACGAGAATGTTTTATCGCTATGGAAGGATTCATTAAACCAAGTAACTGGAGAGTTGTGGCAAAAGTGTGTTTTACATGCTGAAAAGGAAATGAGCAAGTGGGGGGACGTTCAAAAAAGAGCTGAGGAAATGGTAAAACCTCTAGTAATCAATCTCGGAGAGTCGTGTGAAGATGATAGTGAAAGTGAAGGTCGTGACTTTTAATTATAAGATGTCTAATATTTGAATTTAAAGCAAAAACTGTAAACTGAGATTTTTAAAATCCGTTATATTATTGACTAATAATAAATCTCATTTTTAACATCCAATACAGTGTATTTATTTATAACAAAATCAATTATTTATAAGTGGCTTCGGTAACCAAATTACAGTCTTGACTCTTTTGACGCAGTAAGATCTGTCGGCTAAAACGATCCTCCGCAATTAATCAAACTTTTCGCACTTCATTCGGGCACTGCCTACTGCTAGCTAATTCGTTTCTTATTGAAAATTATTTATATAATTAATTTGTAAAACAGATCCAAAACGAAATTTTGTTGACCGGGTCTCGGTTCTGATAATCATTTACAGTTGTACAATATATTTTTATCATATGACTACCCACACTCGGTGGACTTTACATGCCAGAATAAGTGCGAACAGACCTTAAACGAAATTCGACTTTATTTATACGAGTGGATGGGGATTTATAAGACCTTTAGGATGCTAAATCCTGAGATATTCGAACAATAATTTTATTTAAATTTGACAGCGAGGCTTAAATTTGAAAATAATGTAGTAACATTGACGATGTTTTGTTGGTATTCAAAATTACTAACTATATGAACCAATAACGACATACGTTTTTAAAATCTTAAACCATGCTTTACTAAAAGATGAGTCACAAGACACCTTTCGCCGGCTCGACTTTACTAAAATTTTATGCGATTGGGTTAAGTGGTTTTGTTTTTATGTAAGTCTAAAGTTGAGTGTGGCACGGAAAACCAAAAAAAACGAGCACATTTTATTGTTCGCATGAAGTAATTGTTGTCAAAATATATTAATAAAAAATTCTGTTACAACTAAACAATGTAGAACCAAAAAAACTTTCAGCTGATATAATCTATTTTTTTTATTTTCCCCCTAGATTTTGGAGTTGTTTTAACAAAGTTTGTAGGTAGCACACTACGGAAATTCGATGAATACATTGAAAATATTCCGATTAAAATTGTTGTCGCGATAGCAAAAGATAATTACTAAAATTTATTATATAATGATTGTTATTTGAGAATGATTTGTATTTCTTTTTTTATGTAAGGCATGTTTGTGTAGGGTTTTTAACTGAGGTGTGCCGCAGCCACATATTTTAAGTTGCAGGCAAAGAAAACTGCCTTTATCGAAGAGCAAGACAAATCACTAAATATGTTTATAAAGCGGTTTGAAATAAACATGTCACTATTATACAAGAAATTACACCGCGGTCAAAGCATGGGTTGTTCAGGGATTGAAATGTGATATTTGAAATACAGGGTTTCTTTCTACGGTTGATTGCACATGTTAATTAGAAATAATGTTTCCTTGTATAATTAAAGTCAAAAGCGTTCACACGAAATATTTTTATTGCTTTTGTTATTTGACATGGAAAATATGGGGGTGAGGAGATAGGGGGCGATGGAATAAAAACGGTTTGTTGTGTTTAGAAAGGGGGGTCTGATTAGATTTTCAAAGCGAGCGGAGTAGATTTGAGTTTGATTCGGTGTTTGTTTTAATTAGAGTTTCTTTTCGTTGTTTTGTGTTAATCGATAAAGCCGAGTATTTAAACATTTTGTGCTGGTGAAAGCTTAAAAGGATAACCTCCATTTGATAATGTAAGTAAAAGAAAAGATTTTACGTTTGTGAAATTACACAGAAAAGGTCATTCTACCTACTCATTTAAATTGTTCAAGCCAAACTGAAACCTGGACTTGCAAAACTGTTGTGTTCATTGAAATTACGCAGGCACAGCGAGAAAGCTCGCTCTCTTTTCTTTCTTTATGTGTCTGTTTTGTGTATTGATAATTCCAACCTGTATTTATAATGATAAAACCACAAACGATCATAGGTATAAAATCAGAAAAGCTGATCCAAATGATCTATATCTATACAAACGTCCCTTTTGTTACCGTTATATGCCTATATGTCTATATTTTTGTGTTTTGTTTTATGCCTAAGAGGAATTGAGAGCGTTATTATCTTGCATTTGTAATAATACCTACTAATCATGTGGGTGCATCGGTGTTGCAGGACTTTGTTTCAGATGTTATAATTTGCCTTAACTGCATATTTAATGTGTTTGGCCACGAAGGGTTTTCTGTGTAATCAATCATATCCTTTATTGTTACTGTCCATGTGTATCATTTGCTGTGCTTGTATCCACAAATTTGTATGCGTAACGTACTTGCCCTTTTCTTTTGTATCTACTTAAATAATCTGTAACTTGTTTAATTTTCTGTTGCTGTTTTATTTTATGTAGGTTGAATTTATGAAATTGTGGATTCGATCACACTGTCTATGTTTATTGCATTTAGGGGTAGTTATTTTAAATCGCTTTGCATTTTATTTTGGTGATATTTAAATATTGTAAGGTACGTCCTTTTAACTTGATTTAATGATGTCCCTTGTTGTTTAATTGTGTTCTGTTTATAAAATGCTTTATATGTAATTATTTAACTAAAAGCAGACAGGAATTGGTTCCAAAAGGATCCCCTGTTTGTTATTTATTACTTGTTTACTTTTGCTTTAATTTGAATACCAGTTGTAGACCTGATTTTATGTTTATTTGTGACTAAACTTCGTTTTATGCAATGTTATAGATTTGTACGCCTTTAATACCGATAGAGTAGTGTGATACCTATTTAATCCTTTGATTGCTTTGATTACTTGTGTTATCTGATCTTGTTTTTTCTTTGTGTGATTATTATCGGAATAAAGGGAGTTTTCTTGGTGATTCTTTTTCTCCCGATATAAATAGGATGACGAGCGAATCACCAGGTAGCGCAACTCGTTTATCTCAATTACAGTTTTGTTTCATTTAATTACCTGCCACCTTATGCAACAAATTAACCTTATCCGACCCTATCTCCTGCGCATTACACAACGTAGGTTATTTGCCCCTAGACGATCACTGTTTTTTTATCAGGTTAGAATTTTGCGAGTTCAAGATCAGATTTGTAAATCAACTCTGATTATTTAAGCACGGCCAGTAAGGGAGATTTAAGCTATTAATTGGAGTAAGCCTAACATTAGCCGACGTAGCATCATTCTCAGTGACATCAATTTAAGCAATTAATAAAAGCATCTTATCAGTCAAATTAAGATGCATCCTTTAGCTATTGTTTTGTCTCTTGAATTTGCATTAATGCGAACAAGTACAAATTACACGTTTCATGATAGGGTACGTCTGGGTTACGACAGAGTGGTGCCGTGACCAGGATAAGGTTTTTGTTGCATTTAGGGGCGTGGTTGATTCCTTTTTCATTTAATTCACTGCAAATTCCCATTTTAATTAATTAAAAAAAAAAAAAAAAGGAAAGGATGAAAAAAAAGAGGAGGCTGAATTGTCGACATTTGAATAAATCAATATAGGGTTTGCTTTTGAGCCAGTAATATTTTATTGAAAAGCACTTATGTCTATTATGAAGGGCAAAGGGGGAAAACAATGTCCGCATACAAGTAAAACAAATAAATAATTTTTTCTTTTCCTCAAATTGCAGTTAATCTAGAAGGCGCTGACTTTTGATTATTAAAGCACAATATTTGATTGAGGACAGTCCTATTGTCTAATAGGCTTTAGAACTAAATTTTAGCGTATTACACCACCATATTATTGGTTTCAAGTCTTGCTGTTGACAATCGATACTAGTTATGTAACGTATTTTGGGAAGGGTGAATGTTTATTTATGGTAATCCGCAAAGACCTCATAGGTACAAGTGCCTAACGCCGCCTATTGTGTGTCAAGGAGAGCCGAAGTATGTACTCGTTGGGATATAATATATAAATACTAACCATGTGTATGAGGCCGAACTGCGTTACCTTCCAGTTTGCTAATTGTCGCTACAGCTCGTGGTTATGTAACACATTTTGGGAAGGGTGAATGTGTATTTATGGTGAACCGCAAAGACCTCATAGGTACAAGTGCCTAACGCCGCCTATTGTGTGTTAAGGGACGCCAAAGTATGTTATCGTTGAGATATATTATGTAAATACTATTTTTATGTACTGCTGAAAGGTGAACCGCTAAGACCTCATAGGTACAAGTGAATTATGCCGCCTATTGTGTGTCAAGGAACGCCAAGCTATACTATCGTTGATATATAATATGTAAATACTATTCTTTATGTACTGCTGAAAGGTGAACCGCTAAGACCTCATAGGTACAAGTGCATTATGCCGCCTATTGTGTGTCAAGGAACGCCAAGCTATACTATCGTTGATATATAATATATAAATACAATTTGTATGTACGGCTGAAATGTGTTACCTTCCACTTTGCTAATTGTAGGTACCTGTCGCTTAAGATGTGGTGGTGTCATACCTATTATTTGTATTGGCAGATAACTATGGTTTTTTTTTTTTTGTTGGATCATTCAGAGGTCAGCAACCTTCGAAGATTTTATTTATTATTACATTTTTAATTTTTTTTGACCCAATAAAAAGTATGAATTGTTAAACATAGAACCGACAGTTCTGATTTAAGGGAATTGGTAGGGTTGTCACTAAGCAATAAATTATTAGTAGTTGATCGCCTCCTTTTTGCTCAAATTTGCAATGGTACTATTTTAATAAGCGGTAATACCTGTCGAACGACGGGTTAGTCACAAAATTTTTTTTTTATTTATTTATTATATTTTTTTTTTGTTCTGCTCAGCGAAGCAACTCTGTGCTTTCAGGGTAATACTATTAAGGACGGTTTAAAGGGGCGTACCTGTAACTAAGATAATACTAATTTTTGTTTGTTTATGAGAATAATTATGGACCAAGCGGAAGTTCTTGGAGTGGAGATGGATGCCACCCGTCAAGATGCCCATGATGGACATAACCAGATGGCAGGATCCGGAGATGGCAGCCAGAAGGACGCCGAAATGGAAGGTCTCAAGGAGGTTGTACGAAATCAGGGAAGATTGCTGGAAACACTCCTCGAACAGAGCGCGGTGATGCAAAGGACCATCGAAAAGCTTATTGCGACACCCGGAACCGGAAGTCCAAATAGTGCACAGGGTTCGGGCCTATCCGCGCACAAAGGACCATCATCGGATCTTTCTGAAGGTCAGTCAATTAGTGTTAGAAATATTAACTCTGCACGGTTTATGACTTCCACCCGCGTAAAGTGAACGGAGATGGCAATACACTCCCTGATCATGAACAAGCGTCTCAAATCGCTGATGTTAGCTTTTCAGGTGCTGAATGTCGCAATATCCTGTTGGCGCTATCTAGCAAAACTAGGTCCCCTTTAAAATTGGAGAAGCCCATTTTTCGCGGTAACCATGCGGTGCATCCCGTGCTTTTCTTGCGTAAATTTGAGCAGTTTGCGGAAGCCTATCACTTGTCGGGTGAGGATTACTTGCGAGCGGTGCAAACGTGTTTAGAAGCCGGTGCGCAAAGTTGGGCGCTGATAAACGAGGTCGATTGCCGAGATTACGGTTCGTTTAGGAAAACTTTTGGCGTATTTTGGTCTCCCGAAAAGCAGGTTGTTGAACGCAATAAACTATACAACATGCGTTATCACCCGGACGGCAGACTGTCTCTTGCCGAGTATTTTCTTAAACAAATTAATGACTATCGCCTTTTTGACCCTCCCATCGCAGAGGAAGTTATTCTGTATGAAATTATGCGTCAATATCCTACTGCCACCCAATCGTTATGGAGTCTGTTCAGACCGGAGTTTGAATGGCGCTCTTTCCTTTTAGAAAGGTTATCGGCTATTGAAGCAAGGAAACCGAGAAATGAGGTTGGGAGAGTGCAGGCCGTCAATACTACTGGTGCAGTACCGGCATCGTTGCCGCCTTTCAACGTACCCCGCCATATTGGATCCCTGATGCGACGCATCCTCGCTCTTCGGGAAACGGTCCTTGGGGAAACTAAAGTGGGATGGTTTCTCTTACGCCCCAAATTGTACTCCCACTAAAGGTAGCGTCAAGCCTAGATGCCCGCTTATTAGATTTGTAAAACCAGGTTTCAAAAATAGTAAGGGTTCTAGCTGTTCTCAAACTCCCAGCCTAAATTTTATTTCTGTGCTACGCGTAGGCCCTCCATGTGACCCTCGGGAATTAAATAGATTGTATTCGAAGGGTGTCAAACTAATTCAGGGTACGGGTGGAAACTTGGGACCGGGTTGGGAGCAAATAACAAGGGTATTAAGAACCCGTTACAGTTGGTCCGATGGGATACAAGTGCCCCTGCACAGGAATCCGAATTTTCGTCTTTCGCGTCGGTAGTGCCTCTCCACATTACAAAACAACGGTAGTCCAATGGACCTGACCAAAGTTCGGCCATTGCCTCATATTTATATCAAGTGCTGTAATATCTCCCTATTGAGTTTGTTAGATTCGGGAAGCGAGGTTACTTGCATCAGTGAGGAGTGCTATTTCAAAATTAGTCAGTGGGCAAACTTCTCTAGACTTCCGGTAACGGGTATACAGCTGCGAGGGGCGGTGGGACAAAGGAGTGCTAGGGTCAGGTACCAGTGTGGATCCCTTTTCAATTGAGAATATCCCCGTTACGTTTGAACATTCTTTTCTGGTTATTAAAGGTTTAATCCGGCCCGTCATACTGGGGATAGATTGGCTGTATTCTGTATCGGGGAGGATAAATTTTGGGGATGATGTCCTAACCGTCCTCAATGACGGAACAGAATATTCTATCCGTTTCAATATTACTGACCAGTGCGTCGATCCAATGATCACGGACCCTGTATCGCTTTTCCAAACGGCGTCACGTTGCTCCGAGCCTAACAAGGTCATGTTGGATGTTACGAAGGAAATGGAAGAAAAGATAAAAAACATTCCCAATATAGACCCTAGTCAGCGTCAGCAATTCAAGGTTTTACTCGAGGAGTATAGACAACTCTTTAGCGATATCCCGAGTCGTACCAACAAATATACGCATGTTATTAAGCTGCACGACACCACCCCATTTTGCGTCGACCCTATCCTATACCCTTTTGTTTGAGAGCGTCTGTGGAGGAGGAAATTAATCGCATGTTAAGGTTGGTCATCAAAGAGAGGCGACGGAATATGCCAGTCCCATGACTGTTGTCAAGAAGAAAGACGGGAGTGTTCGCATATGTTTGGACGCGCGGTTTTGAATTCGCGAATGGTCTCGGATTATGAGTCTCCGGTACCACCGAGGAAATTTTAACGTCTTTTCTAGAGTCCGATACATAACAACCATAGATCTAACGGCTTCTTATTGGCAGATCCCATTAAGCGAAGACAGTAAGCAATATACGGGATTTTTGTTTAACGGGAGGTCTTACACTTATCAAGTCCTACCTTTTGGGTTAAAACGGCTGTCGGTTCTTTCTCGCGAGCTATGGATGTGATTATAGGGCCCGAATTACGCCAGTTTGTATTCAATTACGTTGATGATCTTTTGGTCGTCTCTGAATCGTTTGTGACCATATGCAACATCTTAGGAAACTTTTGCGCGATTTAAGGAGGCCAATGTAACCATAAACGTTAGGAAAACGGATTTTTGTTGCCAGAGGTAAAGTTTTGGGGCACATTATAACTACTAGGGGCGTTAAATCTGATCCTGAAAATTGTCTTCGATACAACAGTTCCCTAGGCCAAGAAATGTGAAACAATTGAGAGCTTTTATTGGGTTGTGTAGCTATTATCGTCGATTTGTCCAACGTTACAGTTACCTCATTGCGCCTTTGTTGAGGTTACTCCAGAAGAGGGTTAAATGGTATTGGGGAGAGGCGGAACAGCAAAGGTTTGAACAAACCAAAGGTTATTTTGAGTACCGTCATGCTATCTTTCCCGGATTTTCGAAACCCTTCTACCTACAGGCGGACAGTTCCGAGTTGGCTGTCGGGGTTGAATTGTATCAACTTAGCAAGGAGGGCGAACATCAGGTTATAGGGTTTGCTAGTCGCGTCCTTCACGGGCCCGAATTGTATATACGGTCACCGAAAAGGAATTGTTGGCTATTATTTTCGGATTAAAGAAATACCGTACGCTAGTTTTGGGCTATCGTGTTGTAATTCGCACTGATCATTATTCGTTAAAATTTCTTCACCATTGTCGGCTTCTGAACGATCGCCTAACGCGATGGTCGCTATATTTATCGCAGTACGATTATACGATCGAACACATCAAGGGGCGTGACAACGTAGTGGCGGACACTCTATCTCGATTTACGGAGGGTTTGTCGGACGCCCACTTAGTACATAACGAGGCGAAAAACCCTATAGTAGCTCACACTCGTGTTACTGGTCTATTGTGCGCCTTTGAAAGAGAGTTTTCAAGGATATTTGTAAACAGCTCGGGAATATATCTAAACTGCAGAAGGAGGATTACTTTTTGGTTTCCTTATATCAATTCTATACCGGGGTCCCTGTCGTATTAGACAAAACCCAAAGCAGGTTGGTTAATGATTTTCAGTTGATCGGCGACATTTTACTGTATAAGGATGCTTCGGGAAGTTGCCGAATAGCATTGCCCGCAGTTCTAGTCACTGATGTGATTCGGTCTTTGCATCAATATTACGGCCACTTTGGCACCTCCAAGTTATACGCCCTCTTAAAGCGGTGGTTTTATTTTCGTAAATTCCGAGCCACCATTTTCAGGGTCATCCAAAGTTGTGATTTGTGTCAGAAGACTAAATCCCTAATAGGACGTTAACTGGGCCGATTCAGGTAATTTCAGCCGCGGCTCCGGGTGATTTGGTGTTTGTAGATTATTATGGACCGTTGCCAGAAGGGAGGGGCAAAGTTGCTTATATTTTGTGGTAATTGACTGTTTTTCCAAGTTTTTACGGCTCTACCCGTACGCAGGGCTACTGCAAGGATCTCGGTAAAGTGCATACTCCAAGACTACATCAAGTATATTCCTATTAAGACTATTTTATCGGACCACGGAACCCAGTTTACTGCGGCGTACTGGCAAAATCGCTTAAAAGCAATGGAGTTCGTGTTACTTTTTTCCATACGACATCCCGCATCTAATCCGGCGGAGCGGGTTATGAGGAACTAAGCAGGTTGTTTAGGGTCTATTGTCAAAATGCACACGCTAGTTGGGCTAATCACGTGAAAGATATAGAGTGTTTATTTAATATCATCCCCCATTTAAGCACGGGCTACCCCCCTTTCGATATTGTAAATATTCCGCGCCCGAGGGACCATTTCGCCACTTACCTGGGGAAACTGTTGCCTATCTCCACCACTGAATCGCAGGCCGTGATTTGGAATAAAGTCAGAGAGAACTTGGACAGAAGTGCAAGAGAGCGCGTCAGAGGTTTCAAACACCAAGGCGACCGACTATGTATCGACGACTACGTTTTGCTTAAGGAAAGCAATATTTCGGACGCCTCGAAGAAGCAAATATCCAAGTTTCTCCCCTTATATTCTGGACCCTTTCGCATTATAGCTAAACCCTACCCGAACGTGTACCGTTTGTTGGATGAAGAGCTGGACTCTGTAAAGGGAAATTATAATATTGCTAACCTGAAGTTTTATCATAGGCCCGAATCCTAGGAATAGCGACGGCTGTGCCCTAGGCATTTGCTCGTCCACAAATAAGTGGAAACCTGGTTGTATACACCCATTATTTTTCTTTTTCTATTTTATTTAATATTGTTTTTTCTGATATTATTTATGCATGAGTCATCTAGCATGTTTTCTCATGGTTTACTGAGCATGTCGTCTAATAGACGTTCCGATTGCTTCATTAATATGTTTACTAATTACGCTTTGTTTTAGTACAAAGGAAAATAGTTCGTGGCGGAAGAGAACGAAGACCACGATCCGAAACGAAGGATGTTGAAAACTCTCCGAATGTTCACGAACAAACATCGTCAAGCTTTCAAAGGGGCGTTCTGTAGGTAGCACACTACGGAAATTCGATGAATACATTGAAAATATTCCGATTAAAATTGTTGTCGCGATAGCAAAAGATAATTACTAAAATTTATTATATAATGATTGTTATTTGAGAATGATTTGTATTTCTTTTTTTTTATGTAAGACATGTTTGTGTAGGGTTTTAACTGAGGTGTGCCGCAGCCACATATTTTAAGTTGCAGGCAAGAAAACTGCCTTTATCGAAGAGCAAGACAAATCACTAAATATGTTTATGAAAGCGGTTTGGAAATAAACATGTCACTATTATACACGAAATTACACCGCGGTCCAAGCATGGGTTGTTCAGGGATTGAAATGTGATATTTGAAATACAGGGTTTCTTTCTACGGTTGATTGCACATGTTAATTAGAAATAATGTTTCCTTGTATAATTAAAGTCAAAAGCGTTCACACGAAATATTTTTATTGCTTTTGTTATTTGACATGGAAAATATGGGGGTGAGGAGATAGGGGGCGATGGAATAAAAACGGTTTGTGGTGTTTAGAAAGGGGGGTCTGATTAGAATTTCAAAGCGAGCGGAGTAGATTTGAGTTTGATTCGGTGTTTGTTTTAATTAGAGTTTCTTTTCGTTGTTTTGTGTTAATCGATAAAGCCGAGTATTTAAACATTTTGTGCTGGTGAAAGCTTAAAAGGATAACCTCCATTTGATAATGTAAGTAAAAGAAAAGATTTTACGTTTGTGAAATTACACAGAAAAGGTCATTCTACCTACTCATTTAAATTGTTCAAGCCAAACTGAAACCTGGACTTGCAAAACTGTTGTGTTCATTGAAATTACGCAGGCACAGCGAAAGCTCGCTCTCTTTTCTTTCTTTATGTGTTCTGTTTTGTGTATTGATAATTCCAACCTGTATTTATAATGATAAAACCACAAACGATCATAGGTATAAAATCAGAAAAGCTGATCCAAATGATCTATATCTATACAAACGTCCCTTTTGTTACCGTTATATGCCTATATGTCTATATTTTTGTGTTTTGTTTTATGCCTAAGAGGAATTGAGAGCGTTATTATCTTGCATTTGTAATAATACCTACTAATCATGTGGGTGCATCGGTGTTGCAGGACTTTGTTTCAGATGTTATAATTTGCCTTAACTGCATATTTAATGTGTTTGGCCACGAAGGGTTTTTCTGTGTAATCAATCATATCCTTTATTGTTACTGTCCATGTGTATCATTTGTGTGCTTGTATCCACAAATTTGTATGCGTAACGGTACTTGCCCTTTTCTTTGTATCTACTTAAATAATCTGTAACTTGTTTAATTTTCTGTTGCTGTTTTATTTTATGTAGGTTGAATTTATGAAATTGTGGATTCGATCACACTGTCTATGTTTATTGCATTTAGGGTAGTTATTTTAAATCGCTTTGCATTTTATTTTGGTGATATTTAAATATTGTAAGGTACGTCCTTTTAACTTGATTTAATGATGTCCTTGTTGTTTATTTGTGTTCTGTTTATAAAATGCTTTATATGTAATTATTTAACTAAAAGCAGACAGGAATTGGTTCCAAAAGGGATCCCCTGTTTGTTATTTATTACTTGTTTATTTTGCTTTAATTTGAATACCATTGTAGACCTGATTTTATGTTTATTTGTGACTAAACTTCGTTTTATGCAATGTTATAGATTTGTACGCCTTTAATACCGATAGAGTAGTGTGATACCTATTTAATCCTTTGATTGCTTTGATTACTTGTGTTATCTGATCTTGTTTTTTTTGTGTGATTATTATCGGAATAAAGGGAGTTTTCTTGGTGATTCTTTTTCTCCCGATGTAAATAGGATGACGAGCGAATCACCAGGTAGCGCAACTCGTTTATCTCAATTACAGTTTTGTTTCATTTAATTACCTGCCACCTTATGCAACAAATTAACCTTATCCGACCCTATCTCCTGCGCATTACACAACGTAGGTTATTTGCCCTAGACGATCACTGTTTTTTTATCAGGTTAGAATTTTGGAGTTCAAGATCAGATTTGTAAATCAACTCTGATTATTTAATCACGGCCAGTAAGGGAGATTTAAGCTATTAATTGGAGTAAGCCTAACATTAGCCGACGTAGCATCATTCTCAGTGACATCAATTTAAGCAATTAATAAAAGCATCTTATCAGTCAAATTAAGATGCATCCTTTAGCTATTGTTTTGTCTCTTGAATTTGCATTAGTGCGAACAAGTACAAATTACACGTTTCATGATAGGGTACGTCTGGGTTACGACAAGTTGGTATAGTATTTTTCACTAACCTCAAATCTAGGAGGCAAATAAAAAAAAATAGATTATACCAACAATTTCATTTAAATCCGTTAAATGGTTAGTTTTTTTATTAAGCTTCAAATTCGAGTGTACAATGTTACTGCGCCGGAAGTAGTTATATTTTACTATATTTACTACTGATACGAATATGTTAAGATTGTACTAATATTTTTTATAATTTTAGCGGGAGTGCATTCGAGGGTCAATGGCAAAATGGAAAAAGACATGGTTTGGGTGTGGAAACAAGAGGACGTTGGATATATAGAGGAGAATGGACACAAGGGTTTAAAGGACGATATGGTGTACGACAATCCAATACATCTACAGCGAAATATGAAGGTACATGGGCCAACGGGTTGCAAGATGGTTATGGATCTGAAACTTATGCGGATGATGGTAAGTGATAACCAATTTTAAATAAAATAGGTATGTCTTTTTTTGTCATATTTGAGGTAGGTAATAAATAATGCACTATGCGTAGGTTAAATAAATATGCAAGTAAACGCAGGATGTAAACTTTTAGTTCATGATTTAAAAATAGCAGTTATGAGTAATATAGATTATATTGCATTCGGCGGTAATTGACTTTTGGTGCCAAATAACTTAATTTATCAGAATAATGTGTATACAATACTTCAATTTTGGAATCTCAAATATTTAGTAAAAACCATGTATCCTCAACAAATAGCACAACCAGCATGACTTTCAATTTGGTTTTGTAATGACCCTTTAGTGTTTACGCTATACTTGCAAACGGTGTAACTAACGTAAAATTAGACGGAACAAATAACGCTTTCGTGGAAGTCCTTCATTGTATAAAATAGTTTTCTAATTAAACATACAATTAATCGTAAATGGTTTACAATACATTTATTAGGTAAATTTTTATGCTGTTGTGTAGTATTTTTGAAAGGTTAAGTGTCTGGCGCTGGGAGTTAAAATCACTTTCCAAATTGTACATGTGTTGCAAATAAATACCGATAACTCTTTTCACAAATAATGAAAAAACTAAACACTAGTAATTCCTTTGGTGTCCCAAGATTCTTTCTCTTAGTATAGTTTTTTTAATCACCTCTGTTTCAAATGTTTATATTTACATTCAATTAGCATCAATTTCGCTATTTCCAATTGTGATTCCAAATTCACTTTTGAGTTGTTGCTACAGAGTTAACACAGCGCAACCAAACAGGCATGTTTTATTAAAATTTTTACATAAATTATGCCTTAAGAAGCAATTATATTCTGATCTTAACAACAATACTTTAAACCAAACCTTTCACAGTAAAAAATAATTCGAACTCATCGCGCATGTTACCACATCCTTGATGCATTAGATGATTCGAATAGTTCGGAGATGCGAATGAATAATTCAGAACCCGGAAGTGATTATTATTAATACGTCAGGGAATTTGTTTTCAATGAATTTTAAAGTATCTGGTGTGGAACAATACACGATTTTCCAAGCTAAAAGAAATGAAATAATTTTAATAATTTTTTTATGATAATTACGTATCCTCCTTTTACTACGTTCATAACGAATAGAGCCAACATTGTAAAAAAAAACAATAATTCATGTCAGATTGACGTTATGTCAGATAGAGTTTAAGGAAAGAAACGTCTTTCACTCCTTCCCCGAAAGGGACGGCGGGCTGGTCGAGCTTTTCATCAATCACAGCCATGGATTTCCAGCATATATGTGTAAATTACGTATACAGTGTTCAAAATGAGAATTCTCACTATGGGGATCTCGGAAATGGTAATAGATACAACTCCGGTTAAATAGGAAAAAAGTTATGTAATTAAGGGACCAATAAAATGACACAAAAATCGATGGTGTGATTTGTTTGTTTTTGATATTTGAAAAAATTTGAATTTTTAAAATTTCCAATTTAATTTTTTCTGGCGTTATTATAAATGCTAGAGCAAACATACAAACACTTCTTCATGGCAACCTGTTATGGGCTTTTTCGATATTAAGATATAAGGAGTCATTTTTATGATAATTTTTTTTAGCTAATTTAAGATACAATAATTAATAATAATGAAAAAATAGAGAATTACCATCCCATCTATGTAAAAATGCCTATAAAGTTCAGTCTTCGAATTTACTATGTAAAAGGTCATTTTAATTTAATTTAAATGATAGAGGTGATCCCATATGGGATCACCTCTATCACCAGTGATTGCCAATGTATTCATGGAAGATTTCGAGAGCAAAGCACTACAATCAACACCTCACAAACTAAAACTATGGCTGCGTTACGTGGATGACACATTTGTGATTTGGACACATGGAAGGGAAAAACTAACCGCATTCCTGGAACATCTCAACACCATCCATCACAAGATCGCGTTCACCATGGAGGTGGAAAAGGATAACAAACTGCCATTCCTAGATGTACTAGTGTATAAAAAGGATAATGGAACATTGGGTCATACTGTATACCGGAAGAGCACACATACCAACCAGTACCTAATGCCAAATCGCACCATCACCCAGCACAGCTACAATCAGTGGTTAGAACACTGATCACAAGATCGAAACTGCTAACAGATAAGAACAACATGCATCAAGAAACAGTTAACATCAGAACGGCGTTACTACAAAATGGATTCTCCAAGACAAACATAAATAGAGCAAAAAACCAACACAACGGAAAGATAGCGACACAAACATACCAGTAGCCAAATCCTGTCTACCATATGTACAAGGCACGACAGGCAGAATCGGAAAAATCCTTCGAAGACATAACATCGAAACCATCTTCACGACCAACAAAAAGTTATCGAACAAGTTGCAAACCCCGAAAACTAAAATAGCACTCGAAGATCAAGGAGTGTACGAGATTCCATGCCGGGATTGTTCACGAACATACATAGGCCAAACAAACAGACGCATTAATGTAAGAAGAGAGGAACATCGTAACGCAGTACGAAAAGACCAGAAAACGTCTTCACTGGCCCAACATGTAAAGGAGACCTCACACGCGATAGATTTTGACAACACAAGGATAATAGCAAACATACAGTATCTATCACACCGGATTATCAGAGAAGCGATCGAAATTGAAAAACGACCACATAATTTGAATTCACGGGACGACACTCAGAGATTGCCATCGATCTGGAAGCCTATTCTCAGGAAACACACAGTCACGAACGAAAGGGAAAGGAGAAACCGGTTAGAGAAAGGAGGAGAAAAGGAGAAAGTGAAAGTGAAAGTATCGTCACAACGACCAATAACCAGGACATCGACCAAGAAAGTCAGCATACAAATACCGCCGACCATCAGCGAGGACCTCAGTTCAGTACGAGTTACCAGGAGCAGAACACGAAGACTTGAAAATGGCAGATGAGATTATGCCGAAACGTCGTCATTTCAACATTGGTTCTTTTAAGAACCATGGAGGAGAATTTACGCGAGACCAAGCCCGGAAGAACATCAACTTCATATCCAGCACTCGCGGAAACCTGAAAATTAACTATATATATATATATATATATATATATATATATATATATATATATATATGTCATAATTAGTTACAGTCTTGAAGTTGGTTGAAATTATATTTGTATTAGAATGCACCTTTTTAATTTGTTTTACATAAAATTGTCAATAATTTAGGAACCAGTAGTTGTAGACCCATAGTACCTTATATCATTTTGTTCAGCATTTAACAGAGAATTCAAATATATACAAACATATAGGGTGTTCCATTAAAAAAAGTTTGGTGTAGTGTTCGAAAATGAGCCATCCTATATATACAAAAATATTTTTACAAGATGCTCCTTGTTAACTACAATAATCTGTTATAATTTTTTTATATAGTATAGGCGTAGTCTTTCACACCTAAATCGTTGGGACACCCTGTATGTATACAGAGTTAACCATGCAACCCGTTCATTAGAACATTTTCGACTTTCCACTATCGTAGTATAATGAAATTTGGTTTCAGGCTAGAATCGACCATTTTGAATTCAAGTAAAATATTTTCAAAATGGCGACACTTCCGTTTATACGGAAAGTAGGTGTGAACTTTTATGTTTTAAATGGAACCCCCTAATTTTTTGCCATTTTTTGAATGCTCGTTAAATTTTAAAACCAATTTCGAAATCGGTTTTCTGGGGCTTCAAGAGAACCTAACAAACTACGTTTTGACGAGTTTTAATTAAAAAACAGTCTACCGCAAACCCCGAAATAAGCCTCCGAAGTTGTATGATTTTGAACCTCAATAATTTGGTTATTTCTAATGAGACACCCTATACCTTAAAGCATTTTCGAGTCTAAAATTTAACTCTGTATCAAATATGTTTCGAATGTTAACCAAAACATATCCTTTTATTCGGTTTAATTTTAGGTAATATATATATTTTATTGACATAAAAACTAACTATTACAATAATAGTTTGCCTAAAATGACATAGTAACGTATAAACAAAAATAACATGAATATAATAATAATAATAATAATAACATTTTCATTGAATGAATGAATATAATTAATTAAAAATAGTATCCATGGAAAACAATTTATGCGTTATAGCAAATAGTATCTATTGTTTATTTTCATCTTTGGGCATCTTCAGCAAATTGTTAATATTACTTTATTTTTAAGAAACTTTGAGTGAAAAAATGGAAGAATACTCAAATCATGATATTCTTAATTTGTTTCATGTTCAACAAGAATGCTGCAAAATTGTGAAGAGAACTTGCCGCGTGTTTAATGAACAAAATCCCCATATGCAGCCGACAAACACGACAAAATTCAAGCGAATTGAGTCCAACTTTTGCGTTTCAGGAAAGTTAAAGGTACCAAAAATGTTCCAAAACTGGTGAGAAATGAGGTAAATTTAATGAATATACTCTCTTATTTCCACGCATTACCACAAAGCTCAACACCATCTGCAGAAATGGGTTTGGGAATATTTGCTTCACCTGTCAGACAAATTTTGAAAAAGCACCTTATGCACCTTTACTGGTTGCAAAACATACAGGCCTTTAGACCGGTGATGAGGTCCGCCGAATATAGTTTTGCAAGTTCATGTTATTAAAAATTCAAGTAGACCATCAATTTTTTTTTAACATATTTTGAGCAGTTCAAGCAAAATTTTCTAGAGAGGGGATAATAAATAGAAGAAACCAATACTTCTAGGTAGAAGAAAATCCACACGATATACGATATTCGCATGTTCAAGATATGTTTATTTTAACGTTTTTGCAGTTCTTCAGGTGCGATATTGTATTTATGAAGAACACTTAAATAGCGCGAAATACGTGGAAATTCCACGAGGAACCGTGAATCAATTTATCGAGGAATTTCCTGTCGATGAGCCCCAAAATTTTTGGTACCATTTGGACAGTACACGGGCACATAATTCTCGTGAGGTTTATCTCGAATTGACAGGATTTTTTGATGATCGATGGATTAGTCCTAATGGACGTTGGAGGTAACCTCCATGATCTCCTGACTTAACCCCTTTAGATTTTTACTTTAGGGGGTATGTCAAAACCAAGGTCTATTCTTCCCCCAGTAAATGGCCGTGAGGAATTGCTTCATAGGACACGATCACCGTGCAGAATACGTCCTGGGAATATTAATATTTGGTACAGAATTAAATCTTAGACTCGAAAATGTTTTAAGGTGCAGGGTGCACCATTTGAAATAACCAAGTTATTGAGGTTAAAAATCATACAACTTTGGACGCTTATTTCGGGGTTTGTGAAAAACTTAATTAAAACTCGTCAGAATGTAGGTCCTCTTGTAGCCCCAGAAAACCGATTGCGAAATTCGCAGCTTAGCACATAATGCCGATTTTCGTGGGACTTCGCAACTGTCAAAATTGTCATATTTTTCGAAATAACTCTGTTTCAGATATAAAATGATTTACATAAACTGGCCTTAAAACTTTACGAAAATTCCAAAAATGGAAAAGAAATTAGGGGTTCCATTTAAAATAACAAAGTTAGCAGCTATGTCCGATATAACCGGAAGTGCCGCCATTTTGAACATATTTTACTTAGAATCCAAATGGTCGATCCTAGCCTGAAACGAAAGTTTCTATTGAAGAAGTTGCAGGCTAACCCTGTGTGTGTATATATATATATATATATATATATATATATATATAATATAGATATATATATATATATATATATATATATATATATATATATATATATATATATATATATATATATATATATATAGTGCAGTGAAAGTCTGGAACTATGGCAATAAATCTTTTATTAAACGTTTTGAGTTATGACGTAAGCGATAATTTTTTTAAATGGACACCCTAATTTTTTATGGTGACTTTGGAACGTGTACCATTCTGTTAAAACCAACATCGCGTACTTTGGGTAAGGATAAATGATCAAGAGTTTCTAGTAAATTTAAGTAACGCTGCGATGTTAAATTTTGATTATGAAAAAAGGTCCTATTATCCTTCTTCCTAAAATCCCAATCCACATATTGAAGGCAAAACGGAGTTGGCGCCGTGATTCTTTACATAATTTTGGATTTTCTTAAGACCAATGATGAACGTTTTTTCTATTAAACGTCCCATTATTGGAAACCGTATTTTCATTAGACGATAATATGTGGAAAGGAAAATTATTGTTCTAATGGCATTTTCTTGTATACCACTCACAGAATAATCTCCGTTTTTCATCGTCACCTGGTCTAAGTTCTTGGCAAATTCTGTATTTGTACGGATAAAATTTTGTCTTCTTTAGAATAAAGTGTTGTTGATTTGGATATGCCCACATTATTTTGAATTTGCCGAATTGATATTTCGGGATTTTCAGTAACGGATAACAATCCATTGTTTACATACTTCTCATTACTCGTTTTTTAAGATAGCACGGGTTCTTTAAGGTTAATTACTAATTTGCTGAATGTTCTTTTATTTGGCTGCTTCCAGGAATACTTGTTCAAATACATGCGCTCCGCTGTAATGCAATTTTGACTACTTGAGATGGAACACGATATTATGTCAAACTTTTCTCCATTTGAAAATCCTGCTTCTATATTTTATTAATAAATTAACTACTAACGAGAATTAGTACGGAAAAATAATAAATAAATTAACTGTTAATTGGAGAAAAAAATTTAATTCAATTATAAATCATAGTATTTGTTTTCCTAAGCCTACTTTTCTAATGTCTGACAGAGGTTAATAGACATCTAGATGCTAACTTAAAAAATTAAAAGAAATGAAATAATTTTAATTATAATTGTAATCTGATATATCTTCTATGAGCTATCAATAATACAGTTTAACCATTTTCAATCATATTTAATTAATTTTTAGACTTACCTTGCGTTATATTAAGAAACTTTATAAAGAAAAGTTATCAAAAATTAAATTTTCTTTATTCAGATATTGTACAAATTTGAACGAACACTAAAATTCTGTTTTAGGAATTTTTTTCCGCTAAATCACGTGTCTTATCAAAAAATTGCATAGAACATAATTAACCTATATGTTTAAGGTCTATTTCTAGGTATTTTTATATCTTGAAAATATGCAGCTGTTTAGCGATAGTGAAAAAAAAGTTGATTTCATAACCTTCTATACCAAATTACGTATATGATGGTTGGGAGGTAAAAATCGAAATTAAACCATAAAGTGTGATACATGCTTGAATGCAGAATTAAAGTCTGTTTTAATAGTATGTATACAAAAATCAGCACCGTATTTAAAAAAACAAAGTTGATGAGGGTCACTCAAAAACGAAACGTCGGATTGCAATTTGTTGCATGCCACGTTAAAGAACGTTAACAAGTACCTGTAGAAGGTTCTCTTAACCACAAAGTAACGATTTGTCAAAAGTGAAATCGTGAAAATTCGCTTTTTGTCGCAGAACTTCGGAACGGTTCGGAATTTCGTCAGTTTAAAAACATCATTTTACTAAACTTCAAAATGGCCAACTTTTCTCTCATTTAACGGAAACTCTATATCTTACAGTTTCCGAAATCCCCATAGTGACTCTCTTTATCTTGGACACAGTTTACATAATTTAATTAATAATTGGAAATATTTTAACTGTAGAATCCTGAGCTCAAAATATTAAGATTTAACCCAAATCACTTAGATAAAATGTGGCTCGTTACTGAGTTACAGGTTGTTTTATTTAAAAATTTAAAAACTATTTGCACTCAGTACTTTCATACTATTTGACGTACCCTTGTCATACTTGACATGAGGTGTAGGTACTGTACACCCTACTAATTATGTTAACGTTTCTGGCTACTACCAGAGGCCTACGACACGGACGAATGGTTGACCTTTCCAAATTCTATGCCAATGGCGGTATTGCCATTTTCGCACAATTTTTCTATTTAAATAACATACTCTTCATTCGTAATGATAAAGTCATTATTTTTCGAGATATTTCAAGTTAAATTGAAGCTGCACAGCTAGTTTGATGTTAATGTGTATTAATTATGTTGGTGATTTTGGGTCATTGGATTGTAGTTATTATGCAAATCAAACTTTAATCCCTATTAACAGAAAAAACAATGTTATTTAATGAAACCTCTTGAAACGAATAGAAGCACTCAACATTTAAAAGGAAATTGTGGTTTTGAAAAGAATTATGGTAAATTTGAAATTTTGATCGACGATTGGGTTGAGTAATATGCAATCACTTCCGGTTTCACCGATTTTTTAAAACAATTTAATTTTGACAGGTAACTTTTATCATTGGTGAGTTTGGCTGATAGTTGCAAATTTTTGTAAATTATCCTGCTTTATTTTGTGCTTTTTTTTTGGTGTAAACTAAAAATTCTTTGTAATTTGTTTAAAATGGCAAGTTTTACAAGAGCTGAACATAGATATTATGATTCGCTTATTTTCCGTGGTTGGTACAGTATTTGAAAACGGTTCCTCAAAATGAAAATGAAGAAAAATTCATTAATAGTGAAGAAGCTGAAATAATCGTTCTGGCATGTGTGAATGTTGATCCCAACATTTCTACGCGTCAAATTGAAAATGAAATCGGAGATAGCAGAGAAAGTGCTAGAAAAATCTTAAAGAAACATACATAACTATAAACCCTTCAAATACTAAGTCCACCAACACTTGGGTGTTAACGACTTTGCTAGGCGAGTTCAATATTGCCGATGAAGTACCATGCTATTGTTTTCTGATGAGACCCGCTTTACGAATCTGGGAATGTTTAACGGGAGCAATGTGAGATATTGGGCGAATGAAAATCACCATCATCATCTTTTCAAGAACGCTTCGGTGTTAACGTGTGTCTAGTTGTTTTCGGGACGAGAATTTTTGGGGCCAATATTTTTTAACGAGTCTCTTACATCACAAGTTTATTTGAATTTTGTTTATTTATTGATTTTATTTACGTCTTGTCCAAATTCCCAATATTTATACTCAACAGGGAGGCGCGTCGTTCCATAATGCTAGGATTTATGTGAACTATTTAAATAACAGGTTTGAGGACCAATAGATAGAGACGAATGGGCCTGTCAGGTGGCCAGCCCGTTCCCAGATTCGGCGCCCCTAGATTTTTTGTTCTGGGGTCATATCAAAGAAAACGTATTTTACTCCACCTGAAAATTTAGACGTTTTAAGAAATCAAATTATCACAACTATTAATAATATTACTATACCGCAAAAAGATAATATACTCCGGAAAATTGAAGAAAATTGTAAGACCTGTGTTTAAGAAAAAGGTGGTGTTTTTGAAAATCTTGATTATGATTAGGTTCGTTCATTTTTTTAAATTTCTTTTATTATTAGTTACACTTATTAATCTTATATACCTACCTACCAATGTCATAAAGTAAAATAATAAAATAAAACATTCTTAAAATATGCAGTCTTGTGTTGTGTCTGGAACGTATTTTGGATGGTAAATGAATTTAAGTTTGCACAAGAAATTCTTTTTGTGTGCACATAACGGTTCAGTAACGCTACTGTTGAGACGATAATGATTAAATACTATTGGAATTTGTTGTTTAATGTTGTAAACGTGTGAATGAGTGAATTTATGATGTGTTGATATTGTTATTATTGCTAAATTGTGCGAAAGGAAGGCTCGTGCGTATGTAAAACTTTCATAAAGATAAATCTAGATTTGGACATTATATGGAGTGAATTTGATATGAGTTAGTCTTTCTGAAGAATTCTGAGGATGTTTGTAAAAAAATCCTGATGGCTGCCGTTTTTTCGTATCCCTCTACGTTAGTTCATTTCCACTCGGAAAAGACGCGCAGTAGAAAGTTCCCTTGGGATAGGTTGATTGCGGTTTTAATGCAAAAAATATGATGACGTTGGGCAAAATGGTTGATCGCAGGTATATAAGGGAGAGACCGCTACAGTACGAAGAGAGAAGCTCGGCAGTGTCGCAGTTTACTGCAAAAAAACATTTTGGGGATGAAGTGTTTAAAGTATTTAAACATTTACAAATGAAAGGATTTATTGAGAATTGGAATTAGTAGTAAGTTTTCCAAAAAAAAATCATTACGTGTTTGAGCAAATTTGAGATAAACAGCAATCATCAAAATAAAAGTATTATGTATTATCCAAAAAGGAAATTAAAGTAATCTTTAATGTAACAAGCTGTGTTTAAGCATTTATGAATTTATGATTTAATCAATTTATGAATTAAGTGAAACAATATTGGACATTAGTGTTATTGATTTAAGTATATGTGCGATTGTTAAGAGTACTAAATCGACTGTGTAGAAACATTTAAGAATTTTAATCTTCAAGTGTAAGTAAATATATTCTGTGACAAACATTTATTTTGAAGGGCATGTAGCAAATCAAACTGCCCAATTCTTATATATGCGAAAGGCATAAACAAACTCAATATTTAAGTTAGCGAGTGGTGCGACGGACAAATGAAGTGAATATTTGTGGCCGTTTGTCAGTGACAAGTGTGGATACATATTAAGGATTAATAAGAATAAACCAACCCCATTGCATACCACATCATGCCGGAATTTATTTACGTAACAATAATTTTAGATTTGTAACTGGTAGAAGTTTGATTATCTTTAGAGGTGTCATTGTTTATATTGTAAGTTTCAATTCAGGCATTGAGGATAATCAATCCACATTACCGTTATTATATGTTAGATTATAAGATTTAGGGATTTGTAATCTATAAGAATTAGTTTTTTTCTGTATGTGGTGCTTCTCGATTTTGGAAAAAATGGTCTATACAGCTCAATTAATTAACTTATTGTTTTATTTGTATAAATTGCCATTCTTTATTCTAAAGTTTTAAAAGAGAAGCAATATTG
This sequence comes from Vesta saturnalis, assembly GCA_036346205.1. Lineage (NCBI taxonomy): Eukaryota > Metazoa > Arthropoda > Insecta > Coleoptera > Lampyridae > Vesta > Vesta saturnalis. The sequence goes on from JARFJB010002222.1 coordinate 445,940, forward strand.
TAAGAGTTCACTGTTTCTTTATATCAAATTACATACTGGATTACACCGTTCAAAAGTAGTCAATCTTTCGATATTTTGGCTAAATGATTAATCTAAGAATTGTTTATTTTGAGTCAGATCGATGATACTGGTAACAAGATATTTAATAAGCAGAAATTTTAGATTTGAATTATTACGATTCATTCATGCCAGGTGAATGTTTAAATACACTTTAAAGAAAAAGTATTCAAATAGTATTTGATAAAAAATATGATTCATGAACAATGCACTGATCGTTATGTCTTTAATTTTTTTTCTTAAGTTACGAATTAATGTTGTGGTTAAATATTAATAGAATCAATTGGGTGATATTAATGTATTTCAGAATGTTTATGACAATTATAAATATTAATCTATGTGTATACGAGGGTAAATTAGAAAGTATCAGGTGTTTTATTAGTTTGATGTTATGTTTAAGATTTTATTCACATTTGGATACATTAATTATTACGGTTAATTGAACTTTAGTTGAGTATCGTGTTATTGAGTAGGCTACAATTGTAGCTTCCACAGTCATGTGGGATTAAGTTAACACCTCGCCTAGGACTACTTATTTTAGAAAAATTTAAGATTGTGATGGCCTAGAGACAATTTTTCCCGGATTAAGATTTGTTATTTGTTGATTTATGATAAGTGTAAGGTGTTTGAAACTAAATTTCAATTTCCTACACAAGCCATTTCATGCGGTTGTTGACAACACAACTCGTTTGATAACAAAATATAAATTGAATCATTTGTTTTCGCCCCAGCATCCTCCGTTGCTTTTGTCAAATCCAAATGAATAAAAATATCGTAAGTCTGGAACTATCGCAATAAATCTTTTATTAAACGTTTTTGGAAAAAATTCTCGAACACGTCAATTTTTATCTTAAATGAGACATATTTTACTGTAATCGTCACTTAAAGATCGTCTTTTGTTTTTGAATTATGACGTAAGCGATAATTTTTCTAAATGGAAACCCTAATGTTTTATGATGAATTTGGTAAGAGCATGAAATTGTAACACCAGATATGCTAAAAAAGTATAGTACTGTATCTGCTCAAATTCACAGGTAATAAATAAGTTATCCGTCAAAATTCAATCGTTTTTAAAAACCCTAGCAACCTGCGGCATAGCTAATATAATTTTTTTATTCTAATAATACCCAGAGACTTAAGTATTTTATAAATTTAATGGGCCCAATAGGTATAACAAAAAAAAATAATATCCGTTGTTTGAAAATAAAAAATGAGAATATAAATGGATAGAGGTAAGATTGTAAGTTATACCGTTTTCACACACAAATCGATGAAAATTTTAAAATTGCCATATATCGATTTTTGAAAATTGCTAACTTCAGCTTTTTTATTCTGCCATCCTAGTGTACCATGATTGAAGTACAAATTACACCATTTATTTTGGTCAAAATAGGTTAAACTTTAGAGCTCCATATGTCAAAGTCTATTAAGTTTATATATAGAACATGCTACATAAAAAATTATTAGAATTTCTCATAGAATTTAAATATGCAAAATACTAGGGTTACCATTCAAAATAGCAAACTTTTAATTGTTTCCGGGAAAGCGGAAGTGATTGTCATGTGTTTTTCGCTTAAAATATGCATATTACCGTTGACATATATATATATATATATATATATATATATATATATATATATATATATAGTGCGAGTGTAAAGTCTGGAACTATCGCAATAAATCTTTTATTAAACGTTTTTGGAAAAAATCCTCGAACACGTCAATTTTTATCTTAAATGAGACATATTTTACTGTAATGGTCACTTAAAGATCGTCTTTTGTTGTTGAATTATGACGTAAGCGATAATTTTTCTAAATGGAAACCCTAATGTTTTATGATGAATTTGGAAAGAGCATGAAATTGTAACATCAGATATGCTAAAAAAGTATAGTACTGTATCTTTCAATTTGAAGGATATTGTAAATAATAGTAATGATAATAATGTGAGCGTGTGAGCGTGTGAGCGTGTAGTGTGAGTGTGTGAGTGTGAGTGTGAGTGTGTGAGTGTGTGAGTGTGTAGTGTGTGTGTGAGTGTGTGAGTGTGTGAGTGTGTGAGTGTGTGAGTGTGTGAGTGTGTGGTGTGAGTGTGTGAGTGTGTGTGTGTGTGTGTGTGTGTGTGTGTGTGAGTGTGTGTGTGTGTGTGTGTGTGTGTGTGTGTGTGTGTGTGTGTGTGTGTGTGTGTGTGTGTGTGTGTGTGTGTGTGTGTGCGTGTGTACGTGTGTGCGTGTGTGTGCGTGTGTGCGTCGGTGCGTGCGTGCGTGCGTGCATGATGCGTGCGTGGTGCGTGCGTACGTGCGTGCGTGCGTGCGTGCTTGTGTGCATGTGTGCATATATAAAGAAAACTGCAAATTCTAGAGCTGATTTTATGTCGATTTAACGTAAAGTACCTTAATACAAAAATACTTCCTAAGAGAGCTGGAGATCTTGGCAGATGGCGCCCTAACGTCGGTTTAATTCAAATAACTTCAAAATAGTTTCCCTTTGAATGATAGCGTTTTGTACATTTAATTACTGGAATATGCCCAATCGTATGGCGTCAATATGATTTTTTAGTTGTACTCATAAGCGGCTCGTTTGGGCGCGGTATTGGACATTGTTATTCATAAGTGTTTTGTTTTTCAAAATTTCGCTATTTTAACATAAAATTGAAATAATTTCGATTTTTTCATAAAAGAATGATACTTTTGTCTGAAGTCGCTACTACGCACCGTTTTCGAAATAAATCGATTTGAACTTTTCATGTAGAAGATATCCTGCTCCTAAATCATTTACGCTTCTTCATCAAATAATTAGGGAAAGAGGATTGGTAATTCCTAAAAATAATGAAACGGGAAGACATGCTTATATCAGGATGATATTTTAATGGAAATTGAGTATAATCCCGAAATTAGCATAAACAGGTTAGCTGCAATGTATCCCAATGAGTCAAAATCTTCTGTGTGGAACATTCTACATAAGGAAGGCTTGTATCCTTTTCATTTCAAAAAAATCCATACCTTACAAGCAGGCGATTTTCCCGCTCGTGTTGATTTTTCCAATTTGGATGCAAAATAATGGGAATCAAGCCCAAGATCTTATTTCTAATATTTTGTTTTGTTATGAAGCCGCTTTTACAATTTTAATATGCACAATGCACACTATTACTCCTATGTTGATGAAAACTCTCATGCGATAAGGGAAAGTAAACATCAGGAAAGGTTTAGCATTAATGTATGGATAGGTGTTCATGGTGATAATTTGCTTGGACCTGTAGAATTGCCTAATCGTTTAAACGGCGAAGAATATCTCTACTTTCTACAAAATACTTTACCGGATTTATTAGATGACATTAATCTGAATATTCGGCGGAACTTGTGGTTTTACATGATGGCTGTCCGGCTCACTATAGCAGAACTGTTCGTACTTTTTTAGATAACAATTGGCGAGAGCGATGGATCGGAAGAGGCGGTCCGGTTCCTTGGCCAACAAGGTCTCCAGATTTATGTGTTTGGGGATATCTAGAATCAATGGTTTATTCCCAGCCAATAGAAACACGCGATCAGCTACGGAGAAGAATTCAGGATGCCTGCGACGAATTTAGGAACAATAGGCAATCTTTGCATAAATGAATAAATTTGTGCATAGAAACGGATGGTCGCCATGTGGAGCATCTTTGTAGATTCAGTTTTGTGTTTCATGCTTTCAGTTGTCATTTTGAATTTTTTTATTATTAATTGTGCCAGAAACATCTTTTTGTAATAAAAACAATTATTTTTACCCGAGTTTATTTCTTACTTTCTAAATCAAAATGAATTTATGACATGAGAGCATTTTGACGTTCACGCAATTATTATTTTATTTATTTTCCATAACCATCTTTCATAATTGTAAATGAATTCGTTAATTAATTTTATAAAAGTATGATTGACACATGAAAAGTTCAAATCGATTTATTTCGAAAACGGTGCGTCTTTACGACTTCAGACAAGAGTATCATTCTTTTATGAAAAAATTTTATTTTAAAATTGCCAAATTTTGAAAAACAAAAAACTTATGAATAACAATGTCCAATGCCCGCCCAAACGAGCCGATTATGAGTACAACTAAAAAATCATATTCACGCCATACGATTGGGCACATAAAATCAGCTCTAGAATCTGTAGTTTTCTTTTGTGAAAAGAGTTTGTGGACACCCTGTATATATATATATATATATATATATATATATATATATATATATACAGGTTGGCGCGTCGCCTCACGCAGTGTAGGATATTCAATGGTAAATCGAAATGTCGATAAGTTCGCCCTATTGGCATCGATTTTGAAAATTCGAAATGCATTCTGACGATAAAAATATTCTGAACGAATGATACTATTTTCGGGGATAATATACTTAGTGTTATGATTATCATCGATGATAGCTCCAGTTAAAACCGATGTTGTGCGAAGCACGAGTTCAATTTTCTAAAGGTTTTAACGAGTGGTATCAGCGATTATTAATCATAACACGTGTTATATTTGGTAAGATAATATAATGAACGTTAATAGAAAATATATTTTTTTAAAGTCTACAATTTTAAACGATCTGTCACTTTGACAGTAAACTATTTTATTCATTAAAATCATGTGACAGTCAACATGCGGTGATAAAATTATCACCGATTTGATAGCCTATTCTGCGATTTTGTTTTTGTATTTTAACCAATGAAAGTAATTCAAAATGTACCATATGACATGTGAATTATACTCTCAAGTTTATATCACTAGACATAATTTGTCATAATTTGACAAATATCACCATAGCCTTGACAATGAAAACAAGGTTAGCTTTACATCTGTTTATTCACTACAAAATGTATTTGAACAAATCGCCATCCGCGGTTAAACAATAACTCAGTGGGTCATAAAAGTTACGTCTCGCGTTAGCTAGATATCATTATAGCGTTGCAAAAATGATAATGTCACTTCGTGTCATTTGCTTTATTCTGTATTCTGTCCAATCTATCGAGACGTACTCCTTGAAGGAAAAGTTGGACATGGTAATGTGGTTTTATGGCCAGAATGGCGCCCGTAGAGTCAGTGACCTACTTAGCGTTAATACCCAGACCGGGCAATTCTCAACAATACGACGGTGCTGAGAATAATCAACAAACTTGAAACTAAAGGTATGCTTCGTAGTCCGTACCTTGTATAGCCCAATATTGACATTTTTTCTACTTCAAGAGGCACCTACTCTATTAATTGATTGCAAGTGCGATATAGCTGAGAAACCGAGAAACCATTCACCCACCGGCAATGATAAAGATTTCAACGTAATTGCAGCAGTAGTGGAAAAATCAGTTCGAGACAAATTTCAAATATCATTGGCCTACACCATTCTACAGTACTAAGAACTCGGAAGAAATATTGCTACAGACCTTATAAATTCCGTTGCCATCAAGAGTTGCGACAACGAGATGGAGATCGGCGTAGTCGTTTCTCGTATGAAATAATGCAAAGATGTAACAAAGATACAGTTTGTCCAGAATGTCCCATTCACAGATGAAAATTCTAGAGTATAGTCCACCAGAAATCCACATTGCTTGTTACAAGGAAGAACCCAGTACCCAGAAAATGTTAACGTGTGGGCGGATATTCTTGACGGAATACTCACAAATGCACGTTTTTTGGAACTGCTGATGAACGAAATAGGTCCTGCAGTCAATGACGTGATTCGTGGAAGCCAAGGAATTTGGTTTCAAATGGCTACTCCGTGGATAATAGCATACCTGTTTTTGACTACTTGATGGACACTTAATGGGAATGTGATTAGTACGCGAGGTACTATGAATGGTCTAGCAGACCTCCTGATCTTGACCCCAATGATCTTTTTCTTTGGGTCATTTAAAATTCAAGATTTACAAAGGAGAAAATATCGGAACAATAATACAGTTAAAAAATCGCATTGAATTGGAGTGCGCAGTAGTTACACGTAATACGCTAGTTAACATGAGACGTAACTTTTAAGACCGACTGTGTTATTGTTTAACAGCGCATGGTGATTTGTTCGAACATATTTTGTAGTGCATAAATTGATGTAAAACTAACGTTGTTTTTATTGCCAAGGCTATAGTGATATTTGTCAAATTATGACAATTTTTACCTCAAAATTTTACAGGGTGGCCAACAAAGAATGCGAGGTACTCTATATGGGAAACTATACATCATAGAGACTTCCGGAAAAAACAGTTTTACTAAAACGGCCAATACAAAAACCTGGAAAATATTTTCATGTTTCTGAAATGGCCGCTAGGGGGCGTAACTGCAATCTTGAATCTAAAAAAGTGATGTTTCTGTAAATTCTGCTATATTAACCTAATAAAAAAATAACTGATCTTTAAAGTCGAGGATAATCTGAACTTTTTTTGTTTGGCACTTTTTGACGTATCTATAAAAATAAAGTGGTGGGGGGTACGCAAAGGTTTCCTTAAATCACCCCCCGTATCTTCGAAACGGCTAATCCGATTTTAACAAACTTGGGCGCGTTGAAAAGAGCTTTTCTTGGGCTACAAATGTTAAAATAATTGAAGTTTTGTTAGTTTCACATGTCGTTTTTATTTTTATTTTTTTTTTAACTATATTTTTCTGGAATTGTTTCTATTATGTAAGTTGTGGCCCTAAAAAGGACCGATTTAAAGGAGGACGCTCTATGCATTGCTGAAGCCTCTCATGACTAGACAAAACTGCAGCTTCAATTTCGGCTCTCGGTATGTTACGTATTGCGTTACGAATCCAGTTTTTCATATCTTCTCTAGTAGTAGGTTGAGTCCGAAACACGATGTCCTTTAAGCGCCCCCATAAATAAAAATCGAGGCAAGTTAAGTCTGGCGATCGCGGAGGCCATGGAAACAGACTTCCTCTTCCAATCCACCGCTGTTGAAATACTGCATTAATATGCTCTACACATTAATAGCAAATGTGCTGGGCAACCATCCAACTGCAAAAGCAATTTTGCCTTGTTTCCAGAGGCACATCTTAACAACAACGGTAATTGATTGGCCAAAAGTCAAGAAATACATTGCCAGAATTCACAGAAACATCACTTTTTAGATTCAAGATTGCAGTTACCCCCCTAGCGGCCATTTCAGAAACTTGAAAATATTTTCCAGGTTTTTGTATTGGCCGTTTTAGTAAAACTTTTTGTTGCGCAAGCCTCTACGATGTATAGTTTCCCAGATACAGTACCTCGCATTCTTTGTTGGCCACCCTGTACAAGTATTTCAAGTGACATAACCTTGAAAATAGTATCATTCGCTTCAGAATTGTTTAATTTTCAGAATGAACTTACCGGCATATCTCGATTTTACCATTGAAAATCCTATGCTGCGTAAGGCGACGCACCACGCTGTACAGGCTGTCCCAAATTCGAGGGCAAGCATGGGGATCTCGCTTATTATAAGAGATAGGATATAGGTTTAAATTCGGCACTTTTGCTAAATTCGATGCCGAGTAATAATCTGAAAAAAATTTGAGCTAACTCGAATGGATTTGGTTTTATGCTCAAAAATCTAAAAAAATCGATTTTCGTTTTTCGCGTTTGGCCACCTTATTATTAGGAATTTTCAAAATTCGATTAAACATTATTAAGGCACCTTTTTACGCACAATACTAATACGGTATTAAAAATATTATGTGACGTTTCGTTTATTCTGAACCATCATCAGGTTTATTTTTTCTTATGGGGGTGAAGATATATTTTTATGTCGTTGGATGGAGAATGTTATGCTGATTTTAGCAATATATAACACTTTATGGTTTGATCGACTGCGAACTAAAATAATGAGAAAAATACGAAGAACAAGGTTCCGTCTTCTTGGATCCAGCAAGGAATAATTACAGTAGTTCTACTTATTTAATTTGTTAAACTCGTCAGAACATCCAACAAAATATAAAAATATTTAAACAATTTAAAAAAAACATTAACAAACAACTCAAACAAGTATGCCTATGTAACACGGTCATAATAGCGACAACGCAAATTTATCGATAGGTAACAACAAAATAATTACACAGACAAACAAACAAAAATTATTATAATAAATGTTCGAACAAGTTTCCTCCTTCTTGAATACAGTAACGAATTCTTCTTCTACAATTGTTTACGCTTCTTTGAATGGTTCGCCTGGGAATTTGACGAAGTTCATTAACAACTCTTTTCTGGAGTTCTTCTATATTTTGCGGTGGCGTCTTATAAATCATATTTTTTAAATAGCCCCAGAGGAAGTAATCTAAAGGGGTTAAATCTGGACTTCTTGCTGGCCACCTAAGTGGTCCCCTATTTCCCATCAATTCATCAGGAAATTCGCCGTTAAGATATTCACTTATTATCGCAGCATTATGAGGAGGAGCTCCGTCCATTTGCCACCAGAAAGTCCATCTTTCATTTCGTTTACCAAAAGGTCTGATATTTCGTGTGTTAGAAATGCGAGGTAGCGTTGAGACGTTAGGATACCTTGGTAAATAATTGGCCCAAGGAGCCTATCCTTCCAGATTCCAACCCACACATTAAAGGACCGGTGGCGTTGTCCTCGCATTTGCCTGTTAATTCGTGGATTTTCAACGGACCAGTAGTGCTCGTTATTACGATTAAACATTCCATTAGTGGAAAAATTGCACTCATCCGTCCAAATTATTTGATTGCGAAAGTTGCGATTTACGAGCATTTTGGTATTAAGTTGGTTACAACAATCCAACCGTCTCATATCGTCCCCAGGCTGAAGAGTTTGACTAACGTGTAACTTAAATGGTTTATAACGGTGTTGCTTTAACACTCGCCAAACTGTCGTTTTTGGCACTTCAATAGTTTGCTCTATTTCTCTGGGAGATGTTGAAGGATTTTCTTGAACCTAAGATGGATAACATAAAGTCTAACTTCTCCAAAAAAATCTCTTAGCCTGAAATTAGCAGTATGGAGTGGAAATTCTTAATAATTAAAGTATAATACATAACAAATTAGTACCTTGAATGTAATATGTTCTTCAAATTGGCATCTCTGTCCGTATCTGCCTACCGATAATGCATTTACGAGGATTTCCTTGAAAACATCCGTAAATTTTTTCTCAAATTTTGCGTCTAAATTTAGAAAAATATCTCTGGTTTCGTAGCTGCCTATCCGGAAATATTCCTCTAAGATATCTTTGGTTCTGCCTCTGACACTATTTGTATGATTCTAAGCATTAAAATAATCCTTATCATGTCTCGTTTTTTCTAAAGAATTTGAAAACAAATTCTAAAGAAACTGCAAATTTTAAATGCAATTAGACACGATTTTTAGGATTCTTGCCAGTTTATTAATTTTTTCAATTCATAAAATGCATTTAAACAAAAACCAATGCCTTGAAGTTTTGTTTGATTCACTGTGTAATTCAAAGGTGATTTTATTTGGTATAATTTAAATTTAAGAGTATTTTAGGTAACCAGTCGATCAAACCATGAACCGTTTGTTACATAAGAGCATACTTGTTTGAGTTGTTTGTTAATGTTTTTTAAATTGTTTAAACTTCTCTTTATATGTTTTTGGGCAATTTATGAAAATCCAGAAAAATTTAAAAATAAAATTAAGGACTACTGTAAATTATTCTTTGGCCTTTGGTAGTCCAAGAAGGCGGAATCTGTTTTCGATTTTTCATCATTTATTTTAGTTCAGTCGAAAATCAAACCAATGAAGTGTTATATTATTGCTAAAATCAGCATAACCATTCTCCTCGAAGCCAAAAAATGCCTTAACCGACATAAGAAAAATAAACTCAATGATGATGGTTCAGCCAATAAATCAAAGCGTCCATAATATTTTAATACCGTATTAGTTAATTGGGTATTAAGTTGAACCTTTAATCCCACATTGTTTAATCGAATTTTGAAAATTCCTAATAATAAGGTAGTCAATACCGCGAAAATCAAAATCAGTATAATTTTTAGGTTTATTGAGCAAAAACTCAAATCACATTCGAGTTAGCTTCAAATTTTCGTTTTTTGCTTTAGTATTTATTCACTCGGCATCGAATTTCAGCAACATTAGTGCCGAAATTTAAACCTAATATTCTATCTCTTATAATTAATTGCGAGATCCCCATGCTTGTTTCCCTCGAAATATTGGGACAGCCTGTACATATTGGGTTCTCTTGGCTTTAATTTAAATTTTCAAGTGCCTGTGGAATAAAAAAACAGTAGTAATCAATGTAGGTAGTACAAAACACTTTTAAACTAACTCATTACATAATTCTACATTTCCAGTATTACTGATGAAAGTTGTCATCAATAATTTATGATTTTAAATTTTGCCTTGGGATAAAACTAAACTAAAGGTAAGACTAAAAAAAATAACACAATACGCCTCTCTTTCTCTTACATTTTTACAGCGTTGGAAGTTTGCCAGATATTTGAAATTATGCCATTAATTGTATGTCAATGTGACATTAGTTATGCTTCTTAAAATAATTCATATTAAAAAAAAACCATTGCAAGGTAATGTAACAAAGACTTTGATTGTTATAAATACCACTAATTCTAATCATTTTCGGAAAATACTTGGAATATAATTATAATCTATATAAAACTTAAAAGTCCTAGGATCTTTATATTTAGCTGACTGCATTATTTTGTTATTAGTTTTCTTTACGCTCTGGTGATATTGACAAACGAAATAAAATAAAGCTGGAAAGTAAACACGGGCGAGTTATCTTAGTAACTTCAGAGACAGCTCCGTTACAAAATAATTGTTTGTCACCATATCGTTCCCGCGGCTAAAATTACAGGCATACATACAAAAGTGTTAATGTATTTATAAAGTTATAACATCAATACAGTTATCTGGCAACTATTTCGTTTACAAAATATACATTAAAACTCTAGAAATACCACATAAAAAATAAATAAACTGAAATATAATAAGTGTCATCTAAATAAAGTTAAATAGTAAAATTAAGTTTGCTCATTATCGTTGAGTGAAACGTTATTCAATGTAATTATTCAGCTTATAAACAGTATAAAATAAAATACATAATAATCGTCAAATCGTAAAATAGCGTTGATTAAATAATACTAGGTATTCTATCATTTTGAAGCGTTGATTTTAGGTTAATCCTTTAATCGAGATTTCGTTCAAATTAATACTTCTTAAACCAATTAATTGAAATTAAAGATACGGATTGATTTAGCATATTTATAAAATTGATCTAATGAAAATTACTCAACAATTATCGTACAAATATGTATGTTAATACTTTATATGTATTTCATACTGTATATTAGTTCTATGGGAGTTGAGTAGTCACGGCAACAGATAATAACATAGTTATGGAAAAAAATGTAATATTCGGCTGTCACGTTTCTGTTATAATACAAAAAATTAAAAAATGTTCAATTGCAATAATAAAATGTTTATAAAACCACTACATATCGATATCTAGTTCGGCGGCGGTTTTTTTGTGAGGAATTAATTACGCCGGCGTGTTGGTTCCCATATTTTATTGGTCCTTTGAGTACAGATGATCTAGAAGAGAAGTAGGTTAGAAACTGAACCGAAAATCGCTATTTGTTAGGGATTTTTTTTAGCCAGCAGGGATTTTGATGAAACCTTTTGCAATTTTCTTATTTAGACCTATATTTAAGAATTAGAAAGGTTTGTTCGCGGGAGATGCCCCCTTGCCCCAATATAGCCCCCGTTTGCGGCAAGTGGGGTAACAGACTCTAGATTGAAAATTAACAAAAACAAAAGAGGGGGGGTTCGAGGTCGCTGATTACTAATCTGATCTCAAAAAAGTGGAAGTTCAACATGGCGCCTGGAAAATGGCTTCCGAGGAAAATTTGCAATGTTTCTAAAAATTATCAAAAAACATTAGAAAACGATAAATTATTTATTATGAACATATTTTAATAAATATTGGACAATGAGAAAATTGGAAAATTCAAAATGGCGCCAGAAAACTGATTTTTACTATTGGAAAATAACATATCCATAAAATTTTTAATGAGATCGATTAGTACACATTTATATTACGTAATGTTGGAAAAATCGGGAAACTGGAAAAGTCTAAATGCGTTGGGAAAATTACTTTTATGAAAGAAAAATAGCGTTTCTTTGAAAAATTTCTGTAAAAATGATTATTATAAATTTATATTACTTCATTTATTTAATTATTGACTCATATTACTACATATCGTTAGAAATTTCGGGAAATAGGGAAATTGGAAAATTCAAAATGTATCGGAAAAGTATCAAAGTTTTATTTAAAATATGATATGTACGGTATGTAAATAACTTAACAATATGAATCTATTTTTGTGAAAAATATTTATTGTATAAAAATATTTTTTCAAAATATTGTATCAAAACAAATAATTTATAATTGTATACAAAATATTTTGGAAAATAAACTGAAAATAAATATTCATTTCTTATAATAAAAAAAAGTTAAAAAAAATAATCGTTTGAATAAATATTGAAGTAAATATTAATAATTATCGTCACAGTCAGTGTCAGAGGTATCAGAGCTATTGTTTTCTTCTGGTTCAATGTATGATAAATGATAATTTTGTTATCAGTTCTTGCAGAATTTCATGAATATATTATGCTGCAGTTGTACAGACATTTTCTTGTCATCAACTCTAAAATTAATATTATTAAATGTTCTAAATTAACTCAAGTTGGAAATGTTGCTATATCAAAAATTATGAATAAAACATGAAAACGATTTATAACTGATTTGCAGATTCATTAATACCAACATTACTACTTTCTATGTTTCAGTCCAACCTTCTGGTAAATTGACCATAAGTGGACTTGAAAATAGACATCTCTTTAAATGTTCATAAAAGCATCTAATGTTGCGATTAAGTTGCTATATCAAAAATTATGAAAAAAATAAAAACAGTCCTTCGTTGATTTAGTAAATTAATACCAACATTACTATTTAAATGATACATTTCTATTACTTAAGAATGTTTGGACAATGGGGATGAAAGAGAAATGACAAATTGCTCATTTAAATGAACAAAACATAGCTCTAATACGTATAAATATTTATTTATTTAAATGAATTATTTTTTAAAACATTTTATTATAAAATGTAATATTTGTCAGTTTATTTTGCATGAAATATTTTTACAATTAAATTATTAGTCTCATAAACAAAGAAAACATTTAAATTCGATACAATATTTTAAAATATTTTGATCATAAATATTTTCACAAATGAATCATTTTTTTAAGTTATTTTACCATAATACATATTTCAAATAAAAATTAATACTTTTCCGATGCCATTTTGAATTTTCCAATTTCCCCACTTTTCAACGATATGCGTCGAAATGTGTACTAATCAGTCTCATTAAAAATTTTATGGACATGTTGCAAAGATATGTTATTTACTAATATTAAAAATCAGTTTTCCGGCGCCATTTTGAATTTTCCAATTTTCTCATTTTCCAATATTTATTAAGATATGTTCAAAATAAATAATTGATCGTTTTCTAATGACTGGTTTGTCATCTTTGAGGCAGTTTAACAATATTTAATTCTAATGACCTAGTTATTCTTTACTACAATTTTTAGTTGGCTATACGTTTCTCAAACTGTTATATTATTAAGGCTTATGTTTATGTTTGAATTTTCAAATTTGACAAAATTGTTTACTACATCTTTAACAATTTTTAAAAACATTACTACTGACGAAGATAACTAGTGTTATCGAAACGTTTAGATTGTATAATTTAAAGTACACCATTAAAAAATCCCAAAAAAGATAAGTATTTTATTATTAATCAACAGACATTTAAAAAATAATGAAATTAAACGTCGTGATTTTTTTCGAATTAATCATGACCAGCTTGAGTTTTTATTATCGTTGGTAGAAAAAGAGTTGACCGTACAACCTAGCAAAGGCGTGAGGAAACCGATTACACCACAAGAAAATTTAGCAGTAACTTTGAGGTAGGTACATAATTCACTAGACTTTTTGGTTTGGTATTTATTGGGAACTATAATTTTTTTTTAAATAGATATATTGCCACTGGTGAGTCCTTAAGATCGCTATCATTCGCATTTCGAATAAGCCATTGTTATTTTAGTACTATAGTAAAAATTACGCTGGCATTGTTGAAGACTAAATTGGTCCCAATTTTTCTAAAAGACTCAATACCATTGATTTTAAATAAAAAGCAGTAGAGTTTGCTTATAAATGGAATTTTCAAATTGTAATTGGTTGATAAACATTTCAGGTGAGTCGACATCTATTTCATTTGATGTATTTTCACTTTTCTTCATGTAAAATATCAACAGGTGATTGTGATTCATTTCTGGACACGTTAGAAGTCGACTTGATAATTTAAAATGCCTGGGGGTCAATTTGAAATACCCCGCAGTTTTTCAAAAGCAAAGGTCTACTCGTTTACCTTCAACCAAACAAATCTACTTTTAAAAATAAGTGTAATCTAATTAGAGTCTTTCTCATAATTAACTAATGCAAAACTCGACAATAGTGTACACGTTAATTTGAACGATCTTGTTGTTATTATGGTTGTCTAACGATAATGATGAGCGTGAGTCAAATAAAACAGAGTCCTAACTGCCTTTGAAATTAAATCGGTGTTAGTTTCAGCTGTATTATCAAAATGTCAGAAAGTCAACTTGTTTATTTGTGCGCAATCCTATTTGTCAAACTAAATATTGCGTTCAAGCTTGTTTACAAATCTAGGGTCCTTTTGCCAGATGTATTTCGATAAGTCATCCAAAATAATATAGGATCTGATTTCGAGTTTGGTCTATATTTATTGTATAGGTATTTCTACTTTAACTGTAAAACGTATTTACACTGAATGCAAACCTGGAATAGTGTTCAAGCTAATTTGATGCTCGTAACAACGTAATCACAAAGGCTATCTCTTGTATTTGAACTGTGGTTGGTTTTAGCAAGATGTTTCAAACCGATTTTCAATTGTAAACTGTTTTCAGCTGTAAGTTATAATTTGATTGATTGGATTGAATTGATTGAGATTCATTTTGATAATCTGTTATCCCAGACGATGCCTTCACGTTTAGAGAGTAATTAGTGTCAGCTATATACAAATAAGTGGTCGCAAGCAGCTGGTAATACAGTGGAGAATCGTGACCTGAAGTTTATGAAGAATTGTTAGCTCAGCTTCTTGTTTGATTTGATTGCGGTTGATTAATTTGATTGATTTGTTTAATTGGTTTGATTGATTGTGACTATCTGATTGTCATTGATCAGAGTGATTTGCTTAATTCAATTTGTTATGATTTGATCGAGTTTGATATGCTTGGTGATTTTATTGACAAGGGCGATTTCAAATTTCGCCATAACAAAATGGCTGTCAAAATTTAATTAAGACTCATAATTAAAACAGATTAATAAAGAACTTAGGACGTTCAGACTTGCTTATATCTAAGGCCCATTTTGACAGAGGTGTAAGGCAGATCTTGTACTAAAAATATTAATTAGCTTTAATTTGATAAGCAGCCTATTAAGACAAACATTCATTAGTTTTAAATCTCAAAATAGTATTACTATACATAAATGATTAATACATTATATCTTTTATTTATAAATTATTATACTCATTAATTAAAACCAAAATATTTGTGCGTAACATGTTAAGACCCAAAGCATCCGTGTACCTAAAAGTAAAATGTAATTTATTTAAAGTTCCGGCAGTTTACAATTAACAGGGTGCGTAGTGCACTTGGGACATTAATTACAAAATTATTATCTTGAATTTCTACGATAACCATCAGAAAGAGTGTCAGTTAATTGTGACAAGCCACACCAGGTTAACTACGTTCGATAACGCATGATCTTTACAGGAGGATAATTAATAAACACCATAAGTACAATTGTAAAGAACAACGACCAAATCAATCCCAAGTAATAACATCTACCGAAAGTACTTATGAAACGGATTATTCATCTCAAATATTATTATCCACGATATTAATGTCTGCGTAGGTACTGTTTCCAAGGCGTGACAGGTCGCTGTGACCAGAGGTTACAACGACATCTCTTTGCACATTTTTTCTGGCATGGTTTGCAAAACACGACATGTCGTGACGACTCATTTTTTTTTGTGACCAGATGATCACCATTAAATTTTCAGTATACTTTCTGATTTGTTCTACAATACATGCGAGTTGTACTCTGCATTCTTATATTAATTATTATATATTATTTAAATCTGGAAGTTTAAATTAATTCAAAATGGAGAACATAATGATTAATAACAATAACATTATCACTCGATGAAGACGAAGAAAATGAAAACAACATTAGTTTTTCTGATCTGGCAATGAAAAAAAAGACAAAATATTTAAAAATGGTGCTACTGAGAGATTTTTTGAAATATTAATCAACAGACATTTAAAAAATAATGAAATTAAACGTCGTGATTTTTTTCGAATTAATCATGACCAGCTTGAGTTTTTATTATCGTTGGTAGAAAAAGAGTTGACCGTACAACCTAGCAAAGGCGTGAGGAAACCGATTACACCACAAGAAAAATTAGCAGTAACTTTGAGGTAGGTACATAATTCACTAGACTTTTTGGTTTGGTATTTATTGGGAACTATAATTTTTTTTTAAATAGATATATTCCACTGGTGAGTCCTTAAGATCGCTATCATTCGCATTTCGAATAAGCCATTGTTATTTTAGTACTATAGTAAAAATTAAGCTGGCATTGTTGAAAACTAAATTGGTCCCAATTTTTCTAAAAGACTCCAATACCATTGATTTTAAACAAAAAGCAGTAGAGTTTGCTTATAAATGGAATTTTCCAAATTGTAATTGGTTGGATAAATATTTCAGGTGAGTCGACCTCTATTTCATTTGATGTATTTTCAAGTGCTTCTTCTTCATGTAAAATACCAACAGGTGATTGTGATTCATTTCTGGACACGTTAGAAGTCGACTTGATAATTTAAAATGCCTGGGGGTCAATTTGAAATACCCCGCAGTTTTTCAAAAGCAAAGGTCTACTCGTTTACCTTCAACCAAACAAATCTACTTTTAAAAATAAGTGTAATCTAATCAGAGTCATAAACAAACAACATGTACTCCGCAATTGCATTTTTCAAGGTATATTTGTCTTTCTCGTAATTAACTATTGCAAAACTCGACAATAGTGTACACGTTAATTTGAACGATATTATTGTTATTATGGCTGTCTAACGATAATGATGAGCGTGAGTCAAATAAAACAATAGTCCTATAGCTACCTTACGAAATTAAATCGGTGTTGTTTCAAAATGCTTGTGTATTATCAAAATTTTGCAATGAAAGTCAGCTTGTTTATTTGTCGCCAGGCAATTGCCTATTTTCAAAACTAAATATTGCGTTCAAGCTTGTTTATAAATCTAGGGTCCTTTTTGCCAGATGTATTTCCGATAAGTCCATCCTTGTATGCAAAATAATGTAGTGGTCTGATTTCGAGTTTGGTTATATTTGTTATTGTAAAGGTATTTTTACTACTTTAACTGTAAAACGTATTTTTAGCACTGTATGCAAAAACCTGGAATAGTGTTACAAGCTAATTTGATGCTTGTATACTGACAGTAATCCCAAAGGCTATCTCTTGTATTTTTGAACTGTGGTTGGTTTTAGCAAGATGTAAGTTAAGCCAAACCAGCATTTTCGAATTGTAAACTGTTTTTTGCCAGCTGTAAGTTATAATTTGATTGATTGAGATTGAATTGATTGAGATTCATTTGGTGATGATCGACTTTATCCCACGACGATGCCTTCACGTTTAGGGAGAGTATCAGCTCTGAGTGTCGGTTAGTCTTATATACAAAGTAAGTGGTCGCTCATAGGAGCTAGGTATATACAGTGGGAGAATCGTGACCTGAAGTTTATGAAGAATTGTTAGCTCAGCTTCTTGTTTGATTTGATTGCGGTTGATTGATTTGACTGATTTGTTTAATTGGTTTGATTGATTGTGACTGATCTGATTGTTCGATTGATCGAGAGTGATTTGCTTAATTCAATTTGTTTGATTTGATCGAGTTTGATATGCTTCGGCTGATTTTATTGACAAGGGGCGATTTCAAATTTCCCGCCATAACAAAATGGCTGTCAAAATTTAATTAAGACTCATAATTAAAAACAGATTAATAAAGAACTTAGGACGTTCAGACTTGCTTATATATCTAAGGCCCATTTTGACAGAGGTGTTTCCGAAGGCAGATCTTGTATGTAAAATATATTAATTAGCATTTTTACATTTCCAATAACGCCAGGCCCTATTACAGAAAACATTCATTAGTTTTAAATCTCAAAATAGTATTACTTATAATAAATGATTAATACCTTTATCTTTTTTATTTATAAATTTAATTATGACTCATAATTAAAACCAAAATATATTATGCGTAACAGAGTGTTAAGACCCAAATGCATACGTCCTACCTTAAAAGTTAGTGCTAGACTCCTTATTTAAAATTTTCTGGCGTTACAATTACAGGGTGCTGTATGCACTTTGGGCGACAGCTATATTACAGAAAACATTCATTAGTCTATACACAAGTAGATAGCACCACAAACAACACACACAACAAATTTTGGGGCAAGGGGCCACGACAAGGGGGGTAAGACCCGAAAGCAAGTTCCGAAGGCCTATACATGTCTTACAAGATAGAATTAGGGCCCTTATTAGAATACAAGTTCAAATGTCCCGTCATAACCAATCAGAATGTAGAGACTGCAATACATTCAAATTTGGCCAAGGGGCGAAGGTCCAAAAGCAAGTTGCGAAGCTCTATACCTATCTTATAAGTTAGCATTAGGCCCCTTATTAGAATACAGATTCAAATTTCTGCCAAGGGCTCACGACAATAGGTGAAAGCCCATGAACAAGTACCGAAGAATATTCTGTCCTATTAGCTAATCGACATTTAAATTCTAAAGCCATTTTAATGTCCCTGTGTCCATTTTTAGGTGATGTGAAATATCCTTTAGTTATTTTACTTATGCTGTTATCATACACGGTTAGTTATTGAACTCCAGGCCACAAGCAACTTTCACTACTTTAAGGCAAAAAGTAGTGCTGTACGTAAAAGTGTGTCGTATGTTTTAAAGCAAACCCGGTCCCAGCATGTCAAAAAAATGGGAAATCTACCTAAAGGTCGTATCATTCCGACGCGTCTTTTTCTTAATACTGGTGTTGACTATTTGACTATAAATATATATATATATATATATATATATATATATATATATATATATATATATATATATATATATAGCTATTATTCACCCTGTTTCTTGAAGCGGGAGCAGGTACTCTTAGATTTGTTGGGCCTATATGTTTTAGCTTCTGCCGCCCTTTTATACTTCTGTTTCTATTTAACTGACCCTCGACGTAACTGACGAGCTACTGGCTACGAATCGTGTTATCATCTAGAAGAAGTTACCTTCCTTTAATTATCGGGTTATCTTTTCTTTTTAGTTCGTCGTGGTGGTGACATATTTTTGGCGCTCCTAACGTGGGACCTGCGTTTTTTCTCTTTTTTTCTCTCTCTACATTTTTTTAATTATGTCTAGTAAAATAACAATTACCCGTTTAGATAAGGACGAGTTAGAATATGAATTATCAAATAGAGGAATCGATACCGGAACTGTCCAAGAAATGAGGCGCAGTTTGTCATCTGTGATGCAATTAGAAAAGTCAGGCGATAGTTTGAAAATATACCCATTTTCCTTTGAACAAGATTATGTTGTTATTTCTAATAAATTAGTAATCGTTAAAACCTCGATAGACCAATTCGCTGGTGCATCTTCTATTAATGAATTACAAAAATATCGCACTAAATTGGCATATGTACTGAACCGGATAAATCGTATGGAACTAAACAGCGAGGATGAAGTTAAAAGTTGATCTCAGTTCTTAGCAACAACATTCCATCTTATGAGTGAGTTAGACCAGTTGGAAAAGTCATCTGAAGAAGTCCCCTCCTAGCATTACTGATATTGAGGGGAATATCAGTGGTAACCGTAATTTAAGTCAGGATCATGAGTCTGCTCCAGTCGAGGATCGATTTAATTCAAGTTTTGCTGCCATTCAACCTATTTTGCCTAGTAAATGGGATTTAAAATTCTCTTATCAGATGTGTCGAGGAAGGAATCTTTCATATTTTTGGAACACCTCAGCTCATTATATGTGACAATGGGTCTCAGATGAGATCTGCTGAGTTTCAATCATTAGCTACAAAATATCAAACCAAGATATGTTTTACTGCATTATATTATCCTCGTGCGAATCCCGCTGAAAGAGTAAATCGTGTGAACAAAACCATGTTGTCTTGTTATATTAAAACCAACCATAAGAAGTGGTGCATGAATCTTTCTGCGATAACTAACGCCATAAATACCTCACGTCACGAAGTTACAGGATTTACCCCGTATTTCGCTAAGTATGGTCGTGTACATATAGTTTACGGTAAACATTTTACGGATTGCAATTTATAATTTAGTGTTTCGAGGAAATTCATTTTTGAATGAAGTGAAACGTTGCCACTTCATTTAAGTTATAAACTCTAATTGGTAGTACACATGGAAAATAGTAATACCTGGAATTAATTTGAAAATATGATTGGCCGGTTGCATTTGTTATTGGGCAACGAAAAAAAAATAAGAACAGAAAAATAGCTTCTTTTAATGATTCCGTCAACTTCTGAATTTTTGGAAGTTACTTTCAAAATCTAAGTAGAGGATTAAAGAAGTTGATTAAGAAACTATTTCTAAGTACGTTTATCTAATTGATTTGGATAGCTTCGTACGCATACGCGGAATTGAGGATTTAAAAAAAGGCGTTTTAGAAATTGAAAAAGCTCGAACATCATCTTAGAGGTAAATGAAATATTTTTTGTATCTCTTCATTTTGAAATGCGATTTATTTTTGGGATTTTTATCTTGAGTTTCGTTTACTATGGTTTTTCGTTTTTGGAATTTCATTTTGTTTTGCTGTTGCTTCAACGGAAAGTGTGGTCATTACAATCGAGACGTTTACGGGATAACTGTTTCGTCAGGATAACAAAGGTCAGATTGGTTAGTTTAAGTTTCCACATCGAGTGCGGAAGCAAAGTTGGCCAGTGTACAGCAAAGGTCCTAAAGTCCTGTCACCACCCCCTATTTGTGTGATGATTGTATGTGTTGTATGTGTACTTGCGAACATGCCACAGCATATGTTGATAGTTACAGTTTTACGTTGTTTAGTGGTCCAGAATATCAGTATGGACACCGCCATTGTCACGGCACAAAATGATGCGGCGCCAGGTCCTGTGTGAGATTTTCCGAAGAATAGGCAGGGTGATATCCCTGAATGCCTCCCTAACAGCTTCCTTCAATTCTTCAACAGACTGATATCGTTGTTTCAAGACCTTCTGCTTAATTACTCCCCACAGAGAATTGTCGCATGATGTCAGATCTGGACTCCTGGGAGCCCACTCGATCGGCGCTGCGATCCTCTTCCTATCCACCTCTGGGGTAGCACTTCATCCAAGAATTCTCGGACACGGAGAGCGTAGTGAGCAGGAGCTCCATCTTGTTGAAGCCAACTGTCATCAAGAATGTTCAGTCTTTGAAGCTGTGGAATGAACCATTCCTGCAACATTTCCAAGTAAGAATGTTGATTGACAGTACCGTCAAAAAAATACGGCCCTATCAGATGTCTACTGGACATTGCTGCCCAGATCATAACATGTGGTGGATTATTCTCTAACTCTTCATAATAATATGGATTTTCTTTGCTCCAGAAGAAAATACCCCTATTCCGAGAAGATCGGTAAATTGCAAATTGTCTGAGAAGAAAACTTTACCTCGCTGCGGGAGTGTCACAAACACATCGAGTAATCTTGAGCAAGCTTCATGTCTTCGCCGAATGTCCTCATCATTCAACTCGTTTACGAATGCTGGCTTAAAAACTTTAATTCCAGATCTTTTTTCATGTGTGTCAGCATAGTCGTTTTTGGAATTCCAAGTTCAGAAGATCTTTTTCGCAATGATTTCTTGGGAGATCTGGTCACAGAATCCGCCACTGCTGCACAAGTTTCTTGTCGTGTTGATGGTCGACCTGTCCTCTTTCCATCCAGAACGGATCCAGTTGTGAACAGTTTCTGTTGCCATCGCAGTATCGTTCTCTCGGTGGCGATTGTAGTTGAATCGTGCAAAATCTCCTTGCACATCCATGGTTTTCGAAGTGTGCACGTTCATGAGCCCTATTGGGCAAAACACGTTCTTCCACACTATACGTACTTGTGTCTATCTCCTGAAAAGAAATTTAATATAGAGTCATAACACAAAAAGGAGGTGACAGGACTTTCGGACCTTACTGTACTATCCTTTCATTCTTATTCAAGTTGGTTAATAATTACAGTTTATTGTTTAGACAGATGTTAGATTCGAATTTGACAGTGAAGGCTTGTTTACACTGCCACTCGGAAACATATCGTGGATATTTAATTCTGAATGCTAAAGAACCCGACATTAAATTTATGTAATTCTAATTCTCATTGATTTCTGATAAGTTAGTTATAGTTACGTTTGACCTGTAACCCCAACAACAAGATTAAATTACCATAAGTTTCCTTTCTTTATTACTAATTTCAAAATGTGAAATTTTAATAAGCAGTTTTTGCCAGCACTGATGCTTTATCAGTATAAAAGGAAATTGACACATATTGCTAGCTAACTGTTAGCCGTCTTGTTGATGACGTCCTAACCACGATTGTTAGTTTACCTTTCATAATCCATAATTATAATTGCCATTGATGCTTAATTTGAAAATTATTGTAGACCTGTAAGTTTATAGATATCCTGTTTGTCACATCACTGATTTAAGTAAAATTACTTGCTTATGGTATAAATTACTAGGAGTAATTGAAATATTTTTTTGCACTTCGTGGATTAAAAGTACTATTTGGTTAAATTCGATGAAGTGTTCTTTTAATCTCTAGGGATTAAAATTAATTTAATCTTGTTATGGCATTGTAACATCTGGGATTTTAAAATAATTCATAAATTTCATTAGCCTCGACTAGTGTAGGTTCTTTGTCAAAGTGACTTTTTAATAATTTAAATTTATCATAGATGCAATATATTAATATTTCAAATAATATAATTATTTCTTTATTATCCTGAAGTTAAAATATGTGATACCACGGTTGAGTTCTTAATCCCTTGAATGAGTCACTTAATCCTGTTATCTAATATACTATTTTTTGTATTTGAATCTTTAATATGGACTAGTGCATAACTGACCAGTTTATACACTCACATTTTGTTATTTTGAAGCTCAATATACTTGTGTGCCTTTATTGTCTTGTTTTATTATTACGTGTACGCATGTTGAGTGGTAAGTAATTTTTTCTTTATAGCTATTTGTCACCATGTTTCTTGAGGCGGGAGCAGGTACTTTTAGATTAGTTGGGCCTATATGTTTCAGCTTCTGCCGCCCTTTTATACTTGTGTATTCTATTTAACTGACTCTCGACCTAACCGACGAGCTGCTGGCAACAAATCGTGTTACTCATCTAGAAGAAGTTACCTTCCTTTAATTATCGGGTTATCTTTTTTTTTGGTTCGTCGGGTGGTGACACGGTCGAGGTAAACGAATCATAAAATCTTATATTGCTTTATGTGTTTGTTTTATTACCAAAGCGGTACACTTAGAATTGGTAACCGATTTAACTACATAAACTTTTTTGAACACTCCAAAACGAAAGTAATTCCTAGACGTGGTCATATTTTAAATATCTATTGTGACAATGCCTCAAATTTTTTGTGGGTGATCAAAGAGAGTTACAAAAATTCCTTAAATCCTCGGAATTAAAAAAAATGTTGGTAATCTTATACATGATAATATAAATCAGAATTTTATACCGGCTTGACCACCTCATATGGGCGGTATATGGGAAATCAATGTTCGTTCTGTAAAATATCATTTAAAACGAATGCTTTCATTGTTATGTCGTATTGAAGCTTGTTTAAATTCGCGTCCTTTAACTCCATTAAATTATGATCCTAATGATTTGTCAGGTGTTAACTCCCGGAAATGTTCTCCTTGGTGAGTCGTTAACTGCACTTTCAGAAGCAAATTTTGTGCAACTTCAGAAGAATCGTTTGTCACGGTGGCAACATGTCGAAAAATACGACAACACTTTTGGGATCGCTGGTCGCGTGAATATCTCACGCAATTACAGACTAGATCTAAACGGCGATGTAATGGTAAGGATATTCCAGTTGGAGCTTTAGTAGAAGAAAGCGTACTTCCTCAACAGTGGCGGCTCGGCAGAGTTGTCCAACTTCATCTGGAAGTGACGGTGTCGTGCGAGCAGTAACGGTTAAGACAGCTTCGAGAGTGTTTATGAAAATGTTGACAATTGACGATTAAATGAAAAGTGGCTGTTAAGAAGACATTATTATTATTAGATTTAATTTATTTGTAATAGTCAAATTTAATTTAAGTTATTTTAATTTTGTTTATTTACAGTTGACATTAAATATATTTAGTTAATTAACCAGATTGGTTCAAGAGGGCTGTTATTCACAAATACAGCGCTCGTAAGCAAACATGAAAATGGGATGTGGGGATAATGGCGCTGACTACATTCTGTACATTCAATGGTAAAAAGATTTTGGCGGTAAATTTAAATCCCTTTGGGCTGCATCAGTAATAATAGTATAATAGTATAATAGTAAATTAAGATCCTAATTGATAAAAACAAAACCGTTTGTTTTTACTAAAAAAACAATAAATAAGTAAGAATTTAACTACAGTGAGTTACCATAAAAAGAAATCGCATTTACATTCAAGCTAGTAATTTTGAACGAGAATAACAAAACTATTAATGTAAAAACAATCACTACTTATTTATGCTAAAGAAATTCACTGTATTCATCAATATTCCACTACATTTTTTATAATGTTTATTGCTTCTGAATGCACAGTTTTCTTCGACATGTTACCAAAAATTAAATCTAAAAACATAAAATGTAAACGACACATAATGATTTTGATGCTAAGTTTGAATAAAATATTTTAAAAAGATTACATACCGTTTTTATCAAAAAAAAAACTAACAATCTCACACTTAAACAAGACGATTTTTTATAAAGACAATTGAAATGCAAGCGAAAATGAACGAAATCAAACTATACGAGACGGAAACAGTGACAATAAAGAAGTAATGTCACAGAATGTACATACTAAACGTCATTGGACGATGTTTTGCCGCCACAATATTTTAAAGATAGTTGGCATATATCCCGTTTCATGTTTCCTTACGAGCGCTGTATGTACGATAATTCTTTATATGTATTTCATACTGCATATTAGTTCTGTGGGAGTTGAGTAGCAACAGGTTATGCATAGTTACGGAAAAAATATAATATTCGGCTGTCACGTTTCTGTTATAAAACAAAAAAAATGTTCAATTGCAATAATAACATGTTTATAAACCATTCATCTCGATTTCTAGTTCAGCGGCGGTTTTGTTGTGAGTAATTAATTACGTCGGCGTGTTGGTATCCACAATTATATTGTTGTAGTGAGTTGGCTGCTGCAAATATTAACAAATGGAAAATAGAACATAGTTAATTCCAAATGCAGATGTGTCACAAAATAATTTTTCTCCAACCACACAAATAAGACGCTATATTGTGACGGTATTTCGTACCACAAGTGGCTGATTTCGGGATTCTTCGGTGTCTCCATGGCAACTGTACAAAAATAATTTGTCCTTAGCCATACATTAACTTTGTATGAATGATATTCATGGGATGTTATTACTTCAGTAAATACTGTATGTTCAATTCTTACACCGATTCTAACCATTTTTTTTATGGAACTAAATACACAATTATGTGATTCAAAAGTCATTGACAAAAAAATTGATTATTAACAAAATTATTAACATAAGCCCACACCACCACTATGACTTAGTTTTCTTTGTGTTCAGAGGCGAGAACGCCATGACAAGACCACCGCCCGACCGGTTTCGTCATTGTTGTGACTCATCAGGAGCGGGTAGGATCTGTCATGGAATATCTCGAGTCTGAGCGTTTATTAGATAGCCACAAAAGATGTCGATAGGTAAGAGTTAAGAGTAGCGCCATCTGTATCCCATGAGTGGGACGTCTCAAACTGGTATATACTCTTGTATATAAGAACATTATATTTCTCAAGAAGAATGCGTAATAGAATTTGATTATTAACAAAACTGTTAATATAAGCCCACCAGTATGACTTAGCTTTATTTGTGTTCAGAGGCGAGAACGCCATGACAAGACCACCGCCTGACCGATTTCGTCATTGTTGTGACTCATCAGGAGCGGGTAGATCTGTCATGGAATATCTGAGGGGAAAAGGAAAAGGCCGCGTATTTCATTCCCTCCCAAGGGAGAGGGCGGGCTGTTTGAGCTTTCCAAGCTCCTTCAGCCACAATCATGGATTGTCAGCATACATACATACATTACGTATATATGAATGGTGGGATTAAGGATGAGTGTGGTGAGCATAGGATCAGAAAGAACAGAGTTACGGTTCTAAGGTGTAAAATACTACCCTAGCATTCGCCTAAGCAGCCGCACATGGTGTGCATATTTTTATAATATATATTTTATTATTTTTAATTTGCTTAATTAATTATTGATCTATATGGTGGTGTGGAGTATTTTTATGTTTAGTGTATATGGTGTGTCGTGTGTTGCGAATTTGAGAGTTGGCCATTTCCGTGGGCGGTGGTCGTCATCATTGTAGCAAGTGGGGCACGGTTTAGCGGGGTAGGTAAAGGGGTTTCGTCAAGGATTCTGTCGAAGTCTTCTGGTAGATCGTCTAGTAGTTGTGCCAGTAGTGCAGGTAAGTGTTTAAGTTTTCTTTCAGGTTTTCTAGGGTTATATAGTCTTCTGTTGCTAGTGTAGTAGGTTTTCAGTATGTTTTTAGTAGCGCTTGTGTTGCCATGGACTCTGCGGTTTGTGTATTTTGTTTGTAGTGTGTTGAGTGATGGGTACTGTTTGTATTGTCAAGTCGTTGGGAAGTCTATATTCCAGTCTGTGGATGTTTCGTAGTATGTTTCGTTCGCAGGCAGCGATGGATTTGAGATTATTGGATTTGAGGGAGGCGTACAATGGCGCGCGGTAGTCAGTTAGTAGTCTTGTGTGTAAGGTTTTGGGGTGGCAGCCTCTGTCATGCCCTCGTGGTGCTTTTAGCATGTCTACGCGGTTGCGTACTTTGTTTAGTGTCTTTTTGAGGTCTTGGTTCCAGTTCAGTGTTTTAGAGAAGGTAAGTCCTAGGTATACTATTGTGTCTTGGGGTTGTAGCTGTACGTCTCTTATTTGTAGGTTAATGTTATCTGTGAATTGTCGAGGTTGTCTTGTAAGGTTAGGATGTCGGAATAGTATGGTTTGAGTTTTGTTGGCGTTGATGGTGATTCTCCACTGGTTGGCCAAGTTTGAGAATCGTTGTATTTGTTGGGACATTGGTCTGTTCGCGGTCTGACTTTTCCGGCTGGTCGCCCATATCGCAGTGTCGTCTGCGAATTGGCTTATTGTAATGTCTTGGTTTGTGGGTTCCGAGATGTCGTGTGCGTAGATTAGGTAGAGTAGTGGGGCTAGGGCTGAACCTTGAGGCACGCCTGCTGTCGGTGTGAACGGCTGGAATGTGGTTGTGATGGAATATCTTGACTCTGTACGTATATTAGATGGCCACAAGGATGTCGATATGTGAGAGTTAAGAGTAGCGCCATCTGTATCCTATGAGTGGGACCTCTCAAACTGGTATACACTATTGTATATAAGAAAATAAGAAAATTATACTTCTCAAAAAGAAAGAGTAATAAAATTTGATTATTAAGAAAATTGTTAACATTAGAATCTTAAATTGAAAAAATTAGTTTGAGTTTTTAGAATAAAAATTCAAGTATCCTTTCTGTCCCTCTTCGGGAAAGTCAACGTCTACACATTTTTCCAATTTTTCATTAAGGCACTACTTAATATTGGAACAACCTCAAAACAAATACTTTGGTGTTCCTTGGATTGATTGACCAGTCGCATTAATTATCGCTTCAGGTGAAAATTTTAAAGAAAGTCACAGAACATCCAAGGCCTAATTAAACAAACTTTCGACATTAAAGCGATTACTTTTGACCAAATTAGTCTATTCACAAAGGTTTTAATTCAAATAAATGAATTTAAAGTGTGCTTAAAGAGTGTTGTTTACCAATTGAAATAAAATGATTATATAGTGGATACGAAGCAATCTCCAACAAATAACCCAAGACTACTCGCATTGGTCGCTAAAGTAGCGGCGGCAGTAATTACATCATAACTTCAAAATACCCGTCAATCCAGAAACCTTTCCAGTTATCCTAATTTTCAGTTGTTAAAATTAATTAAAACATCATTTAATACTAAAAACTAGATAAAACTTTGTTGCCTAAAAGCAACGCCCATTGGTTAATTTGCCAACAAAATTATTTATAAATAAAAATTTTGAATATGACTGGTCTGAATGATAACCCACACGTCAAACCAATAAAATTTAATTCATTTGGACGTTATCTCAACAAATTTGGTATGTAAATTAGTATTTTCGGCAACATTGGTCCCACATGATGACCAACACCATAAAAGCACAGTTTAATTCTTGCCCAATTAGGGAATACATTTTACCGCCTTCCAAACAAAATTGGTGTACAAATAAACTTTTTGGGTACCTTTAGTAGCAAATGATGAACAATACCCTAAAACAATAACATTGAGCCCTTTCATCATTTGACCGTGTTTAGCCAATGAAATTGTTGTATAAAGTTTTTGGGCATATTTGGTTCCACATGATGGTTAACACCGTAAAACATTTACTTTTTGTTTTTGCTTATCGAGACAATATGATTGGTCATTTTTTCAACAAAAGCGGTATATAAATAACGTTTTTGGCCATCTACGGTCTAAAGTGATGTCAAAAACAACACTGCAAAGCCATAAATCACAGTTCTCCGAACGTGGAGCGTCTAAAATGCAATCGAGTACAATGTTGACGTCTGATCTGATCAAGAAAGTTTTTTTGGGCTAGTCTGTAGCTAGCAAACCGCTACTTTGCGATAAGGTTAGCAACACTTTAAACTAAGTCGGTAAACCAGAATTCATTAAGACATCTTCATATTTTATTAAGGTCCAAATTTTCCGACATGAGATCCCGTTTAAAAGTATTTCCACTAGTAATCAAATAGAATGTATAAGACTAATGCACAAATTTGTATGAAATTGGTCAACGCATTTCAGTTTGCATCCACACGGACTACGAGCAGACATATGGGCGGATAAAATAATCTCAATGTAAAGCTTTCAATAATCAACCTAAAATTAATATGATATTTAGACATAAACCATAATAATTACTTTTTCTAATGAAATAGATTTATAAAAAAATAACAGCTACCAAAAACTGTCCAATAAAAACAACTTTACAAGGGAAGTAAGTAGGATTTACTTTACCGAACATTATTTGATCCCGAGCGTACGCGAGGGATTTAACAAGGCGACGTAGAGGAAATCCTTACTTTCTGTGTAAAGTACATTATTTGTTTCACTATCATCACGTTATGTTGTCTATTAACAATTATTTTATGCTTTTATGACAAAAATTCATCAGGAGAATCTCATATCATTGTAGTAAAATTAAGTAGTGGTCTTTGTATTGGTACTATAGTAACCGTTTGTCATTTGATGAAAAATATTTTTGACTTAAATAACATGTCCAATAATGGGTAAATCTCTGAAGATATGGCTGCTAATAGATTTTTAAGTATAAACAATTGTACAGATTGTACGATTACAATTAATATTAATAAATACTTAAGTTAATCTTTTTAACAATATCAACATTTACTTCCCTAGGGAAATAATATTATATACCTGTTGTCATGCCAACTTGTAAAGATTGTGTAAATTTAAGCTACTTCCCTAGAAAGACATATTGTAGGTGCTACTAACTTGATTGATAGTGAAAAATAAATATTTTTAATACGGTGGTGGCAAAATTATGTGTAATAAGACAAATTGATAAGACTTGGTTTTTGGCCATTGCAAAAATATGCCCAGAAGACGAAAATAGGTCATAAATATTTTCAGTACTGCGGATTTAAAATTTGATGTTGGCCTACTGTAACATAGTGACAACCTTTTTTCCGAATGAAAATGGACCATAAATAAAATCGGTCAATATAGTATCGAAAGAAAAATAACATCTTTGAGGGCATAATATTGAACTATTCGCGATGATGTATACTCTCAGAAAAATTAGCTAATAGATTTTATTGACAATAATGCTAATCATACTCAAATTATTTGTTTGTATACCATTGACTTTCCTGCAATAATTAAACGGTTAGAATTTATGTAAAAGCCTAATAGTAAATTACTTCTTTTGAATCGTGGTCCAGGAATAAACTACCGTGCGTTTACTTGTAATATACAGGGTGTTTCCAAATTATGGTACCAAATTGGTATGAAAGGTAGTTCATTTTTGGCTGGAAATTCTATATAAATGTGTCTAAAAATGCTTAATTAAAAGATACGGGTGTTTTATGATAGTTTTGAAAAGCATTCCCCTATTATTTTCTTCCAAAGGGATTTTACGATTTTATTGAAAGTTGGTACACAAGGTATGTCCGTCAGGTGTGACAACAATTGATGAGGACATTATTTTTAGTTGCTATGGTAACCAAATAACAGGAGAGATTTTTTCAGTAGGTTTTTTTGTGTGGACGAAATGCATATTTTATTACTTTTCTTAAAGTCTGTTTAGTAATACAAACTAGTAACAATAAACATTTTGAACAATTTCTACAGTGACATTTGTTAAGTTTGTTGTTACAAGTTTCTTGTTATTACGATTAAATAATGTTGATTTGACATTGCATTTAATAATTTTAATTACCCAACGGTTGAAAGGAGGAAACAATTAAAAAGCATGGCAAGGTTGACATCCGAAATGATAGATGTGCAGTGGCAGTGTCTTATACTATAAATAATATACTAATATTTAACATAGGAGATTGTGGATTACCTAGATTTGAGGATGTCTTCGATAATTTACTGTTAGACGTGGACCTTTTTGCGGCTATGATCTATATAAATAAAGAGTAGTTAATCTGTATTATAAGCTTTATGGCTATGAATATATGTTACTGTTTTTTAAAGAAAGTACGACATCCCATATCAATAATCAATTCTACGTAATTTAATCTAGGTACTAAAAGTAATGCGATAGATTTTTAAAAAGTCATCCTTAAACTAAAACACACAATGAAGCGAAAAACAATCTATAATACATATGTGTAACCATTTAATTCAATTTATTCTCCACTTAAACCTTGAGCATATAATTTAGCAGTCGACCTTCAATATTTACTTTTAATTGATAATTGGTGCCACTATTAAAGGGAGTACACAATGAAGCGTAAAACAGCCTATAATGCATATGTGTAACCTTTTATCGTATTAATGCATTTTATTTCTGCTTAAACCATATAATTTAAAGTTCTCAAGATGAAAATCGTTTAAAGCATGATTTGTAACGCAAACTAATTATGTAACTTAATTACTTATTTACATGTATAATGTTGAAGGTTACAATTTCGATGTCGTTATTCAGATATTGAAACAATTTGAGCTAGCGCTTAAATGCAGTCTTAAAGATTGCATAGAAGATAATCGTTTAATGACTAGGTTTTTGTATCCTTGATAAAAATCAAAACAACCCTAATAAATATTAATAATAATAAACACAGATTAAATAACACCTTTTTATTATGAAAACACTTGTCTTCTTTACATGTCTTATCTATTAATTCTTCCCTATTATTAGAACACAATTTTTAGGACAGGGGCTAAGCCCTCGAACAGATCCTCGCCTTACAAGACTAGAACCCCTTATTAGAATACAACCCCCAATGTATAAATAAATTAGGTCACAATCTGTAGATGGGATTAAAAAGAAATGTAGTAATAATTTTAATAACAATTATGCAATCTCCTTTGGTAAAAAACGGGCTCTAATAAATATTAATAACAGATTAAATAACATCTTTTTATTCTCAGGTGAAAAAATACGATTACCACGTGGGCATATATAAACAAAATGGCGACCAAAGGGGTCCCAAGGGTGATGTCATAAAAAATAAAATGGCGGCGGTACTATTTACCGTGCTTACAGATAAGTAATGCTAATAATTGTACGTTTAATATAACTATTCAAAAATAATGTTTATATTTGTAAATATAAAATTTACGATTTTTACAAAAATTGTTAAAATTAGTTAATGAAGAGTTCTTGTTATAAAAATGTAAAGTGAATAATATGATGTTTACGGTATAACAATGTGCCTGTTTCAAAAAAGATATTGTACGTAATACGTCCCAAAAGTGCTTCCAGGCTTTCAGGACCCGCCTGCGCCTACTCGTCCAGCAAAATACCACTGTCGGGACTATCACTTTACCACAAAATCTTTTTGAAGATGCAATTGATCTTCCTCAAATTACACCACTTCTCAATGTTACTTATTCTCATACCAATGTTGAGATTTTCGTATTTATGATGATACAATGTTGTGTTGAAACGTATACGTTTTGTAAATATTGACACTATTCTTCCATAAAGATAATTTTTATTATGCATTTTTAATGAGTTGTGTTGTGCCGCCAAATATTTAAAGGCAGTCAATTAGTAATAAATATGTATTCGGAACTTATTTCCTGGAAATATATATTAATTGATTTCTAACTTGAAAGCAAGCTGTTTACTAATTAAAGGTTAAACCAGTAAATTAAAAATATAAACAATAGCTCTCTAATTCAAGTTATACTTTCAATTTCCCCGATGATTAGAATTTTGGTTTACATCACTGGAATATTGTAGCGTAATTATATAGTTATAACCTATCGTGTCCACATCCAATTAAAAATTTATTTGGATTACATTTAAGTACGCTTTGTTTTCGATGTATTTCCACACTCACACTATTGTTACACTATTTAAATACTGCCTGATTGATTCTTTTCATTATACGTATCACAATGTATATTTTATTTGATGTTTGAATTGTTTAATAAGAATAACGCTGTGTTTTGAGTTTGATTCACTGAAAAGCTGTTCCGTATTTCATCTTAACGCTAGTGTTGATATAAAAAAATTGACGCATTACTTTACCAGACACCATTTCATACAGTTATTAATAAAAAACATGAATAATGTAATAAGCAAACTTCTAAAGGGAACTACAATATTTTTTGTAGACGCACTAGGAAGCTGCCTTATAAATAATTCATAACATTGCTTCAATCCTTGTCCTAGTTTTAACCCAATCCATGTAAATTTAACTGTCTTTATTATATATACATCAACATGTTAATATTAAAGTATTTCAATCTACTATCAAGGCTTCATGTTAACATTACAAAAAATTGCAAAAAAACGCTTGTTTTTTTGGTAATTTCTCGTGTAAATATAACGAAACCATAAACACAAGGTAAATGTAAATTTTATTGAAATTGGTGTAATTACTTTTAATACTTTAACACAGATTTACACATTTTCGGTTACTAGGCTGAAAGTTCTGAAATGTTTACTCCCCCGTCATTGGTGGTGTCCCACATTGATCGTGAAAGTCATTTTGATAGTGCTGGTTCGAAAACTGTGACTCAAGCCTGATTAGCTTCGCAGTTTTATGATGTATATGAAAATATAACTGTTGAAAGTAAAATTAATAAATTATAAATTAACGCACATTATAATATGTACAATGTACATATAATTCAATTTGTCTTGAAAATATTTTTTTTATTTAGCGATGTGTAAAACATTAATTTTTGATTGAAACGCTTTACGGGTAACTGCGTAATTCAGATAAGTCAGTAAATAGGTTACGTAAAATTATTTTTTAAAACTCACATTTGATGGCAAGCGGAACTGCGTACAAGTTTGCTTTAACGGGGTTAGTAATAATTTACCAACATATCGCATTACTGTATCTGAAATGAAATATGGAGAATAGAATTATGTAACAGAAACTTTCAGGTTAACAGAAATTGATCTTTTTTACTTAATAACACCCTTGAGATTTTATTGTCCTTCTACGTTTGGGGTAATGTAAATAGTGGTTTGCTTTCTGTTAATTCAGATTTAATCTCCTAAAGGAAATGCGCGAAAACAATACTTTCACAGTTAGGTGTTAATTTTCATACTTTATAATATTCTCAGTAACATATTAATTGTTTCAAATAAAGTTTAATAAAGTATAATACAAACATATTGTAATTTATCATTAATTACCGATTTCAAGTTCATCATTATCAATTTATTTAATTGCAAAGAAAATGTAACGGGTTCAAACAGCATTAGAACATCGCACGGCAAGTAACTGCAGAGGGCCAACTAGTTCGTCCCGAGGTCGTGGATTTTATTAAAATTTTGTAGGGAAGCTTGACAACGATAGCTCCGCGGGTGAGAATTTCACCCGCTTGCGTATACAACGAAGAGAGAACGCATTCGGAGGGAAAACGACAGATACTACGCGAGCACGATTGATGAAACAATTATTCGTGAAATTAAATTGTAGGGAATAGATAAACGATTAGCCACATCTAAAAGTCAAAAGAATTTAATGTTTGTTCTAATTCAGCTATTATATAAGAATCAAATTCAACACTTTTAAAATCTGATATTTCGTAAGATCAAAATCATTGGTGTCCAATTGATTTAATTGTAATTTCAAGCGAGTTAATTTCATCTATTAAATATAAAGGTTACAATGAAGGTATGCCAATAAAGATTAATGTATGGCAGGAGAAATAGTTCAAATTATTTCAATGTTTAACCTTCTAATAATTATCGATTTAAAAATTTGTTTATTACGATTGAAACTATAATATAAGATACAATTATTACAATTACTGTTAAAATTATAATTGTATGATCATGAAAAAAGGTAAGAAATTCTATCTTGTGAATCAAAATTTAATCAAGTTGCTATTTCTAATAACATATGTATATTTATTCGTTTCGAATTTAAAGTTAAATGTTAAAATATTAAAAAGAAAGATAATAATATATTGACCCATTTATAGATCTAGAATTATAGATATTTCAGTTGCCAAAATTTACATTGCTAACTAACCATGATATGAGATATCCAGGTACAAATTAATCACTGTTTCGACAGCTTAAAGTACGTGAATAGATACGTATTATTAGTAGAAGGGGACCAACATGGGACAACATGGAGTGGGGAAAGTCACGCCTCCTGATCGAATAGGACAAAGTGGGGGGTTGGGGGGGTTGGGTGGGGCTGGCTTCTTTTCGAGGGCGTTTTTCAACCCTTGAGTGGGGTTTAGCCCTAATTAAGGTCCGTTTGGCAATATTAAGAGACTTGTTGGTGGTCTAACCCCTGGTTAAGGGTGTTGGATAATTCTAGGGTGTGGTCTAGCGGCCATTTTTGCAGAATTAAGAGAGAGGTTAAGACTAGATAAGGCCCTTGTGGCTTCATTATGGTAGGGGCTAAGACTAGGCCACACCAATTCCTTTTACCTGATTGGTTGTACGTGTATTAAGGCGGGGTTAAGACCAAACCACACCCATTCCTTTTACCTGATTGGTCGAGCCAACCCCCTGGCTTTTGATTGGTCCTTAGCTCCACTACTTAGCAGCTGTGCTCTGATTGGAGGATTAAGTCTCTGCATTCTGATTGGTTATGACGGGTAATTTTAATTTGTATTCTAATAAGTGGGCCTAGTGCTAACTAGTAAGACAGATGTAGGGCTTCGCAACTTGCTCTTGAGTTTCGCTCCCCTGTAGTGATCGGAACTTGGTCGGGCGCCTTTTTGCGGTCTAACCCCTGGTTAAGGGTGTTGGATGCCCCTAGAGTGTGCTCTGGCGGCCATTTTGTCTGCGTTAAGGTAGGGTTTAAGGCCCTTATGGCTTCATTGTGGCTTGGCTATGTCTAGACCACACCCATTTCCTGTTACCTGGTTAGTTCGCGTAAGTTCTGCCCCTTTGTTGGCTTCTTGTTAGTCCAACGGGTAAGACCCGCCCCTTTGCTGGCTTCCGATTGGTTCTTAGCCCCACTACTCAGCATCTGTGCTCTGATTGGTGGATTAAGCCTCTGCATTCTGATTGTTACGGTTGGAAATTTGAACTTTTATTCTAATAAGGGGCATTGTTTTTTAATGATGAGTTATAAAACCAGCTACTATTTTAATTACGAGACATAATTAAATTGTATCATAACCCTTTTAATTAAGCGTCACAATCAAGATCCTCGGCCATTTTGTTATAATTAAATTGTATCTTTATAACCCTTCTAATTAAGAATCATTATCAAGACCCTCGGCCATTTTGTTTTGGAGGGAAATTAGAATTTGTATTCTAATAAGGTGGTCTTAATGTTAACTTGTAAGACAGGTATAGGGCTGCGAACTTGCTTT